>JAWLRI010000756.1:751441-852894 GCA_034781795.1 Crypturellus tataupa | reverse complement strand
CACCTCCCTCGACCTGCTGGAGACGCTCCTCTTAATGCACCCCAGGACCCCATTGGCCTTCTTGGCCACGAGGGCACCCTGCTGCCTCATGGGCAACCTGTCATCCACCATGATGCCCAGGTCCTTCTCTGTAGAACTGCTCTCCAGCAGGTCTGTCCCCAGCCTGTACCGGTGTCTGGGGTTATTTCTCCCCAGGTGCAGGACCATGCGCTTGGCCTTGTTGAATTTCTAGAGGTTTCTCTCCGCCCAGTTGTCCAGTCTGTCCAGGTCCCTTTGAATGGCAGCACAGCCCTCTGGGGTGTGAGCTACCCCATATTTAATCCCATATTGATTTTCATTCTAGCGTGAAGATGAACTAAAATTTTGTGTGTCTTATCTCCACTGTATCCATTATTATCCTGTGAAATGTTTAACTTATGAAGGTCTTGTGAAAATTGTACAAAGAACTGAAATCTTCCCTGGCTAAATCCTTGCCAATATCTGCCCTTGTGCCTGTCACTGCTTATCAAATGTAGGCAGCCTGGAAAAACACCGGAGAGTCTTTTGAAAGCCAGGTATTTTCTCAGACCTGAGCTTTCCTGAATACATAATTACTACACTTCTTTCATCCTGTAACATGCAACACTTAGCTACATTCACCTATCAGTATGAAAATGCAGAAGAGCTGTGGAAAAGAGCTGTCTTAATGGTAAACACATAGATCACTGGGTTTTTTCAAGGCTCATCTCCATTAGCATAGAAAGTTTTGTCAGATGAGACGTGACACTTGCCATGTGTAGAATTTGGCTGAAAGGATCACTTACGCCTTTGTAAATGTCAACACATGATTTTTAATGTATGTCAGCATTTTGTGGTTGGCAAAGCAGGTCCCATCTTCTGGTTTGTGCAGTATGTGTATACAAAATCTGCAATTATTGTAGCTAAACTATTAGCTATAAAAGTTAATATGCTATTTGGATGAATGAAACTAAATTCCCATGCATGTTCTTGAAGGCAAGAATATTCCTTTTGTGAATCACACTGATTTCATATCAATGGGGTTATTCTTACGTAGCATCACAGAATATACTTAACCTTGTTACATAGTTATCTTGCTATATAACTGTGCTGTAGCCTTGCATGTTTTGCTATGTCTGTTTCGTGAAAATCTTTGTATGTCATATGTGTGATTATTTTTTGTGGATTTTTTTTATCAGGGTGATCCTGGTTCTTCTGCTGCAGGAATTAAGGTAATTTAGTGCTTATAGGAGGTGCATGGAGAAAAGAGGGGTGGCTCTTCTGCATTATTTTGTGATGCTAATAACTGTTAATGTTATATTTTTTCCCTAACCCTATTTTTTTCAGATATTCTGTGATCTCTTTCATTTCTTTTCTTTTAGGGTGAACCTGGTGAATCTGGACGGCCTGGACAAAAGGTATTAATTAGAAATGTTCACTTACTGTTTTCCTCTCTGTCAGAAAGGAAATTTTGATCAATCAGATTTTGATCAATCCTATTGCACAGATGTTAGCAGTGGCACTTCCCTACTGTTTTGCACTAGGATGAGTCTAAGGCAGAGCAATTTAACAGCCCAATTGCTATCCACTTTTGGTTTGTGATAATTCTGTATTTTAAAGGCACAAGAATGCTGATAGTAATTAGCATGAAAGGCAAGGTTAAAATAACCCACCTCTTCTAGAGACAGAGCACTTCTTGCATGGAAGGTCTGCTGTGTTGCAGCTGATCAAACTAACAAAGAATGGATGTGCTCCGTGAGTGATCACAAGCTAACCTTGCGTGTTTGCCTGAATATTAACCTCCCAGTTATGTTATTGCATCTCTTAAGAAGAAATAACTATTACTTTTTTTAGTGGATTCCCTTTCACACATACTTGTAAGGAGAAGCAAAGTGGCAGAGGCATGCAGTGTTTGAAAAGACAGAAAGCAAGTAATTCTGCTCCCTTCCTTCTTAGGGAAGAAATTCCCCTGGGTGCTGCACAACTGCAGCTGGTTTTGTGAATAAAGATTCAGCAGGAGCTGAAGGTGGGGAATTTTTCCTTTGAATCCATATTACTTCAGAGTAAGGACTCGACCTTCAGCTGCCTTTCAGGAGAATAGGAGGCACCATCTCTCTCCTGGGAGAGCCAGTGAAAGGGCAAAGAGAAGGCACAGTGACACAACCAGGTTTTTGCTTTACAGGGCTTGGTTTCCCTCTACAGCCTTCAGCACATCTCTCACCTCTTATAACATTGAAAATTTCCTGCTGCTGCCAGGGTAGAACAGAGTCAGATGAAGGCTGACCTAGCTGGTATTCCAGAACATACATCCAAGAAGGACTGAAACATAGGGAATGTCAGTACAGCTACAGTGAGTTATCCAATACTCAAGGCCTTTTGAAAGGGGGGAAAAAAAATAAGGCGTCGAGTCATTTTGCCTGGGAAATTATAGTTCCGATCAATTATAACAGTCTAAACAAAGATGATTATGGTTGCAATTTCACTTCTTTAGTACAGTGCATTTTTAATCAGAAAAAGTGATCAAAGTAATTTAAAGCTGTCTAATCTATGGAATCATTAAGACTGTGTGCTCTGCTTGGGTATTAAACTAGAAGATGTACTTAAGAGCCTGTTGACATTCATACCCTCATTAGTTGGCTGCTGTGGAGATGAAAACTAGCAGTGATTTGTGAGCAGACTGCTGCATCTCACATTCCCATGCATTCAAGTTTGATCTCATTGATGTGACACAGATAAGTGAGAAGGCTACCTAGATCAGAGATTTTATATTCTCAGCTTGTTGAGACCTAATATATTCTTTGCACTCCACCTCACCAGTGCCAGTGTACCACCTTTCTGTCCCTATAAACTTCTGGCACTTGCTTCAAGTCTCTCTGCTTTCCTTTTTGCCCTCCTTCCCTGCCTGGCTTTTCTCTGGGGCAGGGGTTTCTACCAATCCCTGCTAGGGAACAGATCCAGCTGTGTGTGATGACGGCAAGCGTCTCTGGCACATTCCCTTGAAGTACCTTGTCCAGAGGGCACCCACGGCTCTTACTTTTCCACTCTGCCCTTTGGAGGCCCTCGTGCACCCCAGCCAGAGGCTGAAGGTGATCCTTTCCCAGACAGAGGCAGTCCCTGCCCTCAACCTCTCTCCTTTTCCCTCTGTTGTGACCCATTCCTATTTCCTTCCAATATCTTCCTTCCTTATACATTACTTCTTCCACTTACTCCTATCAGTCTTCTACATCTTCTAAGGACAGATAATTATCGAGCTGCTCCACCTGAGTGTTACTTACCTGAAATGGACTGTGACAGTGTTTGAGTGGTATGACAGGGCTGTGCAGGCCCTCTGCATTGCACAGAAGTTCTAACAGCTTGCCCTTACCACTCCAGCATTTAGCTGGATTTAGTATGCAGCCTTTCTTCCTCTTAAAGTCATTCGTTTTATAAAATGTACTAGTATCTTTTGTTGTAAGGAAGCTCCAGAAAAGACAATATGCATTCATCTAAAGCATTAACTACAGTGAAGCAATAGTGATTTAATTGTATTTTAAATTCTTTCATGTATCTTTGAGAAGTATTTAATTTTTTCTGTGTTACTTTGAATTTGAACTGGTTTTGGTGGATCCTGTATGCTTGTCATGTGTTTACAAGGGTAAGCTCCGACCCGGGACTGAACTGTGGCCAAGTATACCAATACTAATAGATTTATCAGTTACAATTATCAAAATTATATACTTGAAAGTGAAACTTAGGCCTTCCTCAATTAGGTAAGAAAAAAATAATTGTAGCAGTGTGTGCAGTGTCTGTCATTGGCACTTATCTTTTGCACTCCAGCAAGAAACTGAAAGGTGAGAAATGGAAAAGTTTTGGAGCTACCATTTGGTCAGAATAAGTGTGATAGAGGCTGTTCAGAGACTCACACTATTGCAAGAGTGACAACCAGCTTCCAGCTTTAGAGCATAAATAAGTAGTGCAGCCAGCAGATCAAGTTCTACCGAAAATGGTGCCCCAGCCTCCACTGTTTCTTCTAACTTAATAATTTCAGAGTGGATTATTTTCCGTGGTTTCAAACAGTGTGAATACTTAAAATTTTGGAATAACTGAAATGGACAAAAAAGCTGTTATCACATCCTTCTGTAACATGTAAAATTACTGTGTTTGGAAATGCAATTTGCCAACCCTCCATTGTGTTTTTCAGTTTGTGGTAGAATTTAATTTTATTAGCTCTTCGTGTGTATGTAATATGGTTGCATTACAGCTTTGAATGTGGGTTCTGAGGAACACCTCTATTATATATACATATGTTTATGTTTGGATGTATATGTGAGTGTATGAATGTATTTTTGTGTGTGTATCTAAAGATATGCACACACACACACAATATTTTAATAGCGTAATCTGTATGGATCGGCCCAAGCTACAGAGTTGGACTCTGGATTTCTGTAAAGCTCAAGAGTTTATGAAACCTGGAGTACAATTTAACTTATAATAATGGTAAAAGCTGGCTTCAGAATAGGACCTGAGTTTTGAGGAAGTTCACGGAATATTCAGATCCAAGTTCTGGTCTGAATCCATCTCTGTATTAAAATAGAATTTCCAATCTTTAAAATAATGTTTTCCTCACATGTTATTCCTATTTTTTTCTGTTCATCATTTTTATTTCCCTAAGTGATATCTATTTAGCTGTTTTTCTAGTCTTTTTTTTTGTCTTAGAATAATATGAACTTTGCTTCAAAATGTATACATTCAGTTTTCAACTTCTGTTACAAATTTTCCTCTTGCAAATGCAATAGTGTACCTTTTTAAAATTAGTATTTTAAATGAACACAACATTTCTGAGTAAACAGTAGCAAGGTGCCTTCCCATGAGCTTTCATGATACTGTCCATAGATAAATGCCAAGCACTGAAATGATCCTGCAGATATATTTATAAAAATGATGGTCCATTTTAATTAGTCCTGTGTGAATGTTACAATTCAAGCTAAGCTCTTTTGCATGTTACAATTCAAGCTGAGCTCTTTGGAGCTAAGTCACAGTTATGCAGCACAACATCTAGTTCATCATTGAAAACAGAATTAAACATCTATTTTAAGTGGAGAGCTTCAGTGACAGTGTGTGAATTGAAGCAGCGCAGCTTGTTTTCTCCTCTTTCAGCAAGGGCTGCTGATGAGATTTCCTTTTTAGTTTCACTGACTTGACTTTTCAGTCTGGGTTTCATCTTAGCTTCCTGGGTTTGCAATAAATATTTAAGTTCTTAAACGTGCTACTAGGAAAGTCATGTTAAGTCACTTATTATGAAAATTTCAGTCTAACTGCTGATTAGCAGTCATCTGTGCTCTTTTTATCTTACTGCAGAATATACAGGGCTGCTCACTGGAGGGTGACCATAACTGAATAATGTCTGTAATATTATGTAATTTTCCTATATAGGGTGAACCAGGCCTTCCTGGGCTTCCTGGACTCCCTGGGATAAAGGTAAATAAACTGTAGTCTCTGTGTTGTCCTGGGGGGCACCACACAAAAGAGGGAGGGTCTTCCTGAATGTGGCTGAAATGAACTTCTGGTGCTGGTATTTATATATTGAAGTCCTTGGTTTTGAACGGGAGGGTGTTGCAGGAAGATTTCACATTGAAAATTGACCATGTTTTTAACAATATTTCTTACATTAAAATGTTCAGTACAACATCACCTTGCCTAGGAAATAAAACCTTGGTGCTTTTAAAAAAGTCTAATATAATGCTTTTTTTTTTCTCTATTTTATTGAATGGAGGTTAGTCAGCAAAGTTTTGCTTGGTTTGAGCTTTGGTGAGTACTTTCTAATAGCAATAGTTTACAGAAGACTCTGACCAGAGAACTATATTCATCATTCACAGGCTTTAGGGAACTACCTCTATCAGCTAGAATATTCTGTGCTCTCAGTGATTTCCACTGACAAGTCAACGTATTTTAATAAAATTCTATTCAATATTAGCTACAGTACCTGACCTAATACCTGGTTTAGTTACTGGCTTCCTGTTTGTCTGGGATCTTTAGGTAAGTTGATACAAAAGACACGTGGTGGTTTGAGTTCTAGCTATAAGTGGTTGCAGTGGGAGTTGCAGCCACTTACGCAGACTGAGCCATAACTGTAAAATGCTGTACAGAGCAGATTTACATATCCTGAATGAGGGCTGATTAGATTGGTTGCTTCTCCTTCAGAGCAAAGATTATTCTTCAGAGAACAAAATATCTTTGAAACATTTTCTTTGCATTCCAACATGGGCCTGTGCATAATCCAGGAAGTAGTTTATATCATCTTTCATTAACAGGGGTAAAAGCCAAAGGCAAAATTCTCATCCTTTTGGTAGCGGTCAAGATTTATCTCATGCAATGTAATAGTTGCAGCAATTTTCTCAAAAGCCTTGTGAATTGCCACAGTATTCCAGAATAACGTCCCTTCTGCGGTTCTGGTAAATTGCAGGAAGAATTGAATGTGCATATTAAAGTTTATATGTTGTAATATCCCAGAGTATAGTTCCCAGAGAGGTTTTTCATTTTCTGGGAGAAGAACCCTCTACTGACTAGTGATGATCATGGAGGAGCCAAATTCTTTACAGAATCAAACTGTGTATTCGAAAAGCACCTTTCACAGCATCCCCTGATCTGTTTACTTGGCTAGCAGAGCTCTGCTGGAGGAGCTCCGTGTAAATTCTGTGTTCATGCAGAACACATATCCATACATATCAACAAGTAAATGAAAAACTCTAAGTTTGAGTATATGGCCTGGGGAATTTGTGACTGTGAGCCCTTACTTGACTGTGATGAAAAAGCATAGAAATGCACCTGGGCAGGTTCGACTGAAAGGCAAAATGGGAAGTGAAAAGTAGGTGAAGTGTGGGAGTTTTGCCCACAATGAAAATTTGTGCCAGAATTCAGTGAGATGCAGTGGAAAAATTGCAGAGTTTTATGCAGAATAATATAGCCCAGTAGTAAGCCTTTAGAAAAATGCTGTCTTCTACTCCAAACCAGAGTTAGGTGATTTGGTGACAAAATTCCCTCCATTGCAATTTTACATCGAGGTGGTTAGATATTATGATGTAAAGTAAGTTATCAGAACTTTGATAGGAGATGGCAGAACAGATTTGTAGTTACAGCATTCTTAGAGGACAGTGCTTGACTCAAGGCATTTTTAAACTGCTTAACTAAGATGCCCATAGTAAAAGCTTCAGCTTAAAGGTGAGCTTGTGACAGGAGAAGTACTAGCAGAAGCCAGTGAATGTCTAGACTTAGGCATATGAGCATTCATCAACAACAAAAACAAGAGTCTGGCCTCTTTTTCTCACACACCTTTTTTGACAAGGAGCAGATTTGAAGCAAAACTGATACTGAAACTTACTTCAAAATAGCAGTAACCAGATAAAAGACTTGACCATAGAAAAAATCCAGTTACTAGGGCTTGCAATCTCCTTGTGTTTTCCTGGTGTTATTACACAAAATCAAAAGGAGTCTTATTTGCAGTGATGATTTCCTTCTTCCTTTATGATTTGTTGTTTGTTACATTTCTTCAGAGTTCCCATCAGAACTTTATAAAACTCACTAAAATATTTCTTTGTTTTTCTAATAATGATATGCAGTGGTGGTATAAAACAACAGAAGTAATACAAACCTCATGCAAACTCATTACAGCATGCCATAGTGTTTGTTTTTCCTAACGTTAAAATGCATTAGGGAATTCTCACGTGTTTACCTGTATAGTAACTCTCAGCGGAGGTTTTGCAGTCCAGCCCCGGGCTTTCAGAGATGGACATGTGGTGACGCAAGCTAAGTACAAAGAGAGGACAAAGTGACAAGGTAGTTACAAGGTAGCCAAAGTTACAAGGTAGTAGCTACTTGACCTCCTTCCCAGTGCATAGCAATTACATATTCTCATTGTGTGGTATTATTTTACTGCATTCTGTATTCTGTTAACCTTCTGTTGTGTCATGCATGCACACACCTGCACTCTCAGTTTTCTGCAAAATTTTCTGTTGACATCTCTGGCAGCTTAGAAGCATTAGGATTGCTACTATACTTTGTAATTTTTTTTTCCCTTATTACATAATTGAAATTACAGAATGTTCTCTGAATTTGTGTCATCTTATAATGTTCTAGAAATTTAATGTATCTTTCCTGTTTTCAGGCCCTTTAGCCCTAAGTTGTAAAAACGCATTTTCCAAATAGTTTTGAGTGGTTAGCCCTAGGTGGAAAGTACATATGAAGTGCATTAATCCCCAGCCAAATAGTCAATATATAGAAACATATTTTCTGGAGATTAAATGAAGACTCTACGCTATCTGAATTTCAAAGTGTTTTTGTGAGTTTCTCCTAGTTCATCATTGTAAGACATAGGGATATTTTATTCATAGGAAGCTCTAAGAGGTAGTTCTAGTCTTAAATATCTATCCCATAATAGTCCTTTTAAATCTTTAACTGTCAGTCGAACAACAAATTTGCTGTCTTCTGAATCAATCTGTCGATAGTCACAGGCTGTATTATGAAAGGTTGTAGATAACTGCACACATCCTGAGCACTACTTACACTAAGCCAGGCTGTGAAAAGGTAGTTGCCACGTCAGGCAGTGGACCATATCTTTCCAACTGTCTCTCATGTATCTTCTTGTGGATACAGAACATTCCTAAAGCATACAGACCAGTTTTCTTGAAAGAGTACCCAAACTACTTAAAAGATTACTAAATTCTAATCACTGGGAATTTTTCAGCTACTTTTAATACTCTTTTCAATTAATAAGTGTATCTTCCATAAAGCCCTCTAGAGCTTGGTTGAGTATGATATTGGAGTCTGAATGGATGACAGCCTCAGAAGGGCACTCAAGTACCATGATTGAATTTGGAGTATGTAGCAGGGTCATTATAAATTATTTTCCTAGACTCATTCCCCATATGCTTGCTGATGTTTTGGGAGTTCCTCTTGTTCTTTATCAGTTGATGCCATGGAGGAAACACAAGTGTGATCAGTTATTTCAAGACAGTGATGAAGCTGCGTGTGACACGCTAGAGAAATTTCTCTACCACCTGTTGCTGTTTTGGAATGGTTGAAAATTTAATGAGCCCCTGAATGTGCTCCACCATGTCATTCAGGAAATGAGTATGGCACTTAAACATGGAATATTAACTCATCACTGCAATAGCTCACAACTGACACCAATGAGACACAAAATACTTTCTATAAAACACAAATTGTGTCTATTTCTTTTATCTCATGACTTATGGTGTGATAAATGTGAAGCATCACTCACTAAAATGAAAAGTATTTATTGTAATGTCAGGCATCTCTAAAATATCAAAATCAAAGAAATCAGGAAATATGAAAACATTGCATTTTTTGTGACATTTAAGCACTGCAGTCCTTGAGCCTATCACTGCAGAAGGAAGCCTTCAACAGAACCCAAGCTTCTTATTAGTAGTGGCACTTTGCACTTTGCAGCTTCTGGCTTTTCTTCAGCATTTTTGGCATTTCTGCCTCCTTACTCCCCTCCATTTTTAGGACCACTGAAACAAAGTCAAATTGAGATTTGACTCAGTCTTCAAGAAAACTGATATTGAATGATTTGACAAAGGAAAGATTTCCTCAGCCTTCAACATTTAGGAGGGAGGGTTTTCTGTGCTCTCAAATCCAGGAGAACTGGCTGAGTCAATACATTTGCCAGTTTGCAGCCAGCTATTCTCTTATACGGTTACTTTGTACTAACTTCACTGGGATGGTACCTGAGGAAGGGTTCAAAAGAACC
Source organism: Crypturellus tataupa (assembly GCA_034781795.1). Lineage (NCBI taxonomy): Eukaryota > Metazoa > Chordata > Aves > Tinamiformes > Tinamidae > Crypturellus > Crypturellus tataupa. The sequence continues at coordinate 843,149 of JAWLRI010000756.1, read as the reverse complement.
TGAATAAGGGAATTTCATCTGTGTCTTCTTTCTTTTAAATGAAAGAAAAACAGTTCTAATTTTGATCTATATTTGATTTTTTTCCTCAATAATTAAAAATCTTATCTGTGATTCACAATACTGTGGAAGGACTGCTCCATAGAACCATTTTTCTCATTCTCCTTTTTTTTTTTTTTTTTTTTTTAAGGTTGGACTTGATAGTCCTTTCCTTAGTCTCCTTAATCTTTTAGAAACTTTATTTATATATTTTATATATATATTTATATATTTTATATATATATATATTTATATATATATTTTATATATATTTTTTAATATATATATTTTATTTATTTATATACTTTATTATTGAAGCTTTTTTTTTTTCGTCTGTACTTTTTCTTTTCGTATCTGGTAGCACATTGAAAAGAATATAAAGTAAATGGCTGTTTCAAGTGTTTCATTTTGGAGCTTAATGCTATTCGCTACCTAGACTTCAAATTGCTTTTTTCCCCAGGAGTTCTTAGGAAGGTTGATTACATTTCCCTAATGCATTTTCCTTTTTCTGTTTATAGAGGATCCTTATTTCTATTCTTCTTCCTGTTGTTGTTCTCTGCCACAGCTAGTGATCAGGAAACCTGCCCTGCCTATTCCTGTCTCTTCCCGTTGTTTCCAGGAATCAGTTGTTCTTGTCCAGGCTTAGATTTCTCTTTATCCCATCAGTCGCCATGCTCAGAACTCCATTCCAGGCAGAACTCAGGAGCTGGAAAGGGCCGGCTGACTTTGTGATAGATATTTCCAATTTCTGGATACAGAGAGGTGCTGGACATGTTAACTGCAGCAAGTGAAAACTCTAGGAATTCAGCCTCATACATACTTTATGAAAATGTATACTCCTTATATGCATTTGCCTCAGTGGGCATGTTTATTGAAATAATAAAGTGAAGTAATTTCCACCCTTTCTTAACTTGCATGACAATATTCTCAAAAGTGGGTCATTTGCTTGAGTAGAAGAAAAGGTACAATGCAGTCTAGGTAAAATAGTGACAACATAATGTACAACATAATGTACAAATAGTACAACATAATGATGCATGTTCTGGGTGAAAATGAAAACTGATCTAAAAAAAAATAGGATTTAATCACTTACATGTGGAAGACTAGTTTTCAAAGTAGGGTAGGATTTCCAAAGTGGTAGTACAGAATCTAGCATATATCTGTATGCACATAGTTATGTACCTAGTTTTGTTCCTGTCCTCCTACCTGTCTCTTTTCCACATGTTGTAGGAGTAATCACTCACACAGGGTAGACTGTGATCTTCCAGACCTAATTTTGAAAATCAAGACAAGAAAATGAAATCATCACTAACGCTGAATTGTATGCTTTGGGGCAGGAGTGTTTACTGGAGCATTCTTAAGGGTATATGCCGGTCTTAATAATCCATCAGAAACTATATGCTTCAGTTCATGAAAACCTTTATTTTCTTTCTTGGAAAAGGCTAAAACCTAAGTAACTGAAAAACAGGGTGTGAAATTTCTCCCCTAAAGCTATTACTAGTTGGAAGATTGAGCCTCTGAGGATCTATTTCACAGCATTCATTATAGCATCACTTAATTTTTCTTTGTATTGAAAAGAAAATCCAAATCTAAATTTGAATGCAATTGAATAATCTGCCTATCTAATATTCTGTTGTATTCGGAAATCAAGTATTCTGTCAGCCACAAAAAAAACCCACTTAAGTAAGGTGAAAATATTTCCTAGCCTCAGGTGTAACAATTTTAGATGGTCAGCATTGAGTGCACACAACGACATTCATCATTTTGAATAGTAACAACAAAAAAATCTTGATTTATTACCTAATATTTCTAAAGGAAACTCTTTGGGACAGATTCTGATAATTTAACAGATCTGTCAGTGCAAAGAATTAAAAATTAAGCTCTCGTTACATGAAGTGTTTTTATTCCTTTAATCCTCAAAAGTAGGTACCATGTTGATGTAAATTATAATTAGCTTTAAGTAAGAGGTTCTCGTATGACTAATGCATGAGAATTAATCAGAATTATTCCTGGTTCCTTTAGCACCCTTTCAAATCAGCGCAGTCAGAACTTTTCAGGCAGTCAGAACTTTAAAAAGTAGTTAAAATTAGGTTCAGGTTCACTAAAAAACAATCCGTGCTGTACAAAGGAGGGCTAGTTGCAGACACTTCACATTTTGGACAGTTTTAAAGGTAGTACATATCACTCTTCAACTCTTAATGAATCACAATGGCTAAATGTGCATTAGAAATTCAAAACAAGAACCATTTTTTTGTAAGTTTAGAGACTGACATAGGACTGGCCATTTTTGGAGCCAATTCTGAATTGTTATAAAAAAGCCCTAGCAAAGACCGTTTGAAAAGGATAACATTTTTTATCAGATTTCCTTTTACCTTACTCATTTCCCTCTTACGAGCTGAATACTGGTCTTTCTGGGATCATGAACTTGAGACTACATATGAGGTCTTCTAAAGCTCTTCCACAGTAAAAAAAAAAATATATATATATATAAAATATATAAATATGGAGATATGAGGTGCACTTCTCTCTGACTTGTATAGTCTAAGGCTGCTTGAATTTCTGAGAAATCCCTTCCCTGGACTTGAGTGCCATGGCCTTGCTAAGCAGAGACAGGCCTGTTAGGGGCAAGTGCAGCTCCTCTGATTGCTGCAGCAGCATAGCTGCTTTGAAGACCCCTGAGCACGGGGCCTTTCTCCTCTGCAGAAGAGCAGTGTCTGAGGTAGCGGGCACTCTCAGAAACAGCGGATGGCAATTTCTGGAAAATCAGCGCAGGTGACTTGAACCAAATCCAGTCCGTTATAAGCCCACTGCTGTTATTCAACTTGCCGCACATTTGGGTTTTTGTTTGCTCACTAGCTTATCCTTTAGTATTGCTGCTTCTGTGGGATCTTTCAGAAGCATTAAAGGAGAAAAGCGTACCATACTGTCTGTGCTTTGAATATGCCTATGACTGAGTCTAGGTAATATAGAAGACAAGCACGCCTTAGGCCTCTGGTGAAAATGGGCACCCTGCTGAGCGCGTGCAGCTCCTGCTTTCTCTGCTGTCCACTTGTAGCACCGCGGGGCTGTGCTGCAGGCCCTGCGCATGCAGCGGGTCTGCCCATGGGAGCAAGGTAGTAAGTGCTCATGGGGACATTCGTTCAGTTAATTCCCAGTGCTATGTTAGACCTGTGTTGCTCATAAACATAAATTAGCAAGACTTCGGTCTTCTTGCAAGTCCACATTTTAGCCAATGACAGGCTCTATCAAAGTTACGAGAGGACAGCAATAGTGAGCAGTGTGTCTTAGGGGTAGCCTTTAATATCAAAATTAGCCTCGGCTTTATTCTGTAAAAGCTTTGATCAACCTGAAACAAACAGTTATGACTGTGTCTAGATAATAATTTGCATAAAAAAAATGACTGCCTCAAAAGGGAATTTCGTGTCCTTCTAAGTGCTTTTTTTAGATACTAATTCTGCTGGAGTTCACATTATGCTTAGTACACAGTGTGGCAGTTTAGGGCTCTTATCTATTTCACACATTCTGCATTATCAGATAAGAGGCAAAGATTGGCTTTAATGAAGTTTGTGGGAGGTAGCATTTAATTTATTTTGTGAACCAATAATAATTCTGTATTTTGCAAATGTATAAAGGTGAAAATGAGAAAGCATAGAGGAAGACTCTTAGTCTCTTCAAATATCATCATCTCAAATCAATTAAATTGTTCTTAAAAATGTAAACAAATTGCTTCTATAAAATGGAAGGAATTCACAAGGTGGTTGTTTTCTTTAAGTCCAAGTTACCTGTGTAGTATGATTGAGGCAAACTGCCCCAAGCCCTAATAAATGAACTCAGAATGCTGAAATTCGTGTAGTTGACTTCCTCTGCAGCGTGACATTTCCTGAGCAGTCATTTCATAATTATGCCAAAGCGTTAAACTAAAATGTACGAGTCATTGTGCACTGTTGGCAAACAGTATTTCAAAGGGAGGAATTCCTTACTTCACATTCTACCTGTTTAATATTTCTCTTTCTGAATATTTCCTGCCCTTCTTTAGCAGGCAGAGCAGCTTGTGGTAGATTCTTGCTAGATTAAACTTTGTTTTTATGGTAAGAAATTGTGGTGAGATGTTTACAAAAGCATTATGAATTTTGGTTTCTCTGGTTCCTTGCATTCTTTTTAGTATTTCACAGTAGTTTGGGAATGATACTGAGCTTTCTAAAGCAAGATGCATAGGAGATGCTGCAATGATGCCCACAGCTACAGTGTTGTCAAATCTAAGTGAGGTCCCAAGCCAACCTTTATGCTTACTTTGCTGCACCAATGTGCCTGCTAACTGCCATGTGCCTGAAACAAAAACTAAACTTCCTTAGTCCTTGGCTTTCTAATTCCATCACTCTGTGACTCTGGCATCCTGTTTGTGTGAAAAACTGATTGAAATGGTTTCTCCCTTGCTTCTGCATTGGAGGGACTTCAACATGCCTCACTGCAGAGAAACTGTTGTCATTACATTTTATGCAGCATTGGCAGTGCTAATCTTGATAGAAACTCATTTACATTCTCATTACCGTGAGACAGAGAGCATAACATAAAGCCAGAGGCTGGTAACATTTGCAGGGCACAGTTGCAGATACAGTGGGCAGGCTGGATAGGCACTGTGTTTTCTGTTATTGCGCCTCTGCTGAGCAGCTGAGCCAGAAATTGCAGAGCCAAAGCTGCTATAGATTTACCTTGCTGCGACTGATGCGCAAGGGCTCACTTACTGGGTGTTTCCAGTGAATGTCTTATACTGTGGGTTTACTCTAGAGATTTCAAATCTTAGAAAGGGCACTGCTGGGTTTCACATCATGTAAGAAAATGTGTCACATTTTTACTTAAAAACTTAGTTCTGATGGCAAATGAGATCTGTCTTTCAAGCTGCTTGGCATCACTGGCCCTAGATAGCAGGAGATTTCACATTCCTCTTAATGTAGTCACATCCTAGCTCATGCAGTTTTTGTCTGTGCTGACAACATGCTGTTGAATCATGTTCTGTTTGGCATCCATCACAACCTCCAGTCTCAGCAGAGCTGCTACTGGGCCAGTCAGCTCCTAGTCTCTGCTGACACATGAGCTGTTTCTTGCCATGTGTGCTAAAGTTTTCAAGTGTGGTGTCACAGAAACTCTGCACTCAGCTTATGCTGGTGTTGCTACCAGCTTCCTCCATTATCCATGCCAGTGGCTGCTGCAAAGCACCTTTCCCTCGCCTCTTTGGAGGGGAGGCTGGCACTCTTGAACTGGGACTTTTTGTTATTGTTTTTTTTTTTTTGTTGTTGTTGGTTGGTTGGTTTTTGTTTGGATGTTTTTACCAGAATTCATCTTGCAGTAAGTAACCTTTATATCTTAAGCCAAGTACCAAAATCTGACCCCAAAGCTGGGCATCACCTTGTAATTAGCACTTCTAAGCCTTAGCACTGAAAAGATTAAATCATGTAGTCACTGTGTGTTTCATCTACCAGAAGTCACAATTAGCTGAGCAAGAAATTAGTCTTTGTAATCCTTGTGTTAAAACAAATTGGGTCTGTAAAGTACTTGCTCTTCTAAAATAAATGAGTATTTCCTCTTCTAAAACAAATGATTGAAACTTCACTTACTGTCTTGAAAATACTAAGCTCTAACCAGATGCTACTCTTGCTGACATACAATGACCAAAGACTCAGATAAACTGTAAGGTCATTTTCTAATGGTTGCAAGAAACAAGCTTCTGCATGACACATTTATTTTATTTTATTTTATTTCTTGGTCTCTTTTGCATGGTTTGCTACTACCTAGCACTTCTAAATCAGGGTCAGCTAGAACTTCATGTGGGAAAACTTACTACTTAGTTTTATTTTTACTCTGATTGTCTAAACTGTTGAGCTTGAACTGTGAACTTGCTGTGGCCCTCTCTGTAATCATGGAAAGAGTCCTCTATTTCACTTGGTTTGCTAGAGCCCTTCCTTACCTTGAACTGTCACTGACAGATGTTGATAAGAGCTCAAATAAAAATGCAAGGATATTTCCTAATCTCCTTGCCCAGTACAGCATACCTGAATTTCTCTGGTGACTGCCTAGAAACTGCATTATCCAACTGCCATATTCTCTCTTTGCATATGCTGTCAGTAATTATTTCAGTGTAGGATTAGGACACATTTGTGTGTCTAGCATTTTAAGGAGGCACTCACTGGAGATTTTTTTAGTCATCAATAAGTTCAACAGTATTGTTAAAAGGCTTATAAATAAGTTTTTGTTAGTTTGACTATTATACTGATTTCTAAAGGATAAGTCTTGATTTCAATTTATGTGGAAAATGTAAGAATCCAAACCAGGAAATATTGTTCAGGAAAATCTGTGAAAGAAAACATAAGGCTTCTTATCCTGCCTTATCCTCCATTCAGCCGTGGAGGTAGGTCAGGTGCTTATATGCTGGCCTAATGCTGCTGCGCTGCAGCTCTGCTTAACTCCTCTTTGTCTGTTATGTTTGCACAAATGAATGGGCAGGAAGAGCGCAGAGCAGAGTGGGATAAGGAACTGTAGTGCTTTCCCAGCTGCTCACTGGCCAGAGAAGTTATCTGGGTGCAGGGAAATGAAGCAGTTCACTGTCAGAGAGAGCTGAGTGCCATGGTGCTGGGAGTCTCCACCTGGCATTTCACTTTGGAGCTGCTTTTTTGGATGTCATAGGTCTCTCCTGCGAAAGAAAAACTGTACTATCTGCCTCTTCCCTAGTCATTATTTTGTAATACTCTCACCCATTTGCACATCTGTTATGTGCTGCAGTATAAACTGCCTCATAACATACAGCCAAAATGAACTAGTCTTTTTTAATTCAGAAATCACTCAGAGCCCCTCTTCTGTCTCAGTCTTATTTTGATATTTATTTGGTGAATTAGACTATAATCCAGGTTACATGTTAACAGTTCTTAACCTCATAAAAACAATATTTGATGCCTTTTACTTCATTTGCATTTCATATGCTGTGTGATGACTTCCTATAACAATTTATGCTGATGAAAATTACCCATAATGAAAAGTATGTCTGTGTCACGGCTGAAGAGCTTTGGGCAATTCAGGGAAAGCACTATCCAAAATATTTATAATTACCTACTGCTAGATAAATAATCTAACACCCTCTCCTATTGTACTTTTAAAGGGTGAACCAGGTTTCATTGGTCCACAAGGAGAGCCTGGGTTACCAGGGCTGCCAGGAACGAAGGTAAGGTTATTTGGCAGACGCTTGATTATACAGCCCTAGAGGCAAAGTCAAATAGAACTTGCTTGGCATGTAGCAAAGATTGTGTCTGTGATAGTGGTGTAAGAATTTCTCAGAATCAATTTTTGTAAATGTCCAGGGAAGTTTAGAGATCAAGATAAAATGAAGTGTTTGAAAAAGTGAAAAGTCATTGTTCGTGGGTTAGCAAACATCTTCATTTCTATTGATGCCCTCAAAAAATGGGAGCGCAGATGCTATATCCATTTGTGACTTGTTTAAGTTCATTGGTTACTTCTGGTTAATGTCAGGCATCCCAGAAGTCAGACATGAGGCAGCCGTGGCTCTCTGACGAAGCTCTGTTTCCATAATCTTGTTAAAACAGGCCAGAGGAGTGTATGCAGATATTAGAACACTTGACGCCACACATTTTACTTAGAAAATACATGTTTTCTTCCGGGGAATTGGTTTCTTTCACCACATGAAGTTGGTTCTGTACTGAAGACAGTGCAGTTTTGGGTCATATTTTGTATCTGCTGCAACAGGGTGACAAAGGGGATACAGGCCCTTCTGGGAAGGGTGAGCGAGGTGACCCTGGAGTTCCTGGACCAAAGGTCAGTCTGATTTTTACATTGGAAATGTTTTTTTAGTTTTAAATCTATTAACACATCTTTTTTTGCTGGAAAACAAATAGAAACTTTGTGAGTGAGCTTTTAATTGGTAATATAGTCAATTATCACAATTTAGTCCAGAAGACAATGGCAGTTTTGTGTTCACAGCTGTAGAATTACAATCTAAGTGAACTGTGTTGTTGGTCTACACTACTTAACATATACTGTCATGAAGTTGACCTAATTTTTAGCGTTCGCACTTTGACCATTGTATCTCTCAAGTGGAATGCAGAGAAGATCCATTTTGCATGCTATTTGCTAATTCTGTGTGAGAGAGAGAGATCATTCTAACCACATTTCAGTGTTTTCTTAATGTTTTTCACTATATAGTTACTATCAGTCTTTTCTTTCCTAACGCAACTTGAGAACCTTAAGGCCCTTCAGCCAATGAGCTGCTTTTTCATCAGAGCTTGTGGGAAAAAACACTGTGACATTTTAAGCTCCTTATCTTAGGATATTTAACTATCTTATCTATTATTTATTTATAGTGTTCAGGAGCTAGGGAATGAATGTGGCTCATTCCTGCAAACGAGTGTTCATGATATCTACTGACCACTAATTCCAATGCTGCTTTTTCTTTTGAAGGATGGAATCTGTTGCCTGTGCATGCTGATATGAAGGGATCTGTTACTTTAGAGGCTATTAAATTCAGGACCCTTTCAGATTCATGGTCTTGATCATGTGAAATGAAGTGTTTGTTTCTCCTGATCTATACTGTTGTTAGTCGTTACTAATTTCTTTTTCTTTGCACTAATTCCTCTATCATCTTCCTTATCCATCTTCCACCTTCCTTCAAACAGGGGAGAACAGGTGAACCTGGATCTAGAGGCCCCAAAGGGTCAAAGGTAAGTAGTAACAACTCTGTCGTTACTGCAGTAACTGAGTGGTATCTGCGATGAGTAAGCTGTAACATCTTACAGGAGCTTCACTTATCTTAAAACTATACTGTAACTATTCTGCAAACTACAGATTTCCTTATAGTTTTGCTTATAAACAAAACATTCTGACTTTCAGTTTTAGCAGTTAGAATCAAATCCTATATATTTTAAACACTGTGATTGTAATTTTTCTGATTATTATAACAATTATTCCGTTCTGTTTGCTCTGTTTTTTCCCAATCCACTTAGTTTGTCAATGGGTAATTTATGCAGGTTAACTCGCCCAAGTGCCATGATCAGTTCCTGACTGTGCCTGTGGAGCATAAATAATTTTTTTGATGATTTTTGTTTGTTTGTTGTTTTTTGTTTGTTTTTTGTTTTTTCAATAATTTTGTGGATCAACCCCTTGACGTGTTAGAAATCAGCAGTGATCCAGAACTGCAGATTGAGAAATGCCAGCCAATGAGTCCTACATAGGCAAAGCTTGGCAGATGTGTTACTATTCTGGCTGCTCGAAAGACTACTTTGATCCTGTCTCTCAAGTGCTCCTTAATTCCATTCCCAGGAAGCTGATGAGTGGATTAACATAGCAGAGAGAGCAAAGGAGTAAAGGAGTCTCTCAGTAGCCTCCAGTACCTGGGCACCAACCACACCAGAAAGTTTCCCTTCATATCAGAAAAGGCATACAATTTTTCAGGATGTCTGCCTGCATAACTACTTTGAAAGTGTGGCCCACAGAAGTCAGCCTAGTAGTTAGGAGCTTGATTTTTGAGCAGCTCCACTGCCATGTATGCCTCCTGCTGGCAAGGCAACACTGAAAGGAAAGGTGGATGGCACCAGTTTGATTATGTCCTGCCATCAGTTTCCTCTCCATATTCCGTCATTGCGTCCATGAAAACTTTCTATTTTCATTTTCTTTTCTATTAAGCAGGAGGTGAATTAGTCATTCTCCCCCAGGATATACCAAATGTTCTTAGATCTCAACAGAAGCCAAAGCAGTAGCTCTTTAACTAAATTGTTTTTAAGTTAAATAAAAATATTTAAGTTTGCTATGAAAGTGACTCAGAAATGAAATGAATCCCAGTCACTGAAAGCTGAGATATGAGTACAAGTATATTTGAAATACCCTCCACTGCATGAAACATATTGCTAATAGCCAGAAGGAAAAAGCTGAGAGCAAGATGGTAAAGATCCTGAGCCTACTGCAGTAAAGGAGTAAAAGAATTCCTTAATGCTGGAAGTCTCAGAGCAATGAGGTTTAGAAACTTAGTGGAGTCACGATAACAAGGTTTTTGCATTTAGAAATATATCTTTGAAAAGTTGTTGAGTGATTTCAGACTTAAGGCAATTGACTGGTTTGATTTCTCTAACTTTCCCTTGAGGCTTTTGATAATGGTGGCATTAGGAATAGTGAAATTATGTAAATTACTTTACTTGTAGCCTGTTTTATGGGGAATTCTTTGATATTCCTTATTCTAGCCCAATATAGCACTAACAATTTGCAGAGAACCAAACGTATGATTGTAAACACTGCCTGCAGATTTTGAAGGAATTTCTCTTATCATTAAGATCTACATTCCGTTAATGAAATGATGAGAGGCTCTTTAAACTGGATTATTAAGACAAGCTAAGACTACTTATTTGTCTTCAAATATCCTTTTTCTATAGGGTGATACAGGTGGCAAAGGTGACACGGGATCTGTAGGTCCACGGGTAAGTCTAATTCTCATTTCAACTCTTTGTTTTTCACTCTTAGTCCGCACTACGGATTGAAACTGTAGCAGCAACTCCAGCTAAACTTTTGAAATCAGTCACTTAACTCTGGTGGAATGTGTGTTGCTAACTGGCACTTCGTAACAGTCCTTCCTATTATTTGAGGTGGTCTCCTGCTCACAGTTCATCGGCAAGCGCTACTTGCCAGATGTTCTGACATTGCTCACAGCCAATATGAAACTGGAGTATTGGAACTGCTTAAATATTTAATCACAGTAGTGTCATAGATTTGTGTTGCCTGCTGCATCCCAATGCACTGTGCTGTGACTTGCTTGTTTATACCTATCTTTAAAATAGGCTGTTTTGTCATAAAACAAGCTTGAGTTTCAGGCTGTTTTGCAGTCTGTAGTAATATATTGTAAGTGCAACAAAGATTCCAAGGCAGCACAATCAAGTCAAAGCATATGTGAGTAGTTAAGTGTCAGAAAGCAGCCCTTTCAATGCTAAGTCACAGCAAGCATAGAGAAAATATCACTGCAATAACTATTTTCAGGCAGGCTTTTTACCAGCAATCTGAACTGCAACAGGAAAGATTTGGATCAACACTTTTTTTCAATTCATGTATTCACGTGAAGGTGAGCTGTTCATGTGCTTCTGGTTCTCAACAATGTAGAAAGAGCACAATTAAAAAACTTGACTCACATTTCAGAATATAGAAGTTCTGAAAATTCCTTAAAGCCCATGTAAGTACATTGGGCAGGACAGAACAGTCATTTAGGGTAATTCTTGGTTGCTAATCCTAAAAACTTAAGATGTGGTAATTTATTGCAGGGACCACCTGGGCAGAAAGGTGACCAAGGTACAACGGAGATAATTGATTATAATGGCAATATCCATGAAGCTCTGCAGGTATGCAAACATAACCAGCCTGGAATGGCTTTGTCTGGTCTGGGGAAATGCAGCTTGATGTCACTGTTTTTTCCTTCTGCATAAGCCATGAAAGTACTGTGCACAAAGGTTTCCTGAGCTTATTAATGAGAAATTTCTTCCTATTTTTGGAAACCAGGTTTGCTGTTTGGTGTGAGACAAATTATTTCCTTGATAAAATTTAGCTGGGTGAATTGGTTTCATTTCCCCAGGAGCATACTGACGTCATCTAATGAGGACAGAGCTGAATCATTGCTGGCTGGTGCTCATACAATCTGGTACTCACTGCTGAGTTTGTGTAATAAACCACATACATAGATTCAGCAGAAGTGTCTGCTTTTCAGTTCAGGTAGTATAATATTGACATTCCTTTTTTTCTTGTCCTTCTAAAAATGCAAAGAGCATATTTGTGATCAAGAAGCCAGGTCACATGATTCCATTAGCAAGACGTGGATTCAGTCGGCAGCCTGAGCAGACAGGCTGAGCACCAGTCTTTCCACTTGCTCACTTTCAGAAAACTAACTTTGACTTGTGTGCAGAAAAGTGTGGAGGATTAAAGTAGGATTACAAAAAGAATGAGTGGATGTTCACATGAAAGCAAAGCTCCAAGGTCACACATGTCATTGCAGTCAGAATGATTTACACTGCAGCAGCCTCACAAATGCAAATTCTATACAGTATAACTTCACCAAAGTGAATGGGTTTGCAGATGTGCAGATGAAGACAGAAGTTGGGCAGAAGTGTATATCTGATGATTTTCTCACTAAAGCTGTGCTTTTCTTTCCCCTCTCCCCCACATTTCCTAGGTGGAAGTGGATGATTTGTGGCCAAGCATTTGTTTTTTCAAGACTGACCTGAAATTAAAAATTCTCACTGCCATTACTAAAATCCCAAAGCCTGTATGTTGTTGTTAAGGCTAAGACCACTCCTCCAGTGTGATCCTGCATGGCATGTGTGGGAGAGCCTACACAGGCAGGCTCTGAGCTTCTGTGTTTTATCCCTGTTCACAAGTTTTAAGGGATAAGTTTTAATTCACCTACCTTTCAACTTTTAAAATCACTCTCTGAGTCAGATGCCTAAAGTAGCCTGAAATTAATGTTACATATAATCCGGCACAGATTAACCGGTGCTTTTAACCGCATAACTCCTTTATTCTTTCCTTCTGCTTTAACACTGGCATCAATGTTACTCCCAAGTGCTGTGTAACAGCTTGTCAGAGACGCTGCAGCATGTGGAGAAGCTTTAATAAGGGACTATAGTTTGCTGCAGTGATTGAAACAGATTAGGAGGCCCTTATCCCATTGTAAATAATTTCAAATGTCATCGCCTTCTGATCTAGGACAACAAATAATTGATATCGATGGGAATGGCTGTGCAAGGGCGATGTAAGTAAGGTTGTATAGCATCAGTCGACAATGTGCTTGCCAGCCCCAGCTCAGTCCTTTTGAATGGCAAGTACTCATTCCTAAGCCTCTTGGTGCCAAATTCTCAGATGCTCTGAGATTTGCAGCTCTCCTGGAGAAGCTAATGAGAACTCTCAGTGCTCAGCACATCTCAGAAGTTGGCCAGCTGATTTAAGAAGCTGACAAGAGTTCACAGGATCCGGGCTGTCTGTCTGCATTCTTAGAGAATTTAGTAATAAAACATCAAGCAGTGTAGGAGCTTTGGAACAATTCAATTTCTCTGCTTTGTGCCTCCTGCAGACATCACAATATGTAGGACAAGTTGTTTAAACATTTTAAAGTGTGTGCACACACATACACACATATGATTTTGCTTATTTAGTCATCTCTTATTTGAGTTTCTGAATTTTATGAGAACCTATAATCTTCATGTATGTAAAATCCTCATTCCACCCACAGAATCCAGGCAGATAGCACAGCACTGGGTGTTAAGAATAATTTGGCAAGTGATGTCTCACAGATGCAGCCTAAGTCTTGTGTTGATGACAATTGTAATAAGCAGAATAATTTATATCTCTGTTCAATTCTGGTAATGATATCTCTTGTTAATACATTTTACCAACAGAGGATTACCACCCTAACTGTCACGGTAACTCCTATTGCATGACTTGCTGTGTTTTGTAGTTGTCTTTTGTGTTGTAACTTGTTCATATCCTGCCAATTCAGGATGTATCCTCACTGATTGTTGACCCAGTTTATCATCAATTATATTTATTTGCTCACCTTTGACGGAGAATACATTGTTGAAAGCTATTCCACAACAGATCCAGTTCTGCTCCTGCTGAATTAATGGCAAAACTTGAATTAAAGAGAGAGACCAGGAAAATAGGGATCTCGATGTTGTTCTAGGTAAAAATTCAGGCAGATAGTTGGTCTGGACTTTTTGCTTTGTGCTCCCATCTGTTTGTTTGTCTGGGGGTACAGCATAAACAGGAAGCAGGATTTCAATACCAAATAATTTTCTCTTTCTCTTTTCTCCTTATTTTCAGGAGGCAAATTTGGTTCTTTTAAATTGTCCTGGGAAGAAACTTAATTTGGGAGTTGTCAGACTGGATGCAAATTATTTCTAAGAAAGGTCCACTTCACTATAAATAAGTAAAGCCAAGTAGAAAGTATAAGTATGGGGAGTTCTCTTGCTCCAGTTATCAGACCTTAGAAATAAATTTAAATTTTCCAGCTCTCCTCAGAGCATGCAGACTACTCCATGTTCCAGTGTCCTTACTCAGTATTTTGGCAAAGTGAAGCTACATCAGTCACACATAATCTCTGAAAATAGATGCACTAACCAGGAGTAATTTATAATTTTGCAGGTTCAGCTTTCTATTAAAGATAGAGATGTGGTAAAATTAAATTGATATTATTCTTATTGTCTCAAGTTCTTCTCTGTAAAATTGTCGCTAGACCTATTTGCCCAATTCTGCAAGTGCTTTCATTATATTGACAAAAGGAATTTAAAAAAAGAATGCCCCTCACTGTACACCATCCAGACCAATATTTGATCCCTGTGTCCTCAGCCTCAGATAGAAATGCATACAGTAGTTACAACACCCTATGGGTTTTCCATATAATCCTCTCCCAAAGCACTGAGCATCCCTCAGTGGAAGCTTCTTTGCAGTCAGTAGTTTCTCCTGCCCTTGGATTGCCCTGGATCAGGATATCAATGCCAGCCCAATATGACTCATTGCCCTCTCTGCCATTGAGATGAGCTTTGCCATTTCATCAATGGGAACAGCAGCACCTTATCATGAAATATGAACTTGAAATGTTATTTTAGCATGTCCTGTGGGTTTTGTTTTTTTTTCTTTACTGTGGTATACTTTTGTTTGTTGAGAGTTGCCATAAATTAACGTGTTCGTAACTGGTATTAGTTCCTCTTGTGTTAATAATCTAACCTGTTTTGTTAAGGTAGTTATATTAACAGTCAACCTGTGTTTCCATGGCAAGTCCTGCAGGAATATACTTCAACACTGACATGTTTATGTGTTTCTGTTTAGGGTCCACCAGGACCACCAGGACCCCAAGGACTGCAAGGGCCAAAGGTGACCTTCCTTGTTTTACTCATCATGTTTCAAGAGTGGAGGTGTTTCCTGGATCTTTCACTGACTGTTTCACACATACATGGAACTCTCCTGTAAAACACATTTACCTGCAGCATTACAGAATGCAACATGTTTCAAACCACACATCCCTGAAATCTGGCTTTCTGGGAGAGAAGCTGTTTAGTTGCAGAACACATGCTCAGTTGAGAATCAGCAAAAAGAGTTGGTACTAATGCAAGGGGAGACATCTCCCCTGCACCAGTATGTGTGTGTGTCCATGTGGCTTTACGCTGCAGTGGTGCACACTCAAATACACAGTATTTTGTAATTTCAGGAGAAGGGAGCATGTGCATGGGCGAGTAAGAGCCTGGCTACAACCCCGGATCTGCTTGTGCTACCTGTCTGGGGCTATGTACAGGTGCTAACTAGTGAGCAGCCCACACAGATGTACATGATACCATGTGCTGCACTAGTCCATAAAATTTAACATCTGAAATTACCTATGCTAACAAGAAATGTGTTAAAAAGTTTAGTTAGTCTTATTTCTTAAGAATAAGATACCATATTTTCAGATTTGTGTTCAGAAGAAGGAAATTGCAGCAATGATTCAAGGCTCTTTGAAGAATAAATAGATGTTTCTTGAATAACACTAGCATTTTAGGCTTCATCCATAGCATCATGAAGAAAGACATTATATTTACAGGTGTTAACTGTTTTGACAACTTGCAAGAAACTGGGTTCTTCCTTCTACACAAAAACTGAGACTGGAATACTGAGTTAAGTGCACAGTTAATCCTGCATAAGGATCTGTGCAGCACAAAGCCTTTCCGCCTCCTGGAGAGTGGTATAAAACCAGGAAGAATTGGGGTGTGAGAGAGGTAATTTCTTCCCTTATGGATGACGGTTCCCATTCAGAAGTAATGGTGTAAACCAGAATGCAGCCCATCAGGAGCTTGTTTCCAGGATCACGGTCTACACCCAATTAATTTTCTGTGCCTCTGGAGAACACTAGTCAGGAATTAGTGGACATGGCATTGTCTTTGTGAAGGCAAGCTCCTTCTCTATTTTAGCCAGGAGAAGAAAACATGAAGGCTTTGCTATCCCTCATGTATCTAGGGCCATGATTCTGCACTCATTCTAGTATTTGTCTCCATTGGATTGGGGACTTTTCACCAGGCATCTCAGGTTTCTTTATTATACTTTTTTTTTTTTTTCTTTAACTCTCATGCTATTCTCTGGCCTTTCTGTAACTCAAAGATTATGCACTGGCCTAATCAGCTAGCCAGTTTATTCAGTACTTCGAATATAGGTATTTGTTATTTCATATTCTCCATGGTGTGGTGTTCTTTGGTTTTGTTGTTAGTTATGACAGCTTACCAATATGAGACATTACTGATGAACTTGGTTCATCCAGTGCTGCATCTTTTTACTGGTGCCTGGGACAGTTACGGGATGCTAATCCAGCTCCCTCTCATCTTTTTCAGGGTGAACCAGGATCTCCAGGAATTCCAGGAGTTGATGGGGAGCAGGTACTTCATAGTTAAGTGACCTAGTGCAGATCATATGAGCAACCATGAGTTATTTCATGAGATTATTTCTGTGAAGAAGTTGTAACACAGATTTCATAATCATATGGTCATTATTGTGTTGCATATGGTTGCATAATGGCTGCATTTCCACTTATTAATTGTTGGATAAATAAATATATGGTATCTTAGGGTCCCAAAGGCTCAAAAGGGGATACAGGTGAACCTGGAATGCCTGGAGAAAAGGGCGGAATTGGACTGCCTGGCTTGCCAGTGAGTATGAAAAAAGAATTTATTTTAAGTAAAATGCCTGATTGATCTCTTCTATTAACAGTAATTTTCAACACTGTTGATAAATTGAAACTGGGACAGAAAGCTCTGGGAAAAAATGTAGGCTTGTTCTGCATTTAGTCTAGGAGGAGGCATAGGATTGTCAGAACTTTTCATTCTACTTATAGTCAAACAAACTACTGCTTTGGAAAGAGATGAGTTGGTGTGCTGACCAGATATCTTTTCTCTTGTACAGATGTACAGCAAACCTGGGGCAAGTATAGATTTGGGCAAAAGGAGAATGAGCTATGTTTTGAACAGTCAGGAACTTCAGATGACTTAGATTGAGAATGGGAGAAAATGCATAAATATTTATGAGGTGCATTCTTCTTATTCTAATACGTACATATATACACACATAAATTATGTCAGTAAAAATACAAACAAATCCATAAATGTATCCATAGTTCAATAGATCACGAAAGCAGTGTCAACGTAAGGACTTCTTATAAACAACATGCCACAGACCCGTCTCCGTTTTAACTACTCATGAGTATTAATTTTAATTGATAGCTGATATCATAAAAGCATACTTTTACATTTGCTAACAGCTACTGTTAAAATTATACCATGATAAAAGCTTTCAATTCTATTACACACATGCTCTATTCATTCTTTTCATAAAATGATAATTACTTACAAATATTATACTTTCTAGGTTGAATGTTACTACCAATAAGATTAAAATTGTTTGTAGATACTGTTCTGTAATGCTTTTGTAGGGTTCCACTGGTATGAAAGGTGAAAAAGGAGATACTGGTTTGCCTGGTGCCCAAGGCCATTCGGTAAGTCTCACTGTGCAATATATTCACTAGTCCAGTAATAGTTCTCCAGCTTTTAATTCTGAAGAACAATTCATATCTTAGTTGCCTTTGATATTTGCTACACCTGTGCTTTCAAATTAATTTGCTCTCTGAAAAAGTAAGTATGATCCTTTTTAAAACTGTAAGGAATTCTGGTCATCAAGCTAAATAGTGTTTAAGAAATGCTAAACAGAATTTTTAATTCTGTTCTGTATTCAAATTCCTATCATGAACAACAGCCCTAGCTTCATACAAAGCTCTGCAAGATGCAGTTGAGTCGATAAAGCCTATCCAAACCCTTTGTTTGATGGGGATCTCAGAAGGTCCAGTGAGAAGCAGCCTAGACTGACTTCAGCCATGTTGGGAATAAGGATATGTGACCTAAGATAAAAACGGTCTTTGTGGACTTGTCTTGGTGTCATTGGTATCAAATTTTTAGGGGAAGAAGCTCTGATTTCACAGATATCTTTGCCTGTTCACAGATATTTTTGCCTCTCTTTTAATGGAGTGATTACACTTATGGAAATGTGTTATTTTCCTGTGCGTGTCCACTTGTAAGATTACACACATCTGTAAGTTTTTCAGGGTCAGATATTCTGAACTTCAAAGCATTGTAAAAGCAAAAAAATAAAACCCCACATAATCTTCTTGGTTTATGGGTGATAAGTAGCTTTACCTGAGCACACTACGGCATGAAACTTCAGAGGAAAAGCAAACTGTGTTGTCCATAGTGAAATGCACTGGGTATTTAGAATCGCAGCTCTAAAGAATTAAAGTTCTCAGATCAGAACACTCTGGACATCCTCTATCTCAGCAGTGTTTGTGCGTCTATTTCTCTGAAATGAAAATTAATTTGTTATCACCTACCATGTTGATTCTTAAACTCACAGGTCATAGAGCACACCTGCTACCTCTTCAGCAGTGCTTTTGTAAATACTAATTGCTTTTTTATTGGAAAAGTGAAATCAGTCATCTCACCTTGTTTTCACTCAAAAGAAGCATTGCCCTTTTTTTTCAGGAGATTGCACAAACAATGGAAACTCATAGTTTTGTTTTTATTTTTTGTCTTGTGTTGTGAAGCTTGTTTTGTTGTCACTACTATCAGCAGCAGTTTGGGTAGCAGAGGGACTGTACTACCTCCTCCAGGCAGGAGGACTGGCTCAGCATCCCTACTGCCACCTCAGAGTTGACAATAACACCTTTTGGGGCGTTAAATCCAGGGACAAAGGTGATAGTAAACTGTGCAAATGTCCTCAGGTAATTCTCTACCATGGATTTGCTGGGTGAAGCAGAGGAAAACAGCAAAGAATATGTATGCACTAAATGCTGAGCAGCCTTTTAATGGTATTAGGCAGTTTTTGTTAAGGGGGTCTAAATGGAGTAAAAGAAAAGAGAAAGGGCAATTTGGAGAATGTGCCAAGCACTAGCATAAACATTTATTATCTTTCCATTCATTAGTATTGAGGAGGAATAAAATGACCCATCATCCTCTTCAGCCCCTGTAGTTCATTTAGTGCAAACATAGCTAAAGAACACCTACCATAAAATATAAATGTTCAAGCGTCTTTGCTCAGTAGTTTTTTTTAGAGATTTTTTTTCCCGTATAATGCTTCTAAAATATATTGTAGAGCCCAGGAGTAAGAATAAGGAGACGTGTTGCCATATTGCATGTTTTTCAAACGAGAATAATTCCTAAGACCTTTTCTAGACATGCTGCCAGTATGCACTGCTGCGTTATCATGTTTTGAAGTGCCTGCCCACAGAAGGAGGTTCAGTCTAGTTTTTGCTATTCATGAGGGAATTATTTACTCTGCTTCATTTAATGACATTATTTTTTACCTGTAGATCATAGGACCACCTGGACCAGCAGGACCACACGGTCCTCCAGGCCCTATGGTAAGCTTGGGTGGAAGAAAGGTCTTAAGCCCTCTTCTCATTGTAATGCCTGCTTAAAAGAGGTGCTATGAGAGCATGTGACCTTTAGAGAGGGACCTTTCCTGCATGTTTTAAAGTCTTTGGGAGGTGGAGAAATGAGTGTATATACCTGTCTTAGTGCTAACACTCCAGTGGTCTGGTTTATTCTTTGTATCAGGTGTTTATTATGTCTTTATTGAAGGCTGCATTTCATTTGGGAGAACAAAAATACAACTTCAAATTGCACTCGTGTAAAGTAAAATACACTTAAATTTATGGCATACTCTTATAATTCAAAATGGGATTTTTATTTTCAGGGACCTCATGGACTACCTGGCCCAAAGGTAATTTAATTGCTGTCTTGAATAGCCACGTTCTCAATATCTGTAAAGTGCTATGCTTTATTCTTTAATGCATGCAGCTATGTTTTGTCTTATGTCTCATTTATTAGGTATTTCTGATATTTTTAAACCTTAAAGCAGATTTATTAAACCTTAAGCCTTAAAGCAGATATATTAACAGATATCCTTTCCTTTTTGTGATTGTTTCTGATCTGTATTTCTTCTGAGCATAAATTGAATTCATTTTTTGTGTTTAAAAATTGTGCTGTGGCACCAAATTATTTAGTTTCCTGTTTGTGGGCAAGCTGTACAGCATTTCCCACTGTAATTGGAGTTGCTTCAAATTGCACTTCTGAACACAGAAAAAAGTGTTGTGTGCTCAGAAAATGGGGCCTGATTTATGCTCTCCTGTGGCACAAATGGCCTCTCTGCTCCTCTGGAGCTGGGTTCTTTGCTGGCTGGTTCTTCCACACTTAGTGGAAGTTCCCTGTTGACAGCTTATGTTTTGCAACCTAGAATTTCAGGTCAGGTAGTTCTATCTTAATCATGCCTGGACATTTTCTGCGGCCTACATACAGTGTAGGGACTCTGGAAGCCCCTGAGAAAGCAAAGTGAACCTTTTAGAGAGGGAGACAGCAGAAGATTTTTGCAGACTTGGAATATTTTAATTTCTTCTTTAATTCACATATCAGTAGTTACTTATCCATTAAAATTCAGTGTGACCATACAGCATAGCATTCAATAAGGTTAGTCATGATCATTTTAAGTATTTTGTCCCCCTAATCATGCACAACTTAAAAAACAAGAGGAGAGTGTTTTTCTGATTAGTTTTTGGTGTTTGTTTAGATTTTTTTTTTAAGGTGAGAGCCAGAAAAACCAATACCGTATTTGATTCATTAGGAGAATATTTGTACTTCCTTGGCACAAGAAGCTTGGGTCATGAAGTGAAGTGTGTTCCATCTTAGCACTAAACCCATCTTACTTTAGGCTTTTGCCTGGAGACTTGGGTTTTGTGGGATCTCTCAGGTCAGTTTCCAAAACTTCAGGGTATTCAGTGCTACTGCTCTGAAAGTGACACTCAGTGAAACAAGAAGAACAAAGAAATGGCAATTTAGACGGTGTACAAAGGAGGCAGAAAATATCTGAAGATACCTCAGGCAGCAGAATATTTTTTTCATAATATAATAATCAAAGTAAAAGTATGAAATATAATGTAAAATAATACATCAAAGGGAAAACTAGGAACAAGGCCATAGAGAGCAGCCTAGATGAAAACCCAAGTGTTTCTGTGTCCTAAAAGAGGCAGGCATGGTCAACAGCCTTTTGACTGGACAACCCGCAAGCTGAAGTAATTTTACATGATGTGAGCATGATCTACTGGCAGTTCCAGGACCATCATTTTCCTCTTTTAACAGTTAATGTAATAACCTAAGCATAGTTTTTACAATCACAAAAAAGACATTCACAAAAAGTGCCGTTTCTTACATTGTTTAAACTTCTCTATATGAATACAGAAACTAGACTCCCAAAGTACCTTGACACAGCATAACATACTGCTTCTTTAAGCTCGTACAGTTTAATTGTGTATGCTTAAAGGTTTAAAATATCTTTATGTAAGATTTTGCTACAAATTCCAGTTTGCCATAAGAAAAAGATACTGCTTCCACACAAAATGTACTTTACAGGAGAAAATACAGAAACCTGCTTTGATGTTTATTCTTGCAAATGTTTTCTTTCAATTTGAATTATCAGTATAGGATAATTCAAGGTATGAAGAAATTAAAAAAAAAAAAAAGCTCACAGTTAATTCAAATCATTCAAATATTCACATAGTGATTAGGAAATTACTTAAGAGAATCTGATATACATCAGTATCCTGTAGTATTTTCATACAGATTTTAACACTCAAAGGGATACCTCTCAAATACTTTTGCACAATACTATATATACATATATATACACACACACATATGTATATGTGTGTGTATTGTATGTATGTATGTAGATTGCCTGTAGTCTGAGAAGGTTGAATCTATATCCTTGTTTTGAACTGGAAT
The DNA here is from genome assembly GCA_034781795.1 of Crypturellus tataupa. Classification (NCBI taxonomy): domain Eukaryota; kingdom Metazoa; phylum Chordata; class Aves; order Tinamiformes; family Tinamidae; genus Crypturellus; species Crypturellus tataupa. The sequence continues at coordinate 821,247 of JAWLRI010000756.1, read as the reverse complement.
TTGCAGCCATTTCTGAGAGCGATTTCTTCTATCCCAGCCTAAATATCCATTATAGCACCAAAAATTTGGCATTTATACTTTTACGTTTAGGGTGAACCAGGGTTAAATGGTCTTAAAGGATTGAAGGGTGAAGCAGGTCAAAAGGGTGACAGAGGGCCCCTTGGTCTTCCAGTAAGTAAAAAAGCCTATTCAATTTCAGCGCAAATCACAAATTTCTCTTTGTACTTTCAACTCTGGTTTACACAATAGCATATATCAAATTATACCACATTGCAGAGGAACATCAGTTTTGTTTGGTATTATCTAGAATCTGTCCTCAGTAATGTACTGTAACACCCAGTGCTGTCATTTTTTTGTCAATTTTTTGTCCTGTGTCAATTGAAAGTGTTCAGTGTCACAAAGATGCCATCACCCCCATTAATCTTATCTTTTATTTAAATGTTGTGTGGTGTTTGTATTGGAAAAGAATCTTCTTTTTCTTTCTTTTTTTTCTTTTTTTTTTTTTTTTGTCCCCATATTCCTGTTTTTTTATCCCATTAGAACTTTTGTAGTTAAAATGTAGAGGTCCAACTGAACAAAGTTAAGAATTAGTTTGGGGAATTTTGATTTTTCTTTTTTTTTCCTTCACTGTGGCAACTGGATTTTTATCTTGCTGTTATGCAAGGATTTTTGCCTGGTATGCTTTAGAAAGCATTCTAACTGGCATGAATTTTGTCTTGGAAAGAGATGTAAGACATTAAAGATTAAAATTTTCAAATGAAAATACTATGGTTCTCGCGATTTAAAATAATAAAGTAGAAAATACTTAGTGTGCTCCTTTGTGTATCTGAAAGCACTCTGTGAAGAGCAAGTTTTACTTCTTACTCACAAAAACAGTTTATTTTATCTATTGCTTTACCATGGAGGTAATTCCATGTGATTGCATTCTAATATTAAAATGAGGGAGAAAAACTTACTTGAGCCAAAGAAACCTAAATTTCTGATAAACAATGCAGAGGCTGTAAGTGAAATCAGTTTCAATGAGCACTTGCATTTATTTGATAAATTTGGCCATTTTCAAGTTGAGAGTTATAGCTATTTAAGGAATGAGTTTTTCAGTTCTTAGCCAAACTCTCAAAACTGAATAAGTGAGAAAACAAAGTTTTAGTTCCTTCAGAAATACTTGTTCTAACCTACAGGAAATGGTTGCTTTAGTTTTACAAATTATACAGCTGTGGCTATATAGTCTTATATAGTTTTGCATCTCATTATTTTTTTTCTAAATGTCATTTTAGATTGCAAAGTCCATATTATCAAAAAAAGGGCTCACTATCACCATTAATGAGTTACTTATCTCTTCTTTTTTGGGCTCACATTGCTACTTGTGTCACTAGTATCCAAATAATTCTGATGCCTTCAGTCCTGGTGTTATTGCCCACAGTTCTTGGATGGTCCCTCAGCGCTTGCCATGTTGGTTTGTTATTCACATGAAATCCAGCAGAGGTCATCCTGTCCCCAAGGATACTAAAGTCCATAGCCCGAAGTGCTGCATGCTGCACACATCCGGTCCTTGAATGTGCTTTAAAATTGTACTATACTGAAAAAACAGGAAATCGGATTGTCTCCCGCGCGCTTGGGAATAAAGGAGGCCCTTGTTGCCAGGATCCAGAGTCTGCTGGCTACATAATGCAGTTTTCTGATAATTACATACTTTCTACTGACCTTAGTGTATATTTTTGTTTCTTTGTCTGGTACAGAATTTGGCATTGTCATTATTTACAAAAGAGAAAGTGTGCTAACAAATTACAAAGTAATATTTGTGTGTTAAGGCTCAAAAACGCCGCAACATCTGATATTTGTAGCACTCTGATACATGCTCTGATCAAATGTATTCTGATGTGAAGCCAGAGATGTCAGAGGTGATGTGAGAACAGAATGAGGCTCTTGATGTTTTATGTAATTTTTTAACTAACACTCTGTAGTAATGTGATACCCATTCCAGAACGCTGTCACAACTTGTACTGTATGTGTGAATTATGTTTATTCATCAGCACGACTTACTAATCTCACGTTCTTGTCATTCGTGCTATGTCCATCATCCATACCTCCACCTAATCGTACAGGGAGCATCTGGCTTAGATGGAAAGCCAGGAGCCCGGGTGAGTCTCACATGTTTCTGTGTCATTCTTTGTTAGCGAGTCCATGCGTTTTCCAGCTGTTCTGCCTGCTGAACTTGCACATGGCACGCAGGAATGGAGGCAAAACTTCCAAGCATTTTCCACGTTGGATCAGAGTGGGCCACAGAGCAGAGCCTTGTGGCAATGAGTGTGAGAGGAGAATGTAATTCTCTGGATGTGGTAATTCTGAATCTTAAGAAGACAGTTTGGTACTGATTTTTGGTTGGATAACTGAGCTGCAAAGCTGGCTTGAATATAGCACAGGATATCAAATCATATTTATTTTATTCCTGGATATTTTGTTCCTGCTTGATTTGCACTAGGCTGAGGACTAAGGCTGTGACTACCTCTCTAGGCCTGTGTAAGCAAAGCTGCCATTTGAATGAAGTGTGTTGTATGTTGTCCTTTCTTTTGCTTGCACTTATTTCAACACCAGCAATGAAATCAACAGTGTGCAGTGCTTAAAGCAGTGATCCAAAGTGGTGTTTCAAATAAAAATAACATCTTGGTGGGGGGTGCTTATTTCCCTGGTAAGAAGTTTGGTTTACACAAGCAAGCATATTTGTTTAATGCTAATATTGAATCAGTGAAATGGATCAAATCTGTTGGGGTCTTGCCTCAGGAATTCTCATGTTTAAAAGAAATGTAAAATTATCTGGTTTTTATAATGCTGAAGAAAGGGATGAAGTGAAAAAAGAGTGGATGTATGTATTTGAAGGCTTCTGTAAGCCTGGCACTGATCATTGCTACACACACAGGTGTGTCCACTTGTGGGGCACACATTTCAATCAAAAAAAATGTGTTTTCTCAAAAAAAAAAAATTGACTCTTTAATTCCTTATTAAGTTTAACACCTTTGTAAATCTGCGGATTTCCAAGAATGAAGTCCAATTCATCTACCAGAAAGATTTACATGACAACCTAAGTGCTTATAGGTAGAATTTTGAAAACTAAATGGATTTTTTTCCTAGACCCCACCACAGTCAAATCTGTATGAAAACTGATTCCATGTTAGTTCTCAGGTAGAAAATAGCTATTAAAACCACAAACTTGTAAGAGCAGGCTATATATCTTACCTTCTTTGTTTGCTCCTTTAGGGTATAGATGGCCCTGTTGGTCCCTCCGGCCCTGTAGGTCCTAAAGGGGAGAGAGTAAGTATAACTCCTTGAGTGGGCTTTTCTTGTGAAGAAAGTGGCACAAGGGCAGACAAAATGTTGTACGGGTACTCAGTGCATGCCTAGCTGTTACTGAACAGAACAAAATCTCATCTATTTTAAGAATCAACCCAAAACTATAGATGCCTTCAAACTATTCGCATATTTACTTGTTTAAGCTATAAGGGATGAATTTGTAACTAACCTCAGAATTTGTAACGAACCTCAGAAGCACTGGTATTTTGCAATTGCTAATCAGTAAGGAGATTCCAAGAATTTCTGAATTCATAGTTCTACATAGAACAGAATTTTGGTTTCATTACTTGTACACATAGGTTGAGGGGAGAAAAACTGGAACAACAGAAAGTGAGATCATCAGAAGATTAGAAGTCTGATCTGACTGTGTACAATATATGTATGCCATGGCAAAAAAAGAATATTCCTTAACTATTTTCACATATATATAATTTGCTTATTTTGAAGAAATTCTCTAGTCACTCCAAAAATTTAAACTTTCTTTCTGTTTTTTTTAAGCTTAGATAGGAACCCTCCTATTTCATTTGAGATATTCCATATTTTTTTTTTTTTTCTCCAGCAGAAATAGGATAGTGCTCCTATTGTTTAATTACATGACCGTCAGCTTCAACAACACTCCCTTTAACTTGTACAGGAAAACAAAAGAGGATATCTCCTACTAACTAAAACCTTCCAGGAGCTCCCAGAGGAGCCCAGAATTATGTCTGCCTGAATTTCTCAGTTCAACACAACAGCCGTGCTAGAACAACTTGAGACCTGTATTGAGGCCATGGCCACATGGCAGAGGTCCAGGTAGCTTTAGCAGCCATACACCTGAGGCAGCTTTGCATGACTTGAGAATTCACTTCTGCAGAGCTGCATGGTGAGAAATAAACACAAGACCCACAGCACAGTCCAAAACGGGAACAGTGGCTTGTAGCTACAGCTCAGGTTAGCTAATGGTCTGACAGATCTGTTGTGATACTTTTTTCTTTTTTCCCTAGGGAATTAGGGACTCAAGTCTTTTTCCAAATAGACATACTTTTTTTTTTTTTTTTCGCGTTGACTCTGTGGAAAAATGACTTAATATTTATTCTATACTTCAGAAGATAGTTTAGATGAGCTATACATATAGAAGCATATGTAGATATTGTACATTTTAGCTTTTGCATTATGAAGTTTTATCTTGAAAGATGAGACATGCCTACCACTGGTTGAATGTATTTCTTTTTTCTTCAAAACCAATATGCTATGATATAAACTATACTTCTAAACTACAAAAAAATAAGCATAACTGTTCTTTCCTATGAAATGGTCCATGGTCATAAGAAGCCATGCAGCTGGATCTAGAATCTCCCCTACCATGGCTGCTGCTAAATAGTAATTATAAAGGAGACAGGAACAGCTGAGATGTTAATTGGTTCAGTAATTGCTTCAGCAGGGCAAGAGAGATTTGTGAAAATGAAGAAACTGAGGCACTCAAGAAATGGCTATGCACCCTCCATGGTTAATAATAATAACCTCAGCATGGTTATCGCTGCAGTTGTTTATATGGTAGTTATTTAATACAGTTCAGGAGGAGGACTTATTTGTGGCATAATTATATAACTGGTGCCTGGAGGTGGTACCACTATTTAATTAATAAATAGTGCATTCTTAATGACATTTTACAGTTTACACATACACAGATTTTTCTCTGCAAATTTCAGACTTTATCCTTTAAATAAAAATGGCACACAGTGCTACTGCTTGCTGTTGCTGAACAGGATCATATTTTATCCTTGCTGATAAGAAAAGCTTGGGCTAGTATTAACTTAGAAAAGCACTAGGGAGTCCTAGGGTCATACATAACCACATTCTTAAATCCATATTATTTAAATTTGAAAACCCAGTCTTACTCTAGGAGAATATAAGTAAAATGCTGTTCACTATACGTTTATGCTTCTTTAAAAGTTAGGGAAAAAAGTATAATCAAAAACTAATTTCAAGAGACTCTTGCTGTGATGTCAAAGACTTGATTTTGACCTTGTTTTTGACTCTCGAACAGCTGACATTGCTGTGCAGGTTCTGCACAAGGAGAGAAAAATGCGTCTTTTTTCTTTGGTTAAAATATTTATCACCACAAGTCCTTTGGAATCTCCATATCAGTTTTTATGGAAACAACAAATATGCAGTTTTGTACTTGCAAATTGTAGTTTGCATTCATCCATGTTTCAGGATATTGAACTGAAATAGGAGACAAAAGCAAAGACTACAATTTCTGTTCTTTTGGCAATGGTAACTTGTCTTATGAAAATAAATTAAAAACTTACTTGAACATTGCGAGTGTCCATTTCCCTAACAGAAATAAGTTACTAGGATTGTTGAGGGCAGTGTGCCTATGACAGTCCATTAACTTTATAAAATCCACAAATACCGAGGACCTCATCTGGTATTCCAAGCACATTTCAGCACGTGCTTTGTACTGGAAGGAAAAAAAAAAAGTCAGATATATTTTTCTAAATACATTTTTGCATAACAGATGAGATTACTTTCCTAGACTGCTAAACTGTTAGTATTTTTATGTCTACCATATGTTTAGCAATGTTACTGGCCTTTCTTGAGAGTATTTTGTACACTTGTATCTACTGTTTAAAATATGATACGCAGCTAGCTTTGACGTATCTCAAGTTTTGATCAAACAGCTTTGTAGCTATTGTCTACGTAGGTCACCACATTAGTTTCTTCTTAAGTAAAAAATTTAAAGCTGCAAGAGTTTTACTACTTTATAAATCAGTTGTTGGATCCCAGTGCTCTTGTATGTGCTGCCCAGACACAGACACAGACACAGATATCTGACCTCCACTAGGCTGCAGGGAGCATGGAGAGTGTCACTAGAAATTAAATGCAAAGCACCTAGAACCCATCAAATGTCTTTTTTCCCTAACACACTCATTGTTGTGGTGATTATTCAACATCAGGCTGAGTCTCAATTTATTCTGGTGTCTGCTTTTTTGTATTAGGCAGTCAATACAATCTATACTTAATTTTTGTACATTGTTAGAGTTCATAGTGAATAAATCTGAATATTTACACTTCTGATCTAGAATCTTATAGAATAGTTAACAACACAGTGCAAAGTATGGGATAAACTTCACAATATTACTATTAAGAACATTGCTATATCAAAAATTTGTTTGACACATTTTTGCTCATGACTGGTGAATCTCAGATGCTGCATTACATCTTGATGTTATATATCCTCAATTTTCATCACATTAGACTTTTATTGAACTCAGTATTGCAGCTATTACAAGTTTAAAAGTGAGACATGTGAGATCAATCTCAAAAATATTTTCAAGCACTAACTGATTGTGCATTGACAATTTATATATATATAAATTTATATATATATATAATATATATTTATATTGTATTTATATTTTATATTGTCACCCATGTCTGTACAATGGGAAAAAATGTAATATTATATGATCTGAGTATCATTTGGCCAATGAGCAATACATACTTTCTCTCTGCCCATAGTCATTTAACAAAAATGATCTTTTCTGCCAAAAAAAAAAAAAAAAAAAGATTTAAGAATGCACAGACTTTAACTCAAGAAAAAGAAAGCATTTGTTAGATTTTTTTTTTCTATCTAAGCTAGCCAGTGTTTTTGTCTGCTTTTTTAATAATCTCTTTTAGGGTGAAAAGGGAACTGCTGGTGACCCCGGACCCAGAGGACCATATGGCTTGCCTGTAAGTTGCATATGATTTGTGCATATTGCGCTTTTCATCGCTCCTTGATTAAACTCTGTGCACTTTATGGCAGCTTTTCACCTGGCAGTACAATTAGTTGGAAAATGCAAAGACAGATAATAAGTCCTGACAATTCAAGGTCACTGGCCTGTGTCACAGGCCATGATTCTTGCTCATGCCTGCAGTTATGCAAAAGTAATGGAACAGATCTGGCCAAAAGGAAACCCAGAGTTCAGGCACTCCTTTTTCTGCAGTGTGTGGATTCTTTCCTGCCCTAGTGATCAGCAGAGCACTTTGGAGCTACAAGAGTAAAGGACAAAGGGCAGCTTGAAAGCTGACTTTATTCATGCTTGCTGCAAGGCTTCATTGCCATTATATTTTTGCTTTGCTTGACAGGATAGGGACTCTTAGTTTCATTTTCATGTGTGTGTGTGTGGTAGTGGGAAGCACTCTGAAAAGCTTGTTGCTCGTTATTAGTAGGTAAAGATGGTGTATTTTAAATCAACCCTTTAAATAACTTTATCCATTCCTATAACATGGAACTTCATGGGTGGAACTTCTGGAGTGAGGATAGCCCCACTGATTAGAATGACTTACTCTGATTTGTGGAAAACTTGGTCAAGTATAGGCATATGTCTGTTCCATAAATGGACATACAAGAGAAGCTGTGTGAATAAATGTGTTTGGCAAGGGAGCGCCAGCCTCCCTAAGAAACCTACAGTGTTTCTATTTCATTATTTCCTTACCGTCTCCAGTCTGAACTGCTTGAGCCAAATGAATCTGAGTTGAAATACGGATTTGTGGTTTAAGTAGATCTGTTTAATTGGATCAAGAGTTAGTGACTGGAAAAAGTTTTCAGTCTGTGGAATGCTGGACTAATTGGCAATGCATGTTTGTTTGAGGGGCACTTATGTGAGTCAAAAAAAAAGAAGTCACATTTCTGTTCCCCCTTCTTAGGAACTGAAAATGAAAATTGGTAGGCTTTTTTGTATTTTTTGTTTTGCTTCTGGAACCTGTATGCAATCTACAGCAAAACTTTACAGTCAAGTTACCAGTTTCTGGCAATGTTAAACACTGAAAGACACGTCCTCCGCTAATGGCAGTGCTCTGTATAGAGTCTTAGCAACGTGTTATTAAAGGGCAGTTGGCATCAAGACGGCCCCTGGTATCAAAGCTCAGGGATGCTAACGCAGTTTATGTGGTTCTTTGGCAGGGCAGAGATGGCGAGCCTGGCCTTGATGTAAGTAGTATCCCTGGGCAATGCACTCAGTAGTAGGTAAGCGTCTCGTGAGGAGCAGCTTGCCATGCCGAGCACTTTCATTTCCACTCAGCGTGCATGCGGGGCACACAGCAAGGGCACGGAGCGCTGCGCTGGCAGCTCTCTGCCATGAAGAGGGCAGAGGTTGTGCGCAGCTGCACAGGCCTTACCTGCAGAGCCACCACATGTACGGTTAGGAATACAATAAGTTGGGCCTGTGGAAGTCAGTGGGATGAACCACTGCGTTTGGTATGAAAATGTTTTCCCAGCCAAACCTATGGCTCACTCTGAGCAGAACAAGGAGCCCCTAATGTCTGGTTAAATAAATTAATCCCTAATTAGGAAGAGTGATTGCATACTCCATACACAATATGTATTTCAAAATAGAGGCTCTTTCCTTGGCATGCTAGAAAGACTTGGTGAAATCCTTTCACTCTAGACCTCATCTGAAATCCCTGTTTTGGAGTCTTTTCTGGAAGTTACGTGTGCTACGTATCATGGCCTGTTGTCATTTTGAGTGATACAGTTTCTTTCTGTTGCTGGCAAAATGACTCTCCCAAATAGCAAGACTTGCTTTTCTCACATACTCATGTGCATGCGTGTGTTTGTGTGTGCCCACACACATACAGATGTACACACACAAAGCATGTAGTGAAATGACCTTTTTATGTTTTCCAAGACTATTTAGAAGCTTAAACTGCACGGGAACAAAAGCCAACCTATCTTTGTCCATTTTTTATAGGGTTTTCCTGGTCCTCGAGGAGAAAAGGGTGATATAGGAGAAAAGGGAGAAAAGGTGACCTAAGTGCTATTAACTGTTGTTTGATTCCTCAGCTCAGTCAGTTCAGCTGTCTTTATTTTATAAATTGTCCCATTAAACCTGATCTTTCTTTTCACTGTGTGCCAAAAGGCAGGTTACGGATACGTGCTAAGCAAAATCATGTGTTAGAAGACCACAAAAATTTATGCACAGAAGTATTACATCAGCACATGCCAAAGCAGAAGGAAGAGAAGGTTCTACTCACAGCTAGGTTTTAGGCTTATTTTTCTTAGTCTATCCTACGCTTACTGAAAGTCCTTGTCAGACTGCAGTTCTTAATGCAGACGTCACTGCAATAAGTCACTGAGGTGGTAATTTCATCCTGGAGACATCAACCCTGACCCTTGTCAGTATTTCCGAGCAACTCTGCTGATCCCATTGTGCCAAATGGATAAGGACAGGTACTGTTTGCATCCTTGGTTTTGGCAATGTCTTCTTTACAATTCAAAGAAAATATTTACCCTTAGTGGATGTGGTTTAAATAATATGCTGGTTTCAGTGCGCCTCAAAAACTTCCATAAAATGAAAGTTAACAGAAACAGCCTAACTTCATTTTGGCTGTCTAGACACAATGCCTTGGAGATACGCTCAGCCACATTCTCAGGCTCCCGCCTACTTGCTAAAGCTGCTGAGTTAGCACTCACACCCAAACCTTGATATGGAAGTCCATATAATGTGGCAGGTGATTTTTTTTTTCCAGACACTTTTTTTGCCTAGCTAACACATGCAGGCTTATAGTAGGTCCGCATCCCACCTAGGAATCCCATCAATAATGAGACAAAACAGTCACCATATCAGTTTAAGATACTATAAAATGTATCCTCCATTCTGTCCCTTGCTATGCTGTTCATAGAGGGATCTCAGAGGTCTCTGCTGTGTAACACAGATTTTGAACAACTCTTTAAGCTGTTGCAGGCAATACTGTGCCCTCGTATTGAGATGAATGAGCAGGATTATTACGTGCCTAATCAATCCCATTGAGGCTACTTAAATACTGTGTCCAGTATTTTGAGCCTTTCAGTAGGTGGGAATAGGAGACCTACAGTAGTCCCTTCTATTGTAAATATCTATGAGTTTGTGCTTCCATGTACAGCTTGAGATAGACAGAAGAAATGGAGCCAGCAGAGCCCTGGAAGATCCTCAGAAGCACAACTGGGAAATTAGTAAAATAGCTGGCTTATATGAATCTTATCTCATGTGAAAACAGCACAGGTAAGATTCATGCACTCAGAACATATAAATTCCTGGTATTTTTAATGTCCCAGAGTCCAGCATGGCATATGAAAATCCATCTGCTTCAATAGACATAAATCAGTTCACATGTTGAAGACCTGGCTCTTGATTTCCTGGATTTTAAATATTGCTTGCAATATTGCATTGTACATGTACAGATTAGCACATTAGTACAGATCAGATTTAGTAACCAAATTTGAATGATATTGCAAAAATAATCGTCATTACTAAAATTTGAATGTGAGACAGGGATGCTTCTTTTTTCATAAATATGTTTCGATAGGGAATAAATCTTCAGTTTTGAGATCACATCCTAGATTGGTGATTTCTATGGTAGCCTGTCACTAGTTCTGATACAGTGAAACCAAGTCAGTGTTTGCATTATAATCTCTGTGTAACTTGGCTGTAAAAAAAAAAAAAATTACAAAAGTACTTGTAAAATTGGTTTCATATATTTAAGTTATATGAATAGAAAACAGTTTCTTAAAAATCTCTTAAATGCTAAACTCTACATCTGAAAAGATTCTAGAAAATTACCAAAAGATAAATGGTAGTTCAAATTTCACTTTTTTCAACTTCTCTGTTTTTAAAAAAGTTCAGTTAAGAAAACTTGTTAACTGTTAAGAAAACTGTTAAGAAACAGTTAAGAGATTGTTTTGCATGGAGGATAAGGGTGTCCTGGTCCAATTCTGCACAAATAATGTTGACAGAGGTATCTGGTGTGTAACAGACCTAGCTGGAAAAGCATCACCTTCTTTGGGCCTGTTGAGCTTAGAGAGTCTTCCGGCTGTAACTGTGTTACAGAAGTGCTACAGACTTGTGTTTCTGCGGGCACTGAAGCGGGACTGGAAGGGAACATGTTTTTTTTTTGTTATTTTTTGATTATCCATTGAATACGCTTGTACTTGTTCCCTGTGGGTCCTCATAGTTCAGGGCAAGGACGTTCAGCTTAAGGGAGAAGTCGGTGCATGGAAAAACTAGCAGAGTGTTCAAGGAATTCAGACTGCTCTTTTCTGTATACAGATTACTGATTGATGCATTGGTTGGAATAAGATCTGAGGTTTGCCCTACAAGATGGAAGTTTAAATAGTCAGCTGTTGACTTGTAAGTCAGCAAGCCAATGAAATATATGTCTTAAATATAAATATGTATTAAAAACGTGTTAGAAACACTGCTTGCATATTTTCAGAATCATTTTCAGAATACGTCTGTGCTCTATACTTCTGTGTTACACCAAGCACAAATAACATGAGATTTAACTAGGAACCTGTCAGTTTTCTTTGCTATAAGCCATATTTGCAGATATGTTATGAAAACTTAGCCAATTTACAATTCCTGGCTCATGTTTTTTATTATGTTATAATCTTACAATTTGCTAAATAAGAATATTTGGGTTGTTTTCCTTGTAAATACTAATTTACAACTTTTTGGCACACAGAAAAGATAGACGAGGAACTCTGTTCCTATGTGGTCATGAGTACAGTATGTTTGGTTTATGATAATTTTTTTAATTTGAATGTGTCAAATATGCATTGATATTACATGAATAATGTATTTTCCTTTTAAAATATGTTCTAGCTTTTTTTATTGGTGTGAAAATGGCTTCTGTTAATGGATTAAGTCTTTCTGTGCTGGCATGGATCTAGTTTAATGTCAGTTTACTATATTTTACCAAAATTTGTCTGTTTTTCCAAAGGAGCACTCCTACCTTCTCCTTCTACCTTCTTTCCTTATAATTCCTGTCTTTTTTACCCTTTTCCTCACAAATTAAATCCTCCGAACAGTCACAACCTCCCTTGCTGGTTCTCCAGTGTCATACTAATTTTCCTTTGACTGATTTTTCCCATTTCTTTGTGATACTCCTGATTTACTTATCCTTTCTATCCCATTTTTTACAATCCTAGTCGAATTTGTTTCTTTTTTTTAACGGAACTTTTTTAAAAAAAAAAAAAACTCAGAGTGAGCCTGAAATTCATTTACCATTGTGATCAACTGGTGTGATATCAATTACAAAATGAGCTCTTAAAACATCATATACTGCTTGAGGGTGAGGTCATCTTTACAGATAGATTTGAGGGGAGAAGAGAGAGAAAATAAAGAATAGCTTTACTATGTCAAATTTCTGAGAGTAATCTAAGCTTTAGAAATCTCATTTTGAAAAGAAAACTGAATGCAAAGTCAAGGAACTGAATTACACGAAAATAAGTAGATGAAATGTTTCCTGCGGAAGAAGGAGCACTTAAGTGTTGGAACACTTAGATACAGGAGTGTAATTATCACTTGTTTTTGATATCAGGATACTATGGTATCATTGATAGTGCCACAGCATCTCTCCATCAAGCAATTTGGATCTTTTGATTCCTGTAACAGGGCTTGAAACAAAGACTCACATTGTACTTGGAGGTTGTCGGTGTGCCCAATACCAAGAGCAGCAGTGGGACAGTGTTTGTCCCGAACGCCATCAGAAGGCCGATGCAGGAGACTGATTCAGTAAAGGATGCTGTGGGCCAAGCTTGCCCTTGACACCCCACCAGGAACTTGGCAGAATTTTGTCAGAAACTTTGCAAACCCGGACAGCCAGGCCTCAGTAATTCTCAGAGAAACTAAAAATTTGGGGGTTGCAGAGTTAGAAGTTAACTAGTGACAAATTTGCTACGGGACTTGCCAATTTCAGTATAGGGTGTATCTACACTTCAAAACCATCCCTTTGAGAAAATAGGAGACACTTGATTTTAGATTATCTGATAGCACAGGCTTGCAGACCTGCCTCTATCTCAAGAAATTCGTTTGCTATCTCAAAGCTCTAGGGTTCTGAACTTTCATAATAATGATATGAAATATCAACACAAAGTAATACCGAGTGCAGTTCTTTGCTTGTGATCATATCATTTATTTTTCCACACAATGCACCATCCAAACCAGAACACAGTGGTAAGTGTCCTTTCAGCTCTCCATTGGCTTAAAAAGAAAACCCCAAACTTTTGAACCACTTTTTTTTTTTTTTTTTTTTTTTTCTCTCCAAACGAATGAAACGTGTGTTTTATCCAAACCATTGTGTCCACAGGGGGAAAAGGGAAAGAAAGGCAAAAAGGGGCCTAAAGGGGAGAAAGGAGAACAGGGTGCTCCTGGATTAGATGCACCTTGCCCATTGGTACGTCTTGCTTGTGTATTGGACAGTCGATCCTGCTGCTGTAGATTGATGCAATAAGAAATGAGGGGAGAGGAACAAGCACTAGCTCGAGTGTGAGCTGTTGCCGTTGGTCAACAGAGCCTCATCTTGAGGTCTGGAAATTGGGAATAGACTTTTGTTTCCTCCTAATTTGATATAAAGACCTTCAAGCATAATCTCGTTTTTTGTTGGAAGGCAACCAAATCTGTTGTACAGCAGTCAGTGCCTCACAGCTTGCAGGACCAGGGCTACGAGCTTGCTCTTCTTGCCTCACCATTGTTATTTGTTTGCTCCAGCTAAGTCAATACTGAAAGCATTTCCTTGACAGTAACATTACAAGTTAATCTTTACAAACAGGGATTCCGTGGAATTAAGGGGGAAAAAGGGGAGCCAGGCCAGCCTGGCCTGGATGGGCTGGATGCCCCTTGCCAATTGGTACAGTATTTCTCTTTCCTACCAACCCTGCATGCAGTTCCTTTGTTTGTAGTCAGCCATTCTCAGTGTAAAGTAATGTTTTTCTGAGCAGACTTTACATTATTCACATAACACATGCATGCGCATGAATAAACCAGCTGCTTCAGTGATCATAATGGTAATGAGTGAACACACATTTTTGCTGACACCTTAAATCTAACTCTCAGCAGTCTTTCCCATATCACATGCCAATTTATAAGTTTGTGTCCTTCCTACATTTTCCCCAAGAGTTGTTTGTTATTTTCCTCACAAAACGTCTATTGCCTACTCACCCTGAACGCAAATCTTTGTAGAAAACCAGTACAATGTCCACTTCTAATCAAGCCTCATGACTTCTGTCTGCACTGGCTCCCTTCACACTTGCCCGCCCTGGGGCTATTCTGCACCCTGGACTTCTTTCCAAGTCTGTGTAGTCTTGGGTATATGTATTCAAGATTTGGTTAAGATGAGATATGTGTAAGAAGGACAATCTCTAAAACCACACCATAGATTTCCACTAAACAAAGCTGAAGCCTGATTCCCCGGACCTTACACAAGCAGTACTTCTGCTGTCTGGCCCCTCCATCAAATAGAATTCAGATCACAATACGAAAAACTTACCTGAGGTTTGTAAGAAGATAACGGTCTGCAGCCCAATCCCTCACTGTCTTTGTTATTTAACGTGTTCAATTTAATGGTCTTACCCTTGGAACTTACCTTCCTGAAACACACACAACACTCCCCCACTTCCCTGTTAGCATGAATTCGAATTCCCACCTATACTAAAATTCTACTTGTTTACCCTCTCCCTTGTACCAATCTGGCAACACTGATTTTTATTTAATAGCAAAGTAAGTTTAAATACTTTCCATTTCAAAAATGAAATTCACATTTCCTAAAGATACAGGATTTTTTTAATATTGACAGTAAAATATGATCTGCATGTTCTGATACTGTGTGGTAGTTAAGCACGGTTCTCTAAGATGAATGTTAAGTAGACTTTATTATCAACTATGGCATTTCTAATTTAAAGTTATCGGTGGATTTTATTCTTAAATATATAGTCCATGTTATATTTTGTTTGTTTCCAATTAAAGATAACCATATCTCATATATTTTGTTGGGGTAATCAAGCATGCTTTCATAATGTAAAAATGTGTCTCTGTTCCTGTATTATCATTTGTATCTGGAGTTTCATAAACAACTACTGATGAAGGAAAAATATTCCATTCATAGGTAATTATTACAATAAGTTGATAAGCAGACACTACTCTTTCTTGCTTTGGGCAGCAGGCCATTCCCATCAGCTTATATGCGTGCACATTAAAAAATTCTCATATTAATCACTATTTTGAGCATATCTTCATGTAATAATTATTTCTGTTCTTTATTCTAAGAAATGTTAAAGGCCTCATTTATATTTTATTCTAACTTATAGTCTAGTGGCATGATGTATGTTGCTAATGCTTAGCATTTCACTCCTTGATGGATAAGGCCTTTACATCTATTTAAATTGAAATTAATTGCATAGCATAACAGATTTGCTTAAGAGATCAAAAGTTTGCTCTGATCTTACTAGACATACAGCAGTGCCTGAAAACAGGGTGCTGGCAGAAAAGACATGCAGTGACTCTCACTAACATGGCAAATCAGATGGCCTTACTGTTCAAACTATGAAACATTCAATGCTGCCTCCACCCCTGTGTTCCAAGTTCTCTTCTGTTTCATCAGGGAATGTGTGCAGGCCTGAAGCTTTCACTGCTTCATTTGAAAACTAAGAATGAAAGTAAGCAGAAAAGATCCTAGTAGAATTTGAGTATAGCTATCTTATCACTGGCTTAACTTTGCACTAGAGGACCATGAAAAAACAACACCCTCCAGATAAAAGTGATAACATTTTTGCTCATTGATCTGGTACATTCAACTAGAGACTGTTATGAATGACAGCCCAGAGTGTCAATAATGCACAGCCTGAGCTCTAACAGCAATGGGAACGTGATAAAGATGGTCTTGCAATTAGATAAACAGTAGTAATGATTTAGAAAAAAACCTTTCTGGCAGGGACACATGTATGTATTTATGGTGTAAATATTCTCTCCTTTGTTTTTTCCTTCACCCTGAGAATGAAAGATAACTGTTAAGTTAGGAAATGGTAGTGATTTATTAGATAGAAAGTTGCTTCAGCTGTTCTCACAGATACTGAGAGACTATCTATTATGCAAACCTAACTGTGCTCTGCTTCCCTCCCTAACCCCAAAACAGGGTCCCGATGGATTACCAATGCCGGGCTGTTGGCAAAAGGTAGGACGGGCAGAGTTTCTTCTTCCTGGGGTACACAGAAAATCCTGGCACAGTCATACGCGCAGTGTGCTGATATACTTAAGGATCCCTTTGACAGTTCAGTGTATGCAGCAACACTTTTAAAAAAGACTTTTCCAGGACAGTATTTGGTGTTACAAGGTTATAAAAATAAATACACAGAAGTAATAAATCACTGAAGCAATATTTAAGAAGCAGTTGGCACTGAATTTCTGGAAATTCAGAAACTTCTCTTTAATATGAGGTCATGCATCCTTTGGTTTCTGTGCATGAAACACTGGTTGCCACTCTTTGTAAAAGCTCATGGATATGGTAGCACTGTCAACTAGATGTACTGCTCTTTTATGGACTTTTTTTTTCTGGGATACATTACAGAAAAGTGCGTCTTGCCTTCTCTTTGCCTTATCTTTCTATTCTTTGATACATTTTCCTGATGGTTTTATTAGATCTCATCATTCTCTTATGTCCTGTTAACTGGCAACATTATTTTGGTAATGACTTAACCTAGACAAGGTTTAAAAATGTTAGTATGCAAAGAAAAGCTGTAGGTGGATATTAGCACAATACACTAGAAAAAATAACCACAAGTGAAATTCTGGCTGTGTTTAACCCAGTGACAGAACAGTTACTGACTTCACTGGAGGCAAGTTTTTGCTCCCAGCCTTTTTCAGAACTATTTCCTGATTGTTATTTCCCAAGGGTAGCCTCTGAATGATGAGAATGGTTGTGTGTGAAACAGAATGAACAATCTCCTCTTCTGTAGTCCAAGAGTGACTGGAACAGATGGGCACATTGTTTTAAATTGTTCTGCTGTCAAAGAAAGTTGCTCAGAAAAATAAAGAAAAATCTAAGTTGAAAAGGTAATTATATATATATATACACACACACCTTATTTATGCCAAAATAATTATTTCCAAGAAGCAGAAAGGGAAGCTCCCAAGTATCTTTTTTTAAGTACTGCCTCAAACAACAGAAAAAACATACAGTAACTACTAATATTGCGAGTGTATCTGAAGAGTAGCTGGTGCTGAGAAAATGAAGATAAAATTCTGCCATATCCATGTATCCATGTATTTACTGGAATAGAAATTTGTAATACTACAAACCGATTTACTAACCTGGTCAATCTGTATCTCTTTTTGTCTCTTTGCAGTGATGACTCTAACCTTACAAGCATGAAGTTGTGTATAGTGCTCCACTTTTTGTATTTATAGTTGAAAACTGAAAATTTGATTTTACAAGTCTGAGATGTGTTTACATGTAGCTGCTTCTACTTGTTTGCAGTAGTCCATGTGTACATCTTCTTTCCACTTACATCTGCAGTTAGATGTTATATAACTGCAGGAGAAACCTGCAAAGACTCTCTTGAGAGAGAGATCTATACAGAGATTGATAATAGAAATCTGATAATTTCTGTAAATTCTTATATTTTGGCTTGTGGACCTGCATGGACAATGAGTGCCATGAACTAGTTTACAAGAAATTGTGACCAAATAAGAGCTAAACGCTATCAAATGTACTGTACCAGCTGCCATTGGAGTTTACTGCCTTGGCTTCCGTGTCCATCCTAAATGCTTCACTGATTCATGCCACCATATCAGCTTGTACAGACTAAAAAGCATGAGTTGTGTGCCAGACCTGCTTGTTGTGTGATCACGTCACGTGCTATATGGCTGCTCACTGTGACTTTTGATTCAAACTTCTGCATTGTTTCCTTTTGTCATCTCAAGGGAGTCACACCATGGCTTATTGCTAAAAAGAGATAAAGCAGAGGAGAGTAGAAAGAGGCCTTGAATTTTTGGAGAATGCAGTTCCAGCTGCAGGTGGATGGCTTCCAGCTTTGCGGGTCACCTTCATGGAGAAGGGTCCTACCTGTTGATCAGCATCGGTTTGCCTTGCGCTGCTCTCAGTCGTGAAGACGTTGGCGATAGGACCTGCCGACTGCTTCATCCAGAAGGAGAGAAGTTTGGAGAAGCCAGACTTCGCTGTAGGTTGCTTGAAAAGGTTACAGAGATGCTGCAGGGATCACTGGACAGCAGATGCTGCTGGAGACCAGAAGCTTTTCAACCTTACGACATGCGCTCCGTGTAGGTACTGCATTTTAGGACTGCTGAAAGAAGAAGCATTTCTGAGATGGGGGGAATTGAAACATTCTCCTCTGGCAAACTGTGGAACTGACTCGCTATGTATGTACCGTAGATGTGTTTCTTCAGATGATTCAATTGTTGACTTTCACTACAGAGTTTTGGAGGCTGTGGTTAATTTTATTTTTATTGTAACAGTTTCCGTAAAGGATACATTTCAATAATCTATTCAGCATTTGTGATGATGGCTTCGAAGAAAGTAATTCAAATCATATGTTTGTCTCATTTCAGTATTAACAGTTTTTCTTTTTACAGTTTTTGAAACCTTTAAATCTAAAAAAGAGAAGTGCTTATTTTTAGGTTTCACAGTTTTTTTCATTTTGTTCATATTCTGCTGTTGCAATGATTTTGGTGTATGTTGTTACTCAGAAAACACTAGAGAAATGTCGATGTGTTACTGTTCCACTCTTGTCATCACTGTGCACTGTAAACAGTGTAATTATTTCTCCATTTCTGATCAGATGACCAGGATTCAAGAGAAACATTGGCAACAATTCGCTTCTGTTTTTTTTTACAAGGAGTATTACAAGGAGTACCTAATTGATGCACATTTGTAATTTTTTTGCAACAGGTATTTTGTATGATTTTGAGTCTTCATATGGTGCACTGTACTTACTTATGAGATGGTGCCATATTTGGCAGAAGGAAATTCTTTTCATATCACCTCAATTCCTAGTGTATCGCAGGATGGTAATTATTTTAGTTACTTTTCTGATTTGTGTGTGTGTGTGTAGACCAAAACTAGAGCTGAGGAAGGCAGCTTGTTTCCATCCATGTGGGCAGCTTGTCCATCTCCAAATGCACAAATTTCCTTGACTGGTCATTTCTGCGTTGTGTGAAGATCGGGACCTGCTGTGGTTGCACTTTCCAACATCACTTTAGAATCTCAGATCAGTAGAAATGCAGCTCTAGTGCTGCTTCTCATGTTGCTAAATGCTGACTGTCATTGTGGTATATCAGGGACAAAAACATCCTTTCCTGGAGGAAAATCTTACACAACTTTTTTTTTTAATTTCAAAACTACTTTTGAGGCCTCTTATCTGCTAGCCCCCTGACAGTAAAAATAAAGTTTCATAGATAGATGGATGGAATTTTAAAGAGATAACACAGAGAAAATGATTTTTAATGCTCAATTTCATCTCTCTCACAATATAAGATAAATGTTCATACATATGAGGAAGAATATTTTTCTTCGCTTAAACTAACTCAGATATCATATTGTGTTGCATAATTTAATATAAAGTTTGATTAATTAGAATGGTACAGCACTAACAACAATAAAAGACTTTTCCAGGAAGGGGAGCACCCCCTTCTATTTCTCAGTTTTAAGCCCTTCTATTTCTCAATTGTATTATTATACCAGTTTCAAAAGAACCATCTCAAAAGCAGGAAAAAAAAAAAAAACACAAAGAAACAAGTTGAGGAGCAGGGTACCAGGCCAGCTTAAAGGGGTTTCTTTAATAACAGTATTCTGACTTGAATTATATGCACATTATAGATGCATCTTTTTGTAAACTATCAAATAATGGCAACTATACAGTGAGATAAGTATACTCTTTAAATATGTCCCTTGGAGTATTCAAATGCAAGATAAAGTGGGATGTATACTATTTTGCTAGTCATGTTAGCAATTCTGTATTGCAAAAGTCCACAAACACAACTCATTTTAAGAAATGAGACCTATGAAATAGATCAATAAAACTGGTGGAATTTTTGTTCATGGTTTCTTCATTTAAAAAAGATTTAGATTCATTACTGTTAAATGTATTATTTTTATGGCAAAACATCGGTCAAAACTTGATTTTCCTTCAATTCACTGACTCCAAGGCCTGACAGAACATATATATATATATATATATTTATTCATTTTCTTTATTGCAAAGTAATTTCTGTATTTGACTGCTTCCAGATAGGAGTGCTGTTTACCTCAATTTATCTTAACTTCCTAAAACCTCTGTATTGTTTAGTACCATGAAAAGGTTAATTCCATTTAAGTTATAGTGGGTGAACAGCAGATACATAATATAATCTGACAGGTTAAGCTAAATACACATATTTGATATTAACCTTTGCATAAAATATTTGCATCACAAAGATTTACTTGAAGTGAAACCCAATAATACATAGAAGAGTTGCATACACAGTTTACAAAAAGTAAATTTGGTTTAATATTTCATCAAGCACCCTGTGAAGACTTTGTAATGTTTATTTTTGTAAAAAAAAAAAAATTTTGGTGCTAATGTATCTTTTTTTCTTTTGATGACAAAGCTACAGTTTGAACCACCTGTGTGTTGTATCTTTTAGTAGCATTCCTCCAATTAGATATGGTTTGTTTTGCTTAGTTTGCGCTTCACTGAAATGTGGGTACTTTGACACTCTTTTTAGTTGTAGAAATATGTTGGTGATGTTAGTCTACACAGTTTATATATCCCTGATGTTTTCACATATGATTAATTCTTGGTTTTTTTGAGAGCTTTCAGTTTTCTTTGATACCAAGTTTTGTAAATATCAGTTACTCAAGTATGTAATAATTACATTTGTGCAGAAGTTCTGCAACAGAAGCAGTAAGTCTATTTAGCACTGTTTGGAATACATTTAAAGCACGTAGTCTTTGTCTTCATAGATTAGCTATGAGGAATATTTCCTTCAGGATGCTTTGAACACCTTTTTTTTTTTCCCTGAGGTAAAGCATGAAACATTAATTCATGAAACAATAATATAATGTATTTTTTGATTTATATTTTAATTTATTGCCAATTTTAATGTCACTTTGATAGTGTAGGAAAGCAAAATGATGTTCTTCATCTAGCTGTTTTATATTCATTTTGTCTACCATGTAAGTATTATGAACAAGTTTCAAAAAGGTCACATCAGGCTATCTGCATCCCCGCGAGGTGTACAGCTTAAAGAGGGTTTACCCTTAAGATTCACGTGCACTGTGGAAAGTTAGCACTGGATCGGCCAAGTGCAACAGCAGCAGCAAAGCGTGTGTGTTCGCATTTGGTTGCTCGCCCAGGGAGGAGCAGGGCACCCCCCGCAGCTAACGTCACCCTTGGCACCCGCGGGAAGACGGTGCTGTTGAAGGCTGCGCACGGGGCAGGAGACCAGGGTGGAATCCTGGGACCTGCCGAGTGCAGAGTCATTCCGCTGACTGGGCCTGGGTATGCAGCAGTAACACGGGGAAGAGGTACAGCCTTCCCTTGGAAAGCACTTTGGGTAGGAAGCGAATGAGGGGTTATTCAGTAACAAGAGGAATATTGTCCAATATTAGTGTTCTGCCTAAATGAGGATTACTTCAGGCAGTTAAAAAATGCAAAAATTCTCCTGAACCTAATTAAGATGTTACAAGACACGCAGAACTGACCTTTCCTTTCAAATTTCCTGACCTCTGCTGCTTGACCATCTTAAATGGAGATTTTAAATTGTAGTTTATTACCTTTATTTTCCACACTTGAGTGTCGCACAAAGTACTGATGTCTGCAAAGGCAGCGGTTAATAAACAGTGTAGTTTTAGACATGGAAAATAACGGCTCAACTTCAGCGACAAGAACTAAAGCATGTGCTTTGGTTTTTTTCCATCACTTGTTATCAGGAATCTGAATGTTGCTGGAACTTGCAAATGAAGATTTTCTTACACCTTCTGTAATTTAAATATTTTACAAGGTGGCAGGATGCATTAAAAGATGCTAGTAAAAAGTGCCTGTCACCATCATTTCTGTGAGAGAATCTGAAAAAGATACTTCACTAAACAAGTGGAATTTGTAGTTTATAAAAAGGATTTGGAGTGTTGTTTTTGTTTCATTCTGTATTTGTTTAAATGCATCCAGTTATCAATGCTGCTTTGAAACTGATTTTCTTTGGAAAACAGGGGGCCTTAACTTAACCTGGGACCGTTAGCATTTTACTTGTTTCTATTTAAAATAAATTGTATAAGTTTCCCAGATACCATTGGTACTTGCACATTTTTCTGAAGTATTATGAAGAGTTGGGTTGATGGAAGAATGTTTTACATACTGTTAACATATATGTGGATATTCTTATATTAATGTACATGTTTGGGAAAATATCACACAACTTGTAAAATGTTACTAAGATGTATGTATCTGACTTTTTCCTTTGGAAAATATTATATATTTTTATTTGTATTTTTTACTTTTTTTAAATTCATCTATATGTGCAGTTATTTTTGTATTGCAAATGGCCTCTTACATGCAGTAGAGGAGATTAAAAATAATACAAAGAGAAGTAAATTGGCAAGGATGACACTGCTTTTGGGGAAAAGAACACACAGGTCAGTCAATCCTCAAAACAATATTGAGTGTCTTAACACTACACATATGGCACATGAACTCTTTTGCCAAGTAGTGTGAACAACTGCAAACTTTAAATTACCCTATTTAATTTGTTATTAATTACCTCTTTATTGTGGCCGCTGGTCCTGACTTTAATTGAACCTGATCAAACAGCATGCTTTTGTTTTCATTATTAAAATTTCTCCTTGATTTTCAGTTGAATACTGTTTTGTTTTCTTTTGAGTTTTGTACTTCAGTATTTGTTTCTTGCTTTTGAGAAGTTGATCTTCAGAATTATTTTTACACTATTTATGATTTATTTTCATAATGTAAAAATTGTGTAATTATTAAAATATTAAGCCAACTATTGATGCTGATTTGCATAGTTATAAAATTCTCAGTGCTGGTGCAAAAAAACCTGTTCTACTCTGTCTGAACTGGAAAAAAATGTGTTGTGCTCATTTGTAGCTTGACGTTTAGTGCGGGTCATACCAGTTGGTATCCCCTGAGCACTTCTCAGGGAGGGTGAAGAAACAAAATCAGGGCACTTGCAGCATGTTCCCTTTTCAGGAAGTAGCTCACTCTTCCTGTCCCAATAGGCCTTTTCCCTTCCCAGTGATCTGCTCTGTCATCTTTTCTAAACAGCACCAACTGCAGAGGTCCATGGAAGGTAGGAAAGCAAAGGCAGAAGCTTTCTCACAGCGCTCAGAGCCTCCCCTCACCCTAGAAAGCCTGCAAGGGTGGACAAAATTGCTAAGGTAAGTTCCCCAGCAGCCTGGCTTACAAAGCCCTAGAGCTAAAAAGCACCAATCAATCATTTCTGTAATGCTAAAGCAGAAAAATAAACTGTGTGGGAAATATAGATGTACACAGGCACAGCATAATGAGCAAGAATGTAAACTAGAGAATGCAAAATTGTATAACCAACCATAAATCAGTTTTGATTAAAAACCAAATATAGAGCATAATTATTACTGCTAAACAGTAGCTCTTCAAGCACCCCAATTTAAGCAGACTCATCTTTGCATGAGTCTTCCTGAGCAAAGAACACTTTGGGGGAAATCAAAATATTGGGCAACAGTAGTAATATATTCAAAGCATTAGCTAACTGTTCAGGTTTTCTCCATGCCGAGATATTTCAGACAGATACAAATGTCCCTGTTTTCCTGCACTCTTTTACTTTAAAATACCACGTACAGAGAGTACAGCCATGCTGTGCACACAAGGTAGCTGTGAGCCCTTGACAACAATGAAAACATGTAGTACGCACTTCTGCTTCCTTAGCTTCTTCGTCTTGTCTCTTGCAGCTTCTCCAGTCCTTCTGGCAGAGAGGGAGGCAAGGGTCTACATTATGCTACATAATGTACTGTCAAGAAACAAACAAAACTACTTTAGAGGGTGTTTTTTATAAGCACACCCTGTCCCTTTCTGCCCTTCTGTTTGCTGCAGCTAGCTAAAGCGTGCTAAAATGGAGCTACACTAGTAACTGCTCCCGAGAGGACACCTCAGCTACCTCTTTCTTTTGAGGGCACAGGCCCTCAAAAGGCAAATCTCAGAGCACCACAATATACCATATATATGTAGGCTTCATGCCCTGCTGCACTGGTGTTTGCACTGACTTGACTGTCCTCTGGAGTTCCCATTACCCAGCTCATCCAGTCACACTCGTGCAGTATCTGAAGCCCATACAGGGATGCATGTGGAATGCCTATTACTTTACCCATCCCCTCCTTACCTTTCTCTCGCTCTTTTTTTTTTTTTTTAAGTGGTCCTTTTTATTATTATTAATTAAGTAGTTAAGGTCACCATGCTCTAAGCTTTTCTGGCCTGCTACTCGCTCAGGTAATCTTTACCCATCTGTAACAAGGGGGGTACAGAAGTCACAAAAATACAGCAGTATTTATGTGCTCATCTCATACAGCTCCATCTAGTGATTCAATTATAATCACCATACACAAATAACAATTTTACATAAAACAACAAGCAATTGACAAGACATGTTGCAGCTGGTAAAACCACACCCAAACAAGTAAGTATTTAGAAAAATAAAATAGTAACAAAGCATGCAGGTCGTGTTCTGACAAGCAGCACTGCTCTGTATCCCTGCTGTTACTGTCCCCATTTGGTTAGCTCTGTTAACTTCCAAACGCTGGCACTAAAACCAGTATCTCCTCTCTCTTCTGACTACATTAGAAAAATACACTGCTTTTACAGTGACACGGTAACCAGGGACACTGAGTAACCATGGGCTCCTACTGGCATTGCCCCTTGCATCCACCTGGAGCTAAAATGTCCCTAGCAACTTTTTGCAGACTTTTGGGAGTGCTTCTCTCTATAGTGTGTTATGATTGTTTTGGAAAAAAAGCCGCTTGGGATAAACCTGAGAAAAACAACTTTAGCAACAAAATACATGTACTATAACAAGACACACACACAAATTTCACTGTAACAATTAGGTTGGGGCAAAAAAAAAAAAAGTCCATATAGCAAATTAGCCATTTAAAAAGCTCAAAATACAAACACTGTTTGACACAATCAGCACTGAATGATTCTCTACAAAAGTTAACTCGGGACCCAGCCAGTGCACAAACAGCCCCGCAAGGCACTGCTCAGGAGGTACCGCACTCTTGGCTCTTCTCTACCCCAGCCAGGCATTAGGCACCATCAGCCTGGTGCACTGAGCGCTGCAGCCCCTCTCAGGCAGGTAGAGCTGCCCAGTGCCCCCCAGGACCCATTAGAAACACAAAATATGGAGCAGGAATCCACTTCCCCTAGGCCCAGCACCAGTGACACAGCCCTCTAAGAACTGAACCGCAAAGAGGAGCTTTTTATAGTAAATGTGGAGCACCTGGTTACCCCTGCAAAGGAGCAGGTGGCTGTGGGATGCCTGTCTATACTGAAAAGGATCTTCACGCTGCAGCATTTACCATTCACCACCTGTGACTGGTCCACTTAGGCAGCCATGGCAATGCATTATTTTTCATAGGGACACTAACTCCTAGCTCCTTAATAGGGAGACACCTTCATTGAATACTCTGAATGGCTCTTTAGCTTTAGCTCTCTTCATGAGCCAGACTGATCATTGCTGGTACCTTGCTAG
The DNA here is from genome assembly GCA_034781795.1 of Crypturellus tataupa. NCBI lineage: Eukaryota > Metazoa > Chordata > Aves > Tinamiformes > Tinamidae > Crypturellus > Crypturellus tataupa. Next base: position 795,397 of record JAWLRI010000756.1, on the reverse strand, counting down.
GATCAAGCACTCAAATAAGGAAAAAAAAGCAATTAAAATGTTCAGGAAACAGAGTAGAATGGAGAAAAGAGTATGCTTAATTAAAAAAAAAAAAAAAAAAACCTCTATTTTAATAATTCTCTGTCTTTTGGGAAATAGTGGCTAGCACTTATTCCATGGTGTTACTTAGACATGTGAGAGGAGAGGCAAAGATTTAAGAGGACTAAGCAAAAGAAGTGCAGGTGGCTATGATAGTCAGCAGTCTCTTCTCAGCAGTCAGGGGAAAGAGTCCTCATCAGCGCTGCACACTAACCTGCCAAGCTTTCCTGTCCGACTGCATCAAAATCATGATGCATTGTACAAATTATGAGTCACAACGGACGGTTGTCCTTGCTTGCTAGTGTCTTTCTATGGCTACGATGATGATAGTTCCATGTTAGGCGTTTCCCATGGCAGCGAAGCAATCTGCTTTATAGCTACCCATTTATTTCACACACCAGTCTGCTTTCCTGATGAACTCAGGGATCTCCACGCAATTGCTTGCCTAACTGGACAAGTTTTCATTTGCTAAATCCTGTAACAGAAAACCCTGATCTAAGCTGTGCCAGCTGATATGCCTGTGTGCTGCCTGGCAAAAGGAGTGCGAGCGCTGCAGCTAACACGCCTTTCGCACCCGTCTGCAGCCTGGGCAAGACTCGCGGGCCAGTATGAGCCGCAGAAATCTTTCAGCGCTGATACTCCCAGCACGATGAGGACGTGCTTGCGGCCAACAGAGGGCAGCCATGCACAGAGTGGAAGGAAAAGCATTTGTCCTTAAATGCCTTCAGGGTTATTCATAGATTGCATGCAGGGATTAACTAGGGAAACCATGCCCTGGTGCTAGTATTTTCTTACAGTATTTTTACAAAGGTTCTGCAGTTAGCTCCAGTACCTAATGCATATGAATCAAACTACATCCACCATTAACCATCTTTCTTCAGCTACCAAACCAGAAAAGGCATCAGCACTTGCAATCACCTAACAATTTACTTTTTTACTTACTCATCTAGCTCCTAAGAGCTTCCTTTAGGAAGGCTCCTAAAAGTCTTCCAAACACAGGGGTGTGGGTAGCAGGAACACAGGGCACAGGTTTTGCTGCTGTCAAGGAGCAGCCCCCAGGAGGACAAGTGGGCACAGGCTGGGCAGAGGGGAGGAAAGCCCTGCTGCTCCCACAACTGTTTCACCTGACATTTGGAAATGACATGCACAGCAAAGTGAAAACCAGCCACTCGTCCTATGGAAACAGTGCCCTCCTTTTCTCATGACCTTTTGCTTTCCAACATTCCCCACACAGTAAGAAAGTCAACAAGGAGTTAATTGCTCTGCAACTTTCTGAGTCTTGCTGTTGTACAGTCAGTAATAGAGAATTTAAGCAGCACACGGAGGAGCATGGCCGGTGGCTACCAGCACCCTACAACAACCATGTGGGCAGAATGACTCCAGCCTGCACATGCAACTCCCCTTATGAGCAACCCCAGGCTGTGCCCTGCATGAACCCAAAAAAAAACCGTGTGGGGTGGAGTCTGGAAGGAGAGAAGGAGGGAGGAAAGGAGGAGTTTGGGTACAGCATAAAACACTGCGGCTAGTGGCGCAGCACAGGCAGGAAGGCAGAATGGGGGAGCCCTACAGCAAGGCAGAGACTCTGGCGCTGCGGAGGAAGTACATCGGGTAGGGGCGACTCCGGGACGCGCTGGGGTGCAGGGCCAGGCGAGGGCTGGGGCTGCTGGGGTGCCCCATGGGGCCACCAGGCTTTGCTGCTGTCCAGCAGCGGGGGGAGGAGGGTGGGCAGGCAGAACCCAAGTGCCGTGTGCGTGTGTGTGTGTGTGTGTGTGTGCGCGCGTGTAACGTCACCTTTCCAAAATAACCAGCAAACTCCTCTGACAGAGCATGTGTCCTCCATGGAGATGACTGTATCCAGCAGGACCCACATGGCACAAACTGTCAATTTCGGCTAAGGGAATAAGTGCAGATAACTTTTTTTTTCCATAGAGATTCAACCCAGAACTGTACTTCACAAGACAGGCATCAAGCTTCAAAGCAGAAGCAGCCCGAGTGCAAGCGCAGGGACCACAACGGGACCTCGCTGACCTTCAGAGTAGGGAGGCTCACACATCTTGGGGGGGGGGCTCTGGGGAATTAGGCACTCCATAATCAAGGTGTGAGCACTGAACCACCACAGCATCTTCTGTTGCAAACCGTCTGAGAGTGTCTGTAGGAAATCTGAGACATTCCAGCTAAGCAGCAAGTCCATACGGTGGTGGCTGAAGGAGGAAGAAAATAACAAGTTAGTTCTTTAGTTTTAGCTCTTCAGTTTGCCATTCTGGTAGCTAGATCTTTGGGCTACTGCTAATTCCAGGGGAGGAAAATGCAGTCACTTACACAGAGCACATAAAAAGCTACTTCATTTTTCTAACAGAGATGATAGCAGAACAAAAACAGAATATGGTATCTGGACATACTTTTTCCAAATGATACTGCATAATTAGTTTGTGAGGAAACAGAATGCTCTTGAAAATTACACCTCTATATGTTATATGGAGTTCAGGAGATTTCTTGGGCAAGAATAATTGGAAGAAACACAGGAAGGTGCAATTTTGATCTGAACAACGGTCCTGGCTATGCACATACCTGATCCGTCAATGTTGTAACACAATTTCCTCCAGAAGGGGCAATTTTAATTCCTACATCAGTAGGAGTTGACACATAGAAAATAAGTCCAGAATGTTAAAGTGAATGCTGGTTGTTTGCAAGTTACAGCTTAAATATGTAGACTATATAGAAAACTAACTAAAGAATCATAAAAATCAATGGTTTCATAAATTATGTTTATTAAGTTATCTTTTGGGGCTAGCTGCATATTACTGAAGTTTTGCCTGGCAAGGATGATAGTGCTGGAATATGCTAGGCACAAAGCAAGGAGCTCTCACAGACAGGACTGACACCTACTAGAAGGGAAAGCTGTAGTCAAGAAATGACCCTCGAGGACTATGCATGCCGCTGTTAAAGTGCAGCAGAGGAGATGTCAGAGGAAATCTGTGCGACAGGACTAGAAACTGTAAGAGAAGGCAGTGATCTGTAAGAGAAGTCCTTTGAGTCACACTCAGGTTCAGTTAGTCTTAATATACCATACAACATGGCTGCAAATTTACCATCAAGATACTTGAAAACAACTATGTTTATGTGAAGGCAAATAAACCTTACAGAAAGTTCAGAACTCTTTCCTTCTGCTCAAAAACATCATTCAACATAATAGTATAGCCGGAACACATTCGTGTTTTGCTCTTGAATGTGACCTCTATACTGCACAGCCTCCCATTACGTAATAAACTTTTGGCTACAGCATAAAACAATTTCTAGCAGCTTAGTTCTATTCCCAGAGCACTAATTGACTATACATGCTCATGAGGCATGTAAACAAACAGAATTACATCCTAGAGACACACGCAGACATAAGGCCAAGGAATGGCTTTGCATTCATTGTGCTACCATGAAAACACTTAAAACTCTGAATGAAGATTTGAAGTCACCCTTATCAAAAGACCTACTTTTGTTCCTACAGGAGTGCTGAGCAATGTTTTTCACTTCACAACAGCCCTGTTTACCCACCCTCTAAGCCACTCACAAGCTCTTTGCAGAGAAAGGCAGTCATCTTCTGAGCTGCAAAAGATCAGCTCTCAACACCCACGACAGGAGGGAACCACACAGAGAAGTACAACAGTGTTCTTCTTTGCATTTTATAGGCCTTCCTGCGAAGTTTTCTTTGCCAAGGACCCTCTGAAGATAGTGCGTGCTCAGGGTCAGTACATGTTTGATGAGAATGGAAAAAAATACGTAGACTGCATCAACAACGTTGCCCATGGTAAGCAGTTTAAGTTGTAATACTGCTTGCTCTATTGCTGATGTTTCCATTGTTTCTAAGAGGAATCATAAGACACTTCTTCCAAGTGCTGTATGTTCACAGTGCATCTCTCAATCTCCTCGTGCAGCTCAATGACTAATTGCTTGCTAGCAATAATTAATCATTTTCTTCTTTAGTTGGTCACTGTCATCCACATGTGACAAAGGCAGCCACAAAACAGATGGAACTGCTCAATACCAACTCCCGATTCCTGCATGACAACCTGGTTCAGTACGCTCAGCGTCTCACAGCTACCTTGCCAGAGAAACTCTCCGTTTGCTATTTTGTTAACTCTGGGTATGTCTGAGTATCTGTGTTTCCATTATGACTATTTTGTGCCTCTTTAAGATGGACACTCAGAAAAACTTTGTCTAAATCTTAAATTGGAAAAGTAGAACTTAGTGAACGCAACAAAAATACCTCCTGTACTTATTAAAGGATCCTTTGTATTTCAGTTGTCATGGTTAACATGATGACTCAACAGAAGAGAACAAAACCATGAAGCTGGTCTGCTGTGTGTTATGTAAAACAGAGAGGAAAAAGTAAATTAGACTCTGCAAATAGGCGTCCATACTGTGTATACAAATACTATGTGTTAGCTGACACTGGCCTTTTTAAGGAAGGAGTGCTCCTTTTAGTCTACAGTCACTTTGCCACAGGAGGTAACCTGGAAGAACCTGAGCAGAGCATGGCTGCTACCAGTCAGGTTTAAATTCGGGTTCGCAGTGTTGGGAGCAGGTTTGTGCCCATAGCTTCCTGACAGAGCAAGCTCTGAAGAGAATCCAGGCTGTGCAGAGGGTAGGAAACACTGCTGGTACAGGCAAGGGTTGCACAGTTGGGTTGTTCTCTCAGCTGCTGGCTCTGAAGTGGCCTCATTTGTACCAAGAGGAGGTAAATTTCTAGTAAACAAGTAAACAGGGGGAGGGAAATAAAGCATCCCTTTGTTTGCTGTTCATACAAAGCGCTGTGTTTACTCCCTCTCTGCGGGGCATTTCACAGTCTACATCCTAGCCTTCTAATCTGCTGTGTTGGTTGGTTATGTCCATCCCTCTTATGTGTTAGGATAAAAAATTTATAGCGGGTTGCTCACATTTTTATGGATACAAGGTTCTCTGGCATCTGTTGTTACACAGGTCCGAGGCAAATGATCTTGCTTTACGACTGGCTCGGCAGTACCGCGGGCACCAAGATGTGATCACCCTTGACCAGTAAGTGCCCAGCACAGCTTATACAAGCACACAAGCAACTGCTGCCCTTTCTTCAAAAGGGGCTTTGTGGTGGGCGAGCCACCTGCTGCTTGTTCTGTACAGCCCAGGGAAAGAGAAGCTTTGGTGCTCTGCTTTCCTTCTAGGGCAGGTCAGGAAACAGTGCTCCTATTCCACATTTGGTCAAACACAAGTCTTGGAGATTTCTGAAAAAAAAAGAGCTTGTCAATCACCACACAAGGCAAGTCACCTCTTACAGAGCATTTCCCACGGGGACACCCCAAGTAAGTTAGGCCAGGGACTTAAATGTTAGCTTCAGTCACGTGGTAGCGAGTGGTCCCTGCACTGTTCTGGAAGAGGGCTTTCTGGCTGGCTTTTCTGGAAGTGTTTCCTTTGTGCAAATAAATACATATATAATGATCTAGAAGAAAGATTTTATAGTTCTGCAATAACGCTGACTGCCTGCTGCACCAATGTTCAGCTCTCCTCCAATCAAGGCATAAATACACACTGCAAAACCAAGTGGTTCCAAAATCAGAAGGAATCGTAAGAGACACAGTGAAGGCTCTCGAGCAAGTCTCTGGGCTTCCCTGTTCCAGAGACAGCTGTTACGCTGGCTACACTGGTAAAGTCTGGATCTTTTCCTTCACACTGGGAAGAAGATTGCAGGAAGAACAGCTGCAGGACTATGTGCCTCTGAGCAGCACATGGCTCTTAATGGATCAGTCGGATCCCCGTTAGTCCTCCTTGGCTCGTATGGCAAATCTTGGAGTTAATGACAGTCACTGCGGGCAGGAACAACCTGATGAGAGAGCTGGGTCAGTCATTTTCTCTAACTGCAAACTCTTGTTCTTCTCAACATCACAGGTATTTCTTTGCCCAAGATCCAAGACTCTGGACTGTTAGCTGCAGTCCTAGCCAGTGGGCTTTCTGGTCCTTCTTTGTGTCCATTGACAGATTTTAAAAGGTGTAAATAAAAGAAGGCAAAAATATTTTCTCTACCTGTATGTAGGTGTTACTATAAGATGATGACATGCCTCTGCTTTGGATTGAGATTTTCTTTGCTTCAAGTTTAGGGTTGAATGAAACTGTTTACTCCTTGGACTGAATGAATTAAAACAAATCCCTTCACAAACAATGCTACTGTATTGCAAATATAGTCTCTTATGCTTGATTATTTATGGACATAGTTGTAAATTTAGCTCTTCTGTAAATGTGGTGAAAAGTGACTTTGATATTTCATACATGCAGTGCTTACCATGGCCATGTTACATCTCTGATTGACATCAGTCCCTATAAATTTCATCAGCTGGAAAAAGACAGCAAGAAGGAGTTTGTGCATGTGGTAAGCGTGGGTTTTTTTGCCTTTTGTCATTATTATGTTTGTTATGCTGCAATTAACAACTTCTGGTGTAAATGTACTTTCATTCTGCTTTGCTAATGTGAAAACTCTTGACTTTTTACTAGTGGATTAAATACAGCAAAATTGTTTGCTTTTGGATTTCTAAAAGAGATTTCCTTAGCTATGTGGCTTGATTCCTGCCTAGTGATATACAATTTCCAAGTCATTGCATTGTACAACTGCTCAATTTCAGGAAAGACAGAGCTCACATATGCACAGAGACCCTTGGCTAAAGAGGTTATGGGTATCCAATTCATCAACCTAATCTTATGGAAACAAAAAGCACTCTCAGTCCAGCATTATACACAGTTCTTTCCCATCCAGATCTCTACATGCTCCCAGAGTAGCCCCTCTTTGTATTTTCTCCTCTCGTTTAGCTTCTCAATCTCCCCTAACACCATTTACCAGTTGCAGAAATGAATCTTTCTGCAAGAACCAAACATAAGATCAGAGATGAGGACTTGTTATTACAGGCTACGGTAAAGGAGAGAGGTTCTTGAAAAGGTAGTTGAGCCAGATGGTTCTTTTACTACCGGTGGCATGTAAAGCTGAACACACTACAGGGTGTGTGAACACACTGCAGGGTTCAAGTTTAAGATCCTATAAATATTTTGTGCAGTTCCATGTAGAAACTGAGAATGTGCTAACTCTATTATGTATTTGTGTGAAAAGACAGAACTATGTCCTGTTCCAAAACCGTATTTACACACACATATATATAAAACAAAACAAAAAAAGCAAAAAAAGTAAATGTTTTACAGAAGCCAAGGCTTGCTTTTAGAAATTTTGTTTTTTTTCAGGCTCCCTGTCCAGATATCTATAGAGGAAAATACAGGGAAGACAACCCAGATCCAGCAAGTGCTTATGCTGAAGAGGTGAAAAAGATTATTGAAGAAGCACAGAAGAATGGACGCAAGGTATGTGTTTGGTGCTCTACAGATGCTGAAACTTCATCTGTTAAGGGTAGCGTGAGGGGCATGAAACAGGAGTTAAAAGATGTTTCTCTATACTTAGTTTCCACTGCTTTCCCTTATCTTTCATTTTTCTGTGATGGCCTCTATATTCAAAATGCATCTTTTTTTTTACCTGATGCTCTTACCATAATTTTTCAAGGCATCAATGAAAATGGTAAGATAGAACTGATAGCACAGTTGCAGATAAGCGTATGAAACCAAAATCAGCCTAATTCACTATTTTAGGTTTTGAATCAAGAGACTGTAAATATTTTATAGCACAGGCAAGCTTTGAGGTCAGCTATGAAACTACAACAAAAGTTCTATCAAGGATATATATAAGGACCCAGCACATAGAAAACATATATTAGCTAGATATAATCTTACTACTAAGTTTCTCATTCTGTTTGCTTAAGACAGCTTTAGATTACCTTTCAACCATACGCAAGGATCTTGATAAAAAAACGGATACTTTCTGGAAAGCTTTACTTAAAATGTGTGTTAATGTTTGGTAGGATGACACTAGCATTTTGAGACCTGTAGGGCTTTTTTCAAAGCCAACTGAAGTCAGAGAAGACTTCAGCGGATATTGGAACATGTTCCCTTCTAGTCCAATGGACTTATATCACTCTTCTTTTAGATTCTTCAGCTTCTTTTTTTATTCTCTACTAACGGATAGTTTTGTCTTTTTTCTTCCTTTGTTTCCTTTCTTTTGCATATTTCTTAGGTTTTGGTGACATATACCTGTGGCAGGACAAGTTGTGCTAAAGGCTAAGCCTCACATGCTATGGGAAGCTTCGTACTCTTTGGCCGTAGCATGCCTCTTCAAATATAGTGTACGGTTCTTTACACGTTACTGCTCGGCCTTGTTTCCAGGAAGACTGCGCCAGCCCAGAGAGACCTGTTGATGCTCAGGGAGGGGTTCACAAGTGGTGTGGGATGCAATCCCTTAAATAGCAGACTTATGCTGACTTATTTGGGGTAATATCATATCTCTGCTGCATAGATATGTTGACAAGAAAAAAAATTTTGATGTTCCAGTATTTGATCTGCTGCTTTTGTCCTTCCTGACTTGAAATAACTGTCTTTTTCATTCCTAGCAACTGGAATTATTTCACCTGTAGAATTTTTCTTCTCTTTTGTCAAGTGCCTCATGTTGACAACGTACTGGTTTAGTTGTCTGCATTAGGCAGGGGTGCCCACAGCATAGCCTCAGGTCATCTTCCAATTCAGGTTCTGCCCATCTCTTTCTGCCTTTGTAGACTGACAATAAAGCTGACCACCATATATACCTATTACCAGAAAGCCTTGACATTAAGCAAGTTTTATTCACCTCTTGGGGAAAATGACAAATACTGTTATGTGCCTCTCGTAAATTCAAATTTGTTCAGAAATTTACGGAGATGCTCCAAACCTGATGCAATAATTCACTGATACAGTCATCATCTTCAGCAACAACAGCTGTAGGACCAGGACTTAACTAAGATTCCTGTATTCCTATTAGGCTGCAAAGATGGCCCTGGCTACTGCAAATTTGGGCACCCCAGATTAAAAGATAAATAAAATTCTCTAGCTATAGTTATTCTCAAGCTTTCCAACCCATGTGTGATTAAATTAAGACACACTTTAAACATTTATTCCTAGACTATTAGAGATTTGTGCAAAGCCCAAATAAATGAACACAGCTCTTACTTGAATTTGTTTTTTGTAGATTGCTGCCTTCATAGCTGAATCCATGCAGAGCTGTGGAGGCCAAGTAATTCCACCCGTGGGCTACTTCCAGAAAGTGGCAGAGTACGTACAGCACTTCAAAATGGGCATAACTGGAAACTTAACCAAAGAAACAAGTTTTCACTGTAGGTTTATCCAGTCAATTTGGCTATCTCCCACTCTCAGTTACCTGTCACTTCTTTCTATTTTGGAAGAATAACATTCCACTTCTAACTTTTATGGAAAATCAGCTGATTGAAAATAAAATTATTTTAGCTGGATAATTATCTTTCCTTTTCTATCTTTAATCCTCAGGCATAAATTTGATGGAAGATGAAGTTGAACCACCAGAGAGGTAGCCCTGCAGTATCATTACAGTTCCCCTATTTTGCATCAAAATATCAAATATTTTTTTTCTTAACATTTAATGAACTAAATGTATTATCAGTTGAAATTTATAGCTATGCTTGGTAAGTTTCCAATCACAATTGCACACTCCATCTCCACATTGTCACATAAAAGCAAAACTTTGGCTTGAAACAGAGTCATTTAAACATAGACATAAAAAATAGATGTAAATATTTGTCAGTATCATTGGAATTAACTATAGGTTCATTCAGACCAGAGTAAGAGCCAGAACAATAAAAGACTCAAGTACTATAGCAAAGGAAATCTGTAGTCCATCCACTTGTGACCCAGAGCTCAAAATATCCTTCAGAGCATGGTCCTGGCTGCACAGAGAAAAAAAATACTCTTAGAAATAATAATAAAAAAAAAACTTTTAAAACTGACTGATGGGATGCATGCCTGGGGTTTGGCCACATGAACAGGTTCTGAACACAGTTGTCAGGATTACAGTATGGAAGTTTAGCACTGAGGTTGTGTTTCAGGAAACAAGCTCTTTCCTTTTTTCCTAACCTGGTTTTGCATCTGAGAATTTCTGTAATATAAATTCCTTTGTTCTACACTAGCTACTTTAGTCTAGTTCTGCAGTTAGTCTTTTGAACTATTCTGCTTGTTTTCAGATATGTGCATGCGGCTGGTGGCATATTCATAGCTGACGAGGTCCAAGTTGGCTTTGGAAGAGTTGGGAAACATTTTTGGGCTTTCCAACTACAAGGTGAAGACTTTGTGCCTGACGTTGTTACCATGGGAAAACCCATCGGCAATGGCCACCCTATGTCTTGTGTAGTCACAACAAGGGAAATTGCAGAAGCTTTTGGTGCCTCTGGATTGGACTATTTTAATACAGTAAGTTTCTAGACTAAGGTTTCTCTCTGCTTTTTTACTTTGGTCTACATTTAGTGGCTTTACAAGCTGTTCAGTTCATAGGGCTAGAGATGAGGACAATCTGCTAACACCTGTATCCAATTCTAGGTCCTGGTGGGCCTCATGGTCCAGGTGTGACCTCACAAGACAGTGACCCTTTGTCAGGAACATCTGAGCTGCATGCCTACTAAAAAGCACCAGTTCTTTCCTTGTTTATTGAGTCCTCTTTTACAGACTGGAACTGAGCCTTCCAACCCACTACCATGAATCCCCCTTGATTTCAGTTAAGGGCGTATTTGCATCACTTCATTGATTACTCTTCACATGAGCACTATGCCCATGATGTATGAATGATGAAAAAAGGAAAGCACTGCACAAAGCAGAGGGAATTGGGCTGCACCCATCCTTCCCTCAGGAGCTGCTCGGCACAAAATCATTAGCCCTTTGAGCTTCCCCCCTCAAGCCAAGCTGGAGAGGGCAAGGGAAAACTACAAGGACAACTACAGATGAGTGTTTCTGATAGGTTCTGTTTTGTTTTCCTACTTCTCTTTGCTATCAGTTTGGAGGCAATCCAGTGTCTTGCGCTATTGGTTTAGCTGTATTAGAAATAATAGAAAAGGAAGATCTCCAAGGAAATGCTACTCGTGTAGGAAATTATCTCCTAGAATTGCTGACTGAACAGAAACAGAAGCATCCCTTAGTGGGAGATATCAGGTAGGTGCTTTATGGTGTCTAAGTGTTTCAAGGAGAACAACAGCATTAACTGTGATAGAAAAACTGGGGGGGGAGGGGAAGGCAGAAGAATTATGTCATGATCACACTCTGTCTTTTTGAAATTAGACTACCCAAAACTGCTACTATAAGAAAACTAATTTTCTAGTAAAAGTTTTCATTCTTCTAGTTCGTTAGGATGTTACTAACTTGTTTGAATCCCTAGTCCATTTCCTTTGGAGTGTTGGCGTGAGTTTTTCTCATCTCAGGCTAGTACCAAGATAACAGAGCTATGAATTGTTCTGGCTAAGTTTCCCCATCAACTAACAGACAAGTCACCATAAAAGATAACTAGCAACTGCACAAATGTTAGGTTCTTGTGGTTTTGTTTGTTTTGCATTTGTTTTTCCTTTTTAAAATTGTTCTTGATCATCTGTCTTGCACAGCATCACGCTTTAATGTTATCAGGATAAGAAGAAAAGAAAAGCTTTCTGTCATTCTTAGCTGTGCAAGTAACCTTAGTAGGCCAGCTAAATTTATTTACACAGAACTATCTGTTATCCCACTTGAACATCTTAAGTGGTCAGTGCCAGAATGGAAGTGGCAACTGGAGTGAAGTCAGGAAACGATGCATCTACAAATGCACAGTGCAAAAGACAGAACAGACAGCCTAGTCTCCTTCTGACTCCTGCCCCTTTTGGGTCCTCGGAATGGAAATGCAGTTGTTAAATCTATATTTGTAGCAGAAGGTTTGGATTACTGACACTGGATTTCAAATTTGTTTCTCCTCCTCTTTACTCTAGGGGTGTTGGATTGTTTGTTGGAGTGGATCTGGTGAAGGATCAGCAAAAAAGAACACCAGCCACAGCTGAAGCCCTTCATCTTATTTACAAGTAATTTTAAAGTAATTTTTAAGACAGTTACACATTAATTTCAGTTTATATCTGTGCAGCTTTTGATAACTTAGTGCTAGCAAAAGTAAAAAAACTTTGATTTTTAACTGACCTAAAGTGTCCAGCAGAACACAATATGATTTTGTACCTGTGTTTTACACAGCTGTTTAATTTTTCCACAGGCTGAAAGAACACCAAATCCTTCTTAGTGCTGATGGACCACACAGAAATGTACTAAAATTTAAACCACCGATGTGTTTCACTATGGAAGATGCAAAATATGTAGTGGATAAAATTGATGTACTTCTCACAGGTATATAGGTTTTCCAAAGAATACTCTTCATTTCCAAATGACACTTTGGAAACACCACCCACAGTAATCTAGGCTATTACACACAAGGAAAATCAATTATGTTTTTAACTCCATGTTTGAAATGTTGTTCCTAATGGCATTTCTTATAAATACATTAAAAAAAATCTCCATACATAGTTCATCTAAGTATTTACTTACTATTTTCAACACAGACCTCAAAGACACCACTGAAGCACTCATCAGACTTTCCACAGTGCTCTACCTTTTTGCTTGTTTGTTTTGAACTGACCTACTTCTACACGATTGTCTCATTTAAATTTAGCTGGAAAGTCTCCAGACTCTGGAGACCAATCCAGGAGAAAATAACACCAGGTGTACTATTAGCATAAAGACTCTCCAAGCCTTTCCTAGATTAAATGCTCCTCGTCTCCTGAGAGGATGTAAACAAGTGGAGTTAGATTAGCTGGAACCTGCTGGAGAAAGCCACGATCTGGCTCTACAATGTCTATCTGAACCCTTCTACCACAGAAGTTTCTTGATTTCATTCTCTTCCCAAACTATTCACAAGCTACACAATCCTTATATCAATCACACTTCCTCAAAATAACATTTTAGGAAGTATTCATTTTCTTGTATTGTGTAATAAATGTATAGGAAAATAGTTTATTAGATGTTTTTGGACCTTAGTCAGCTAGTAAGCAGATTGTACACTTTCCCTGATTTTTTTCTTTTTTTAAGAAATGGAAGCGGCAACTGGAAGGAAGATGGCCAATGATGAATCTACAAAGGCACAGTGCAAAAGAAAAGTATGTCTTGAGGGGTTTTTTTTGGAACCTTAATCAGGTGATGAACCTTAATAGGTGATGAGGGATGCGAGTATGAATGGCTTTAGTAGAACATGTTTTCATGTTTGGTGATGTAAGCCTTCTATGCATTGAAACCAAGATTATAATGTTATCTCTTAAAAGCAATCCGAGAGAATTGTGTTACTGGGGCGAATCTAAAAAGAGCACTGGAGACCTAAAACAGGAAACATCTTACAGACAAGCCCATGGCCCCAGGTCACTGCACTGTATTGCTTATGAGCTAAGCAGGCCAGAATGATACTAGCTCTGGGTATGAAGTGCTACCAAGATGTGCTTGGCTCTTCACATAAGCCTTCAGCCTGGAAGGCCCCCAAGCTTGCAGGCAGTTCCAAGGGGGTTGTTTCCCTGGTAACTCTGTAAGCAGGACTGGCTGCCATGCGTCCAGCTGGGACTTCTTAGGTTGCAGCGCCACGTTTGGACAAAATCTTATGCAATTTCTCACACTCCTAAAAATACACATCACAGCCTGAGTTTTCCAAAAGCTTTCTGAGCTGTCTTTGGAAAGTTTTCCAGGGATGCCATGATGGCAAAAATGCAATAGCTCAACTGCTCCAGGATGTAAAAATTAAGGCAGAGATTCTGTGGATTATTGGCTCTCTAAATAATATTAGTTTTAGGATGCAAAACCTCTCTCACACACAGTTGTACATGCTTAGTTCAGTCTCATTGAAGTTATGCCATTACTAGAAGGGTATCAGACAGAACCAAGTTTAATAACAGCCTATTGAAAGAAATGTTCCTTCACTGACATTTCATGCACCTTCATTGACATTTCATTTGTGTTTTAGACAAATGAAGGAAATTCCCAAGCCGAGTCTGCTAATGAAAGCATCAGCCATATCAATGGAGCTGCCTGCAGACAAGAAAATGGTTTTTGCTCTGATAAACGCTCAGTGCCAAGTAAAAGAGTACTAACATGAAGAGAAGAAGCTTCCATCTTCAGTTTAAATTTGCTTCCTGATTGCTATTGAGAGAATGAGTGCAATAGTCAGAGTCCTATGATTTGTCTGAAGCCTGGTTTAAATTCCTATTAGCTGCGATAGGAATTTAAAATATATTTTCAGACACATGAAAACTGTACCTGAAATATAGATGTGACGGAATGGACATGTGATACCTAATTTCAGTTCATTGGTGCTGACTGAAGGTTTGACATAGGCACAAAAAAAACAGTGAAATTCTTGGATTTACCCATGTTACACAGAATCTGAACCACTGCTTAACCACCATGCAAGCATCTATTAACCTATTATGCTTAACATGCTGCTTTCAGAATATTTTGTATTTCAATATGTAATATTGAGATGTTAATTATTTCCCATGTTTTAATGGCTGAATTCACAAAACAACGCTTGAGAAGGAAATCATCGTCATCTTCCAGTGTGGCTTTAGGTCCTATGGACCATAGTCCCAGCCGATGTAGATTGGTGTAGCTTTGTTAACGTCAGTGATGCTCCACCCAGATCTACCACAGTGTGTCTAGAGATACAATGTTTATGCAAGGCACCCTCACTTTGTGTTCACAGGAAATGAAGAATTTGGATCATAATTTTCTATGGATAAAGCAACTGTCTGTAGGTCTCTCAAAAATGAGGTTCCCAAGGACAGTCCAGCTCACACTCCTCTGGCTTTCAGATGTTTTGAAAGTCAAAGGAACTAGTGCCTCATCCTTTCCTAACAGTGCTGCTGCTTTTCATCTTTGCAGATTAAGAGTCACCTCTTGGTTGCACAGGAACTTGATACACAATCGGCTATACTAATTTTGATAGACTACTAAAATGAGGGGACCACCACATAGCATAGGCATGAAACTGCTTTGCTGTCTTAAGCTAGCTGTGCTGCAGATTCCTTCAACTTCCTTGCTGCCTTGTTAGTGCTAAATTTCAATGAGAAGACTCAAGTCCTGCTTTTATTTTTTAACACATACATCTTCACTCTAAGAAACACACTAAGGTTTTACAAATGATATGTGCTTCAGGGAAAAGACAAAAATATATCTCCTGCTTAATTTTCATATGCCAAGTTCTGCTCTTTTGTAACTGCTGCTACGGACTCTATTGATAGGACTGAAAATTGAGCGCCTTACCTAGCTTTGTATTTTTCACCATTTTCCATATTAATGTTGATGTGTAACTGTGTAACTTCTTCCAACATCATCAAGCTAGCTTATTTCCTATTTCATGAATTTTAATAATTCCCTCAAATAAATCTCTTACTAGTAATTAAGAAGTCCTCCACAAATGCCTTTTTATTCAAAAAAAAAGCACAAACAAACAAAACAAAACACTTTACCTTTTATTAACACCTATTTGATGATGAAAATAACTCAGTGTTTGGTCTGGAGTGCTCTACACACCACAGCAGAACAGGCTATGCTATGCAATCAACTCTTACTCTCCAAGCTAGACATTGCCTTAGCCATGAGAGTTCTGTTTCTTTTGTGGTCACACTATAAAATGGATTGGAATCCTGATAACTCTTTACTAGAAAGGGCAGCAGGATATAACTTCCAGAACAAAACTACCTGAGAGCTAAATCAACATAATTTGGAGGAGAAAGGGTATTTTCTTCAGCCTAGGTAATCCATTGAAAGACTAAGCTATCATGAACATACCAAAGGCATGTTTCTGTGGCCCTTTAAATTGCTCTTAATTGAGTCTTTAATGCATATGTGTGTAATACAAAGAGAGACCTCTAGCCCATTTCATTCCTTTCCTTCTGGAAAACACCTGCTTCTCCCAAGTGCCTCACTGCTCTCTACTGTGGTGTGCATCCAAAGGCTCACTCCTTGCCTGTACTATCATCCACTTACATTATACCTCATTCAAGGCGTGCAAAACAAGCAGCACACAAGGCCCAGCTAGCAAATCCCTGTACAGTTTTCTGGGAGAGTCAAGCTCAAAGGAATACAGCCCACCAAACTAGGTCTGAGCCTGCACAAGAAAAGCAAAGAAAGGAACAGAGAGGGGAATGAGGGAAAAAATATGACTTACTCTATCCCAAGACATCACACTCTGAAGCGATTTTTATCTTCACTAGCCAATTTTAGTTCCTAATCATATGAAAGTTGAATATAATTAATTCTATTGCATTTTCTCAGTTTACCACCTTTTCACTCATTTGTATATTGTATGTTTAAGATTTCTGAAGTAAACTGATTGGCTACAACAAGGGAAAAAAAAAAAAGAGGGCTTGCTGCAAACACTTACGAAAGAGCATCATGAGAGTCTGCGCCTCTGCCAGTTAATTCCACCACATAAAAGCAAGCAGGACTGAACCTGCATCGACCTGAGAAGTTGTGCCAGAAGGCACTGTTCTGAGGAGAAGAAACCAAATCAAAAGTTGCCACATCAATGCCACATCACTAACGCACCAGGGATACAGAGCATACTTTTATGTACACATGATTTGGGACAGGAAAAAAATCTCAGCGCCATTACATATTACCAGGAATACCTCGAATAGAAGTATTGGGGAAAAAGTAGGTCTGCATTACTTACGGAGCAAGAAAAACTAAGCATATCAACAAAAAATCCACATCACAGAGTTCTGATTGGTTTTAGTGGTTTAAAGTTGTAAGGAGTGGGGGTGTAGGAGACTCAAAGGCCTAGTTAGTATAAATATGGCCCACTTGCCTCCTCACCAAAGAGGAGACAGGCATACAGTATGGTACTGTACATGCACTACTCTAGTATCACAATATCTATATGGAACAGGAAAAAAACGGGCGCAATGGGGAAGACAGGCAGTCTAGCTAGCAACCCTCCCAGTAAGCTTACAGATCCATAAATAAGCTTTCAGATTGTATGGAACACTTCTTGAGTGAAAAGAAGGCTTTGGGTTTCTATTCCTTGGTTTCTTCATTCCAGTCACAAAGAAAGGAGTTTATCTGGAAAAGGTGCTGCTCACATGCTCCACTGGCTTGCTCTAGAAAACAAAGCTTTCTGTTCACAGTACTTATAATCAACATGCAATTCAGTTAGCCTTATTCTACTCTGTTAGCCCCAACACAGATGATATAAATCATAAATAAATTAGGCTTTAAGAGCAGACTATATTCACCTTTTAAGAACAGTGTTATAGCATGGATGAGACTTACAAGTCTGTGTGAGATGGGACCAGATTCCCTTTCAGCTCTTGTATCTATGCAAAAATAATCAGGACATTGAATGCTTCTTTACCTCAGAGCCAAACGAAGATACCATTACAGGCGGTAAAACCCCAACAAGGAGTTTCAAGTCAAATTTAATACCTTTTTTTTTCCTGACATAGGATTCATAAAAGAGTTCAGTGTTATCTGCAAACACTGTATAAAAACATTCTCCAGAAAATGCATATGGCTTTATATTGAGTTCAGATGACTTCCCCTTCATGTGCCTTTCTGCCTGCATCCCCATGACACAGTCCTGTTCTCTTTTCCTCAGTCCTAGACTATACCATAAAACCTTTTTATCCAGTTAGGACCTGAGAAAAGGGGATGGGTGCACACAAAAGCATACTGACAGAGCAAATAGTCCCTTATCTCAAAGTTTTTACTGCTGTGGCTGTATTTTCAGATATAGCCGAACACATTTTCTCCCTATTTCATTTTGTCTTTTAGTGTTCACAAAGTTACCAGTCACCTATCTCCTTCCTTCTCATCCCTTAAAAGGTTTGCTAGCTATGGATAACATTGTCTTCCATATAAAATAACTACCGTACTTTCTGGAAGAATTATCTGTTAGGAAAAATAGCTGCTGTTTATACAGGTACTATTTCTGTAAATGCCATGTATGCGTGCATTATTTATAGAGGTGTGTTTATATATATATATATTTTATATATGCACAAACACATAGAAGAACACGTATGCACACACACATATTACATAAATATTTATTTGTTCAACAAACACAATGTGAAACTACTTTAACTCTCATTTAATAATGCACTATACCGTGAGAAATGAGCTCTTGCAGAAACCTTGCAACAAAAATAGAGACTCCTGCAACATTAAAAGCCTACACAATGCTTCTAATCAAAAATAGCCAGGCTTCTTTGTCTGGAGTCACACACACAAAAATTGTTCAAAGCTCCTAGCTACAACCACACTGTGACATGATGTGCCACCATGAGGACAGGGCTAGCTACCCTGCTGAAATCAGGCAGCATAGACCTTAGGTACCTGCCTTCCTCCCCTTGACCCTTCTGGAGGTGGAGCTCTGCTCCTCTCAAACCAGGCCTGGGGCCATAAGGCTCTGTGCACAAGCACTGATGTTGCAGGTTGGACAGTGCTCGGGCATGTGCAGCTCTTCTGTTCAGAAGCCTAAAACCAATAACACACACAGATTACACAGCTTTCTGAAAACAAAATATCTCCTTTTCAGCATCTAAAACTAAAAAAAAAAAAAAACCCTGCAAGCACATTAATTTTACCACCTATAGGAATACTGGCCAACAGGCTGGGTACCTTCAAAATTCCCTAGGTGGAAATCATCTCTCTGCTCCCCTTCCCTCTTATACCACCACTTAAGGCACCATAAGAGTAAGGCACAACTCATTCTCCCCACGCCTTTTTTCTTGGTCCACCCATGGGTTACCTTCTTTCCTTGTTTTAACCCTGTACTTCAGTCAAATGGTGAAGGGATGTAAGTCAAAGGAAGTAGCTCTTGCACATACGCTCGTAGTCCCCGTGGTTTGCAAAGTCTATTTTTTCTTTCCTGTTTTTCCAGTCTGGTCTCTATAGAATTAAGTGCTTTATATTTATACAATAAGGAACCCAACAGTTTGCCCAAATACAGTATTCATTTTTACAGAATAGTTCACCCACAGCCAGACACATCTGCATTTTCTATCACTCTATTTTTTTGCCTTCTCTAAATGAAGACTGCTTCATTCACAATGCTTGCTTACAAAATAAACCTTGTTTTTGGCTCCTGCTGAACACAGTTTGCAGCAGACTGTTCAAGCAGGAAGGTCTGAGGCAAATGAACCATAAGTATGGGGAGCCAAATGCCATGGGAGAAAGAACTCGCTTTGGTCTGTAGGTGCTAGACTGTCTTAGGTAAGTATATGGGAAAGAATAACAAGAATTACACACCTTTAAGCACCTTCTAAACATATGTAGCACCAGACTAGACAGTAGAAATTCCAAGCAGCCAACAGGTTTTAGCACCACTGTATGTCTGTACTTCTCTCCACCTAATACCTATTTGGAGGGTATTATAGTTCAGCCAGAGTGTACACTAGGCGAAGTGTACTTAGAACAGCACTCTAATTCAGTTCCAGGAGCCTCTTCCAAAGGGAATGGAGTGACAGTTTCCCTGAACTGGTTGAAGCTTTCTGGCAACACACAAGAGTTTCCTCTTGGCTGGGCACTGTAATAACCAATAGAGTTTCTAATGGTGCATTGTGCCTGCCTCACTCTGCCTGTACTGAATTGCCAACATGCACCAACCAATCCTTCTGTACATTGATTTTCCAGCACACAAGCAGCATATTTTACCTGATAAGAGGCACACTTACATAAGGAGATCTAATTCCACTGGTTTGAAACAAGTTCTGGTTTCCCACATCAGCAGAGAATTTATTTTTGCACTGCCTAGCTTGCAGAAACTTTTTCAGGTCTCATCACTTGTACAATAGCAGTGGGGGGAAAAAAAAGTCTCATGACTCTGTTATCAGTGCATTTATGTAACATATTTACAGTGACTGATTAAACAAAAAGGGTCCTGCTCGGTAAGTTTTGAGTAGCTGCTGAGAAATCAGGCATGCAGAGCCAAATACCACTGCCATCTCCACTGATGTTTAAGCACTTTTCAAGGACTAACAAAAGGAAAAGATGTCAAAAAGTCATCCTTTGAACAGGGAGATAGGATTCCAAAAGAAATGTCAATGACAAATTCAGCATTGATTTGAAACGTGACATAAACTGCACAGGGAACTTCATTCTCCTATTGCTTATGATACCAGAGCTGATGTAATCTGAAGGAAGATACCTCTTCAGAAGTCATATCTGTCTACCTGACACCCTTTTTTTTTCAATTGCCCTAGAATAATTTTCCTAGTTAAAGCTTTGAACAGTCCTTATAGAGGATTCGCTCTTTAGGGTTCAAGCGCTCCCTGAGCATTCCACAATGATCTTCAGATAAAGCACATCAACTGTCTGGCAAAAATACTTAGGCAAACACATCACAGGAGAACTGACAGTTGAGAAGTGTTCGTTGTTTGTGAAGCAGTTTATTTAATTGCCAGCTCACAGATGTTTGTGGAAGGCAAAACCAAAACAAACGATGTCACTAAAGATTTTAACTAGCTGGTATTATTAAGTGTTTTTGCTATTTAACCAAGTCTAATGAAAGGGCTTGTCTGTACCTGAAAGTTGATTCTGACCAGGGAACTATAAATGCAATAGTTATTGCTGAATAAGTCATGTGTGAAAACCTGTTCTGGAATCAGTCTGCCTTGCTCCACTTTAGATTAACCTTCAAGATAGAACTGGAGATCCAACACATAACAGAACTGAGAGTTTTTATTTTAGGAGTACTGGACTTCGATGTTGGCTTTTCCTGTTGTGTCCTCTTTTGAGCAAACTTTTGGATATTCATTTAACTAGCTCTGCAGTAAGAATAATGGGACTAATAAAAAGAACAGGGTGCTTTTGGAGAACCCTTTCATTAATTCCTGCTGGTGTCCTCAAATTGTAACAGAAATATAACAAATGCAGTCTGCACATTAGAGGTATCTGATTCTTCAGAATTTTAGGACTAGGACACCAAACACCTACCTGCAGCTTGCATAACAGGCTTTTTCCAAATAAACCTGCAACACATAGGGAAAAGATCAACTTTGACACTACAGATGTGTAATGAATCTGCACAACAGCTGATAACGCTGTCAGATTGCTCCATAGTCCTGCACAAGATTTTGGTCACCATGCTCTGTCTGCCTCTGAACAGAGTCAGAATGGCTCCAGTATTCAGCAGCTGTTTAGTCAGTTTGTTAAACCTTCTGCTCAGAAGCAGGACAAATGACACATTCATCTTCAGGACTACATGAGGACAGTTTTCTGAACTGCCAACACCATGTCTTTCACATCTCACGGAACGGAGTGATCACTCACCCTCTTCTAAGAGGGCTAGCACTCAAAAAGTCAGAGGGAAAAAAATAATTAATCTGCATTAACTCATTAATGCAGCCACAGGTGTTGCTCAGAGTACCTTGCACAACTTGTATGGGAACAGAAGATTGAAGCAGCAATAGATGATTCTTGGAGACTGATGAAGGCACTCTGTATTTCTTTTTCTTGGCTATGTTCCTGGTTATGCTAAGCGCTGGTGCCCTGAACAATATGGTTGTTTGTATTCCAACCTTCTGCTAGGCATGCAGGGAGCACAGTTTTCAGTATTATATTCTTGACCAAAAAGTATATAGCTGAGGCCAGGGGACATGACAGTTTTAGGCTGGCTACTACATATCAAAGTCATCATGGCCATGAGTTACCTAGATCTGATTGAGTAAAAATCCACCCCGCATGTTCAAGCTTAAGATTTTGGGAGGAAGGACACTTTGTCCTGACAGATGTTATGCCTGATCAGGCATAAGATGGCCTGTTGCAGATGGCACAGAATCTATAAATTCTGTGCAATATGCTCTGTCCGGTCTGACAGAAATTCAGCTACCTGCATCCATCTCATCTGTATCAAATCATTGCTCCAAGATGCCCCAGGGGTGAACAGATCCAGGACGTGGTACCAGATGGTGTGACCTGAGGCTAGGGAGGTAGCTTCCAACATGTGACTGAACTGCTTGATTATAAATCACCAAATTGGGATATGGGCAGCCTTGGGATAAGGGCAATGATGAAGAGTGCTGTTGGAAACAATACCCAAAGAGCCCTTAAATGCACCAGTGACTGTGATTTTCAGCTTGAGAAATGAAAAAAAGACCCAGATGTGAAAACTCTAGGAGTATACAGCTTCAATAATAGTATGAACTGAATTTTAAATGTGCTAACAGTGCACATGTAAAGCAAACAGTGCATTTTAAGATACAATGAATTCAATGTATGATAGCAGTTATGATACTTAACTAGACAGTTATATCACCTGATAGAACAGATTTTCAGTAACCTATATTAAGGTATTAAGGTTTGTCTACACACTTGAACTTTTGTGTTTCATTTTAGGATTTTTAAGAGTTATTTTATTTGTTTTTAATTTCCACAAAAACGAACTACCATGTGACAAAAGTTGTCCATGGCCATTTCTTAATAACCACCTCAAAACGCCTTGCTATACAGATAACTCGCAGTTTAGACACCTCAATCCCCTGCAAAACCCACTTTTGAACAGACAATATAACAAGCTAGCTACACTTTTTCCAAGGTAGACGCCCAAAATGTTATATGCACTCATGTTCTACCCTGATTTCTTAATGTACACTCTAATATGCAGCAAACAACCTCTAACTTTCTAGAAATTAATATTTTTATATCAAGTTTTAAGAATATACACTTTTCTCCTTCATATTCATGCTGGGACTTTTTTAGCTTGTGTTAAGTACTGGTCTTGATATACTCAGGAAGTTTAAAACAAAATAAAGATATGGAGAAAGCATGGTGAATAACAGCTCCTAAATAGGCAGCAACTGTCCCCAGAGCACAGGCAGCCGGAGAGGAAGGTGGGTTGTACTAAAAAAACACACTTTGTACTAAGGAAGCCAAAGCTGGGACTTTGTCACTTCTGATACAAAGACAACAATCTCCAGCAGAGAGCACAGTAGGTACTTGGTGAGGATACATATTAACTCACTGCCCTTTCCTTCTCCCAGTTCATTTTGCTCACTCAGACATGGAGTAGCTTTTTAGGTATAATCAACACCTGGACACTAGGTAGTTAACCTTAAACTGGAACCCAAGGTTCAGGACATTGTTTAAACTTCATAAAATTTTTGTGTTAGATGCTGCATGAACACAGGGACCTAGCATGGTTTAAAATAATCCATTGTACAAGTTAATCATGGATAAAATCAGGAAATGCCAGATGTGAATGATCCTCCAAAGCTACTACACTTTTTGCTGGAGAAGGTTTTAATATGATGCTAGTAGGTTTGTAACTACTGTTTCTTTTAATACAGTATGTAAAATCCAGTTGGTTCATTCTTTCCCAAATGCAAAGAATAATAATAAAAAAGGTTAAAAGATCCAATAATCACCATGTTTGCTAAAAATGAGCAACATTTACTTCTAAATTACATCCCATAATACAAATCTTTTTTTCTCCCAATTTTGATCATAATCAGAGAGCTTGTGCAGAAAAATGATTTCCAACAGTCTGCAAAGATGCAGATACCCCGCTCTGGAGGGTAAGAGCATTCAATAACACACATGTGAGTGATTCTGGGTCACAGCTGTAGGTGTGCTAAATGATTACAACTATTTATACTACAGAACAAGCTAGAGACTCTCTTAAGGATTAGGGTACCTGCCCCCTTACTATTTCTTGCTATTTCCATACCTACTTTTTCTAAGATTAAATGTATCTGACTGACATTCTTCTGTGATTAATTTAAGATTTCACAGGGATTTACAAATTAGTCTAGTAGCAGTATGTTGAAATTATTTAAGTGAACCACGTCACAGAGAAAGACAGACCTCAACATAATTTTTGTTGGTTGAGTCCATGTCTAATGCTACTACAAACTGTGAAACTGAACAACCTACTTACCCCAAGTTATCTGAGTCACCTTAACTAAAATTTGTATAGAAAATTATACAACATCCTAGTAGGATTATAGAATTACTGACTATGCTTTGACAGCTCAACTTTGAAAGATGTAGTAGCAGACACAGAAAGTGTTTTCTGAACTGAGGGCAAGTATGAGACTTCTACATTTCCATACTGCAAAGAAGTCCAGATGTAGGGAAAGCAAACATATGAAGTTGTGCAAGAAATGTTATAGGTGCTCTGGATTCCCTAAAATAATACAGAAATCTTTTTTTTTCCCCAAGGTGATATAGTGAATAGTATCTGAAATAAAGGGTCTAAAACAACTGACATTGCCTCTTTTTTTTTTTTTTTTTTTTAATTTCTACAGTTCCCCAGATCAGATTTTCACTGAAATTTTAATCAAAAAAAGGCTTTTTATTCCAGGTTAATCATCAGGCAGAGGAAATAGCGATTTGCAAGATACCTTTGGAAGCGAGAGCACAAGTTCTACAGTTGAACTCCTCAGGCTGATCTTTGCACACAACATACATCCCATGAATTATTCTTTAGCTGGTTTGCTGCATTTAGCATTTACAGTTTTATTTGTTTGAAGTTTAATTTCTCACTGAACCTTGACAGACGTGGCTGAACATAACACACCAATCAACAGTAATCATTTGTTTGCAGTTAGTTACTACTAAGACTAGTAGCTATTCAATTATAATGTAAAAGACAAAACCATTCTGTATATATTTTTGATCTATATTTAAAAGTTTTCGCTTTTTATGTTGACCAAGGAAGTTAATGAATTAATAAGCAGTGTGGAAAAAACTTGGCACTGTTGTGGAGCAGAGATAGGGGAATGTAAATAAATCACTACAGACATTTCTATTAGGACATGTTTCTTTTCCCTGACAGAACACAACTATTTAACTCACTACTAAATTGTCCCTGTTTTGACAGACTTGCTCCAGAAGCATTGCCCTACTGGGATTTTCACTATGAAACCTCCTCTTTCCTACCCTCCAACCCCTCACCTTCCCTTTCTCTAAAAAACAAATATCTCAATGTAAGCATTTTATCATACGTCCTGAGGTACAAAATTTCCTTCTGCTGACATCCTACTAATCTTCGCAGTCTCAATTTTCAAACTTCACTGACAACAACTACCTACTCAAAACTGCATTTACTATGGCCCATGTTAACTTACTAAGTCCTTCCTCAGTTGTGTCTTCAACCGTTATCTTCCAGCTCCTTTAAGTGAATAATTTAGCCAGGGGTTATGGATATGACAGACCTGAATTTATCAGTATATCAAGTAGGGAATTCTAACCATCTTTTCTGGTCCTTTACTCTTGTGAATTGCTGTAGCATTTGTCAGTGCACTGGTCTGATTCGGTACCTGCAGGTCACTGAATTGCTCTGCTCATTTCACCAAACTTTTTCAGGACACACTTGCTTTGGAATTCAGCTGTATAACACTGGAAGCCTGATCCAGGCTTATGTGGCTCCTATAACAAATAACTGTTATTAAAATATAAAGAATAATGATTGGCAAATAGCAATTTATCATCCTGATAAAGTGCAATCAGTGCTCTGGTCACGGGTAACAAAATAAAAAGATAATAATGAGATAATCATCTTTACAAGCTGGCATGAGTGTGCAAACACATGCAAACCACTATCAACCAGATTCTATGACTTGTACAGGGTACCTGCACATCTCCTGGAAGCCAAATTCAATACTGTTAGCATTACATTAGATTGGAAATTCATCACTAACAGATTATCAAACCATACCAGTAGATTATCAAACTTTTTAATAAAGAGTGATTTTTTTGCAATTTGCATTGAGTATCTAAAATAATAAAGACAGATTGGTTTTAAGATAGGGAAATTATTCATTCTTTAATCAGAATCCTAACAAGTCTCCTAGAAAATACTCAAAAATTTCCTAGACACACCGCATGAACATACTGGCATCAGAAGGGCACTATTCTATTTCCAGGTACTAAGAATGTACTTATCATGAGAGCAAAAGTTCATGGCTTGCCTGAAAAAAATAAAATAAACAGCTCCTCTCAGTAAGGGGCAGAAGTTACATCTACAGCCCTTAAACAGGAAAAATAAAAGCCAGGAAAATTCCTGACCAAATCATGGCCATGAAGGTATGTAGAAAGTGATGAGAAAAAAGCTGAGAAACAACTGAATGACTGCAAAAACCTATTTCATGCTGGAGTCTGAGATCCTCATCCTCATAACTGCTTTATTCTGTATTACTGGAATGAACACCAACCTGAGTATGTCCATTTGGCAATCACATTTTGCTTAAAAAGTTTTTTTTTTTTTCAAACCAAACACTTTTGTTTGAACTATCAATTCCAACATTTTTTACTAGATTTTGCAAGTCCAGTGTACGTAAGAGAGAAAAACTTAAATACAGAGATTGACCTTTTCACTCTGCAAGCAGAGGTTTCAACAAAGTTGTGTCTGACTAGAAGGTTTCAGAAGATTTCAAAAGTTTTGAAATTCTAGGAGGTATTTGTGAAACAGAACCTGTTTTTTTGTGGCTTTTTCCAAAGTTGACATGCACTGAAGCAGGTCAGGATCTGGCACTCCAATGGATGCAGCACATTACGCTGACTCAGAAACACTGCTAGAAAACTGTGGTTTACACAGACTAACATTCACAGTATTTTGGCTAACCTCCTTACTCTGGCTTCTACTTTCTTGCCAAACACAAACTGACACTTTCTAGCTATCCCTGTTACTGCTGCTGTTACTATATATGCCTGCATTATTTATTTCCAATCCAATTCGGAAGAGTCTAAATTTCACAACTACAATCTTTCTTCCATGCTTGCATACACGTGAGAGAGGAGATACACGTGAATCAAAGATGGCTCAGAATGAACTATGTTTCACGTAGAGGTTTTCTTAAAAACAAAGATAGATATGGATTGAAGATACTCTCTGAAAGACCTGGTTTCTGTCATTCTGCAAATGAAAGTCAAATATGCAATAGTTTAACAGAAAGGATGCCACGATCAGATGGGATCAGGAAAAAAAAAAAAAAACACCCTTCATCATTTTTAAACTCAGTTTTACCTGAGCTAAAATTGCTGCAGCAACACTGATTCAACCTGAGAAATCACAAAATACTGTTATCTAGAAATAAGCACTTCTGAAATGTTTGTGCAAATTTCAGAATCTCTCTTGTTGCCAAATTAAATGTAATGCATTTTCTTTACTTAAAAAATCTTTCTGAGCTTTGGAGAGGAGTTTAGAGTCAGATGATCTCTCTCTTGGCATATGTAAGTGATAATGGCAGGTGTATATATGTACTTTACAGTAGCTTCGTATTTCTCCCATTAGTATCCATGTCATTTTCTATTTTTGAGAGCTGACCGAGTGTTTACTAGGCAAAGCTACATTCCCCTCCTTCCTCTGTACCATAATCTTGTAACTCAAGATGTTCCCTGTGGTATTAGGTTTGCAGTTCTCTGACCTTTTGTCCCTCTACTTGAAATTGTCTGGTTTTATCCTGTGATAGCCGCCCATTTGGTTACACTGATAACCTTTCATGACAAGCTTTGTGAACTTCCCTGCAGAAACAGGGAAAGGGGATAACTAACTTCAATTCAAACAGAGCAATTCAAGGTTGAGTCCCTGTTTGGTTGGGATGCTGTGTCTTTGTGAAGTTCTCTTGGATGCAAACGGGGCAATAAAGGACTTAGCATTTAAGACTTCAAGTGGCTAATACACAAGTGACCCTGGAACTGAATTTGTGCCAGAATGACAGACATTACTGTCTTTTTGCTATCCTTATTCAGGCAAAATACTAGATGGCCTCACTAGACATTCGGTTTTAGCAAACGAGGAAGAATGAAGCCACCTATAGCACCCAACATATTTAACAAGAAAAAACAATTCCGTACCCAACTATGACACCCACCCTGCCCTGCATATTTCAAGAGAAGGAATCACATGACAGTACCATAGCAGAAACAGGAGACTCCATCATTCCCATACACCTGATCTCAAACTAAAACCTCTGGTAGCTTTATCTGAATGTCAACTGCTGGATCAAAATGGATTCAGTCTGAGAGACTTGCATTAGTCACTAGCACTGATCAGTGCCAGTGTTTAGTGGCTTGGTTTCCAGTATGTAAAGACTTGGTGAAAGCTGGATATTTGATGCCATCTGTTAGTAAGGGCTTTTTTTTTTCCTCCCTCCCAAACTATCTAAAAGTTAAACACAGATTTGCACACTCTGCACGAATTTCTCGCAGGCAACTGAATTCATGATTCCAGACCCTCATTCATCCATGTTTCCATAATCTCATTACATTTCCATACATTTGATTTTCTATTTGATTTTTGGGACTGCCATAACCCGCAAAATTACCTTTTGTACTCCTTTTCTATATGCAACAGCGCCCTGGGACTGAACACTATTCTCACATAAAGATTAATACATTTCCAATCATTTAACTAAAAAAGGCATATTAAATCTTCTCTCTGCTTAACCTAACATTTTGACACAGTGAAATTTGCACCTTAGCAGCTGCTCAGAAAGACAGGGCTACTTCCCCTGACGGCCAACTGTTCCCATCCTTTCCATCTGCTAGCATTGTGCTCATCTGCACTATGGGTAAGCAGAGTTTCCTGCAGACTGGCTTCCTGCACTATCTGTTGTTTTTCCTCTTCTAGTTTTTTGATGATTTAGTTTGAGCAAACTCACTAAGGGCTCAGAAGAACACAGAGCTGAATCAAGAAAAGCAGCACATTATTAGGTTAACTTAAACACCTTCTGTAATTTTATTTCCAGCATCTGTCAAAAGCAGAGTTTTAACTGGTCTAAAAATCATTCATTTTGTCATTTTTTCATATTTCAATCTCTTACATTACCCCCAGATTTGGGGATAACCGTTCCAGAAAGCTCAGAGGACAAAACCTGAGTTCCTTATAATACACACACACATCTTTATAGACACTCTACCTCCAAAATACATTTAATTGCATTCAATGCTACATGCATTTTAAAAGTTTTTAAACATAATATTTACTGTTTTACCTTTCAGGTATTTTAATAATTTGCTAATACTTTTCCCAGGCAAGATTCTTGGCTTTTGACCCATATATTTCAGTTTTATTCAGCTGTTCAAAGAATTAAAATCCCTTTTTATAAAACTGTACCCTACAAATGAACATCTGAAATGCAACCAGTTTTTATTTTCCCCATTACAGTTATTTCACAGCAAACTGCCTTTTAAAAAAATACTGCGAATGGAGGAAAAAGGAGTTCTTATTTATTGAGAAGACTCATTGGCTTTGACGAAGCATTCGTGAGAGTAACTGCTAACCATTCTAGTATGTCCAGACACCAAAACATGCCAGTTTCTTTAATTAGGAGAAAATACATGGCAGCAGAGGGCTTGACACGGCCTTGCTGATTTATATCAACCTTCCAGCTGCACAGTCATGCCTAGGGATACTAAAAGAAGTAACATACCAACACTACCCTGTGATAAAGGAAAATGCTCATGGTTTCATAATGCATATTTCATTGCAAGTACTGTCTCCATCAGTTAAAAGTCTACCTTTCCACTTTAGAAAGCGGTAGCTAATGTTCACGCAAATCCCAAGGCTTTTACTCACTAATATGATTTCTTTAGAGCTCAAAGTATCATTCTCGATAAGGATGAGAAACGTTGGCTTGACTCTTACATGTCTGGTAAGTGTGCACAAAACAGCTTTGCACATTAACAAACAAAGGGCAAAAAGCAAAGATCACATATGAAATTAAGATAGGCAATGATCCTCACTAAAACAAGCTCTTTGCTCATTCTACTCTGAAGAAGGGATAAGACTTTGAGGCACTAACAGAATTTTCTGCAGAGCTGAAAAGTACATCTGACACACAGCTCCTGTCACAGCAAATTTTAATTCCCCATCACCATCTGCAAATCCCAGCATTACTACCTTTTTGCCCTCCCTCACACTGATCCCTCCATGCTTATTTTCACATTTCCCCACCCCACCCTATGTTTGTACACAAACATAGTTCAGCAACATGGGAACTCTATAAGCACTTCCCTAGGCAACAGAAAGCCTCAAAAAAATATCCAAACTTGGGGCATATGTGCTATATTTCTGCATTCCAGTCACAACTGGGCCATGCCAAATGCAACCCGTAGACTTAAGTACATTCACCCCATAAAGAAGTAAGCATCTGTCAGGAACAAAGCTCTGCAGCTTGGATATGACTGTATCCCAGATTAATTAATTAATGACTCATCTTTCTAACCCTGGGGGACATTTTGTCTTTAGGGATTTTTTTCTTCTCAGCCTAGGGGAGAGAAAAAAAAAAAAAAATCAAACAATAATAATAGATTCTCCCACCTCCCTTCCAGCATTAAATACTAATTCTGTATTAACTATATATTAAAATCCAGGAACTTTTCCTTGCCCTCAACATTTTTGATGGGATAGAAGGTTGTTGTTGTGCTGTTGACTAGAAAAGATAATAGACATTATACTGCAGTGAAGAGCTACTGCAGCTTTATTACCACAAGGCCATTTGCCTTTTTTTCCATGTAGAATTTACTGCTGTGCATGGCATCCGTACAAAGCACAATAAAAGGAAACAGACTTCATTTCACAGATATCTACCCATGGTCTGTTATTACAGCAGTATAGCTGACTAGTAGCGCGCAACTGAACAGAAAACTCCCCTTCTTATTAAGTAATGTGATGTGACCGTACACAGACACCAAGAAAGGTTATCCTGGGACAGCAGGCAGACCAAAAAACACGTTGCGTCAGCACGGGAACGGATGGGGCAGGAACGGAGGGTTTGTTGCGGCATGTTCCCAGGCACAAAAAAGCTCAGAATAAACACAGGGAAAATCACCCATGAGGGGCCTGAATAAAGGCCCTAGAGATGTGAAGAAGTGGGCCATTCTATCTAGCAGCCTGGCATTTCCCAGCATACAGAAAGCCAGGCAGGAGGGTGAAAGAACATGGAAAACTATGGAAGAATTTCAAAGAGAGCTTTAGAAAGCAATCTGAAACCACCATCTGACTGAGATAAACAGCACAGTTGATCAAGAATTTGGTGGTAAGGTTTCTCGTGATAAAATTCAATTAATGTGAAATCTATTATGCATGTAACTGAAGCACTAGAAAGTCCTTAGCAGGGGCCAGACACAAAGACTGCTCTTGCCCCAAGGAGCTCACAAATTATACTGGGGCAAGCAGCAGCAGATGGCTGCAAAGAGATAGGTAGCACAGGAGACAGAGAGGCAACATTAGTCTGAGCTACCTCAAAGTAAAAGTTGAACTTTGATCCTGTAATTCTGTAGGAACCAGAGGAAAATTTTGAAAAAAAAATAACGTGCTATTTCAACAGATGTTTATAGACACAAGCAAAAGGGCTAAAAAGGTGAAAATATGACAGTGCTTCTCCAAAAATCTAGCAAAGGAAAAACATCAGCACAATGGACTAATTGGGTAGAGCTGGGAATAACCATTCAATAATAAATGAGATGTAAAGGAGACACCACAAAAGATCTTGCAGTGAAACAGTCTGCATCTCAGGAAAGGAAAGAAACAGTGCATGCCAACAAACTACTAAGCAGGAAAGGAAGTACTAGGTTTAAATTTTCAATAAAGTGCAAATGTAAATTTGTTCCTTTCTACAGACACTTTTGTTTGACAACAGCATTTAAAAAAAAAATTCTTATCCTGAAAATATCTCGAGTAGAACATTTATTATAAAAACCCTTGCTGAATACTAGGCTCTTGAAGCAGTGCCCAGTACTGTCAGTAGGAGGGACTGACTGAAGAGACTGACAATTAGATCTAGATTTTATTACCATCTCTGCCACTAAGCTGCTGAACAGTTTTAGCCCTGTAATTTTACTGTTTCAGGTAAATCTAAGAAGGGGTCATATAAATTGCCATCTGTGTAACACATATTAGTGCTCAAAAAAATGTTCTGGATGCAGACATCTGTAAGGGTGTTGAAAGGTATCTTTACCATAGGCACTGCAGCACGCTTTCTTCTTCATATTGTCCTTTATGTCCCCTTCACTGTCCAAGATGCATCAACAAGACTTATTTAAAATAGTCTGTCATTTAAATTTCTGTTCAACTGAAAAGAGAGCCATTTGGTAACTGAAATGCAATAGAGTGAAATCCTGCTACTTTTAAGTAAATGCAATACTCAGAGGTCAGTGTCAACATTTTTTTCCACATTATAGAATCATAGTATCATTGTGGTTTGAAAAGACCTTAGAGATCATCAAGCTCAAACATAATCCCACCACCACAGTACCTACTACACCATGATGTTTCAGAACAAACGCCTGGCAGGGAAAGCTCCAGATTTTGGAACAAACTTTCCAAAGCCCTGTGGTTGTAAAGTCACTCTACTTTATAACTATACACAGAAAGAGCCTTGTGAAGGCCACACAGCTTTCTTCACCTCTCCCAATTAGCTAGTCAGATTTTTCACTCTCATTTATAAACATAAGACATAATTTCAATAGTAACCAATTACACCTACTCTTTTTTAACTAGTCAGTTCCTTTTAGCCACTTAATTTCTTTTCCCTCCATGAGACATACAGTGGACAGGATCAAAAGACTAAAGTTTTTTTGTTTTTTTAACCTCGCTGAATAAATGCTGCAACTTTTGAGTAACTCATTTTATATCAGACTTATTCTTTTCACAAAGTAAATATAAATACCTGCTAACTTCTTAACTTAGTCTGTACAGAGTGCTTTGAAATTTTAGTTAGATAATGCCATAGAAACGTATGCTGCCAGCCTCTTCTGTACTTAAGCCTCAAAGCTTCAATTGGACAGTGAGCTCAAGTGAAAGAAATATACAGAAAACCTTTTCACATATTTATACTTTCAGCAACTAGAAAAAATGGATCTAAATACATCCTCAACTGTAATATTCCCTATCTAAAAAGCAGCATGTGATTTCAGTTCTGCAGACCTAGAAACAGGTACTTCCTTCACAGAGTGAATGGCATTGTAGGGACTGCCATCCAGTGGTGAATCAAGGGCTTGACACATACTGCAGATACTCATAAGACTGAAAGTGACTTAATAACAGCAACTAACAAACATCCTGGAATTACTAATGGAAGAGAGGATTTTCCTTAGTAAGCTTCAGATATTATTTACAATTTTAAAGACATTTTTCTTTCAAATGTAGCTGAACAAGGTAGATAGGTAAATACCTCCATACTGATCAAAGTATGTAAAATGAGGCTTGTTCAGTCATGGCACAGTTAAGAAGCTGCAGTTAAACACAATTCTTCAACACATCTGAAATCTTAAGTGTGATTCCCCTCTTCCCACTGTTTCCCTTCATTTCAGTGAAGTTTATCCAGATTTATTCAGGCAATAAGATGAAAAACAAATTTAAGATCACCATGAGTTTACTACTGCCTTTCAAAACTAAAAATAAAATAAAATAAAATAAAATAAAAATAATTCCTAGTATATCTTAATTACTCCTGCTTAGGTTATGAAACCAGATGTTGATTTGAATACAGTTTGACTTGAATAGATTTGTTAAATACTAGCAAATTCAAGCAATGTATGTCTTTGTACCTTTAAAAATTGTCCGATGAACATTCTGTTTCTCTGCTTTACGAGTTTTCATTGTTATTGCCTTGTCTTCTCTACTCTGTATATGAATCTTGGTATTTTTAACAGATTTTCTTAGCTTGTTCCACTGTGTATGGACCATATGTTGGCTATACTCATAAAACACTCAGCAATTGCATTTTCAGAGAAAAAAAAAAAAAAAACCTTAAGAACATTCAGCTTATCCCTACAGAGATGTTTAAATTCAGTACAAGGAAACAGATAATTTACTATAGTTGGGGTTAAGAGGTTTGAGGGGTTTTTTTTTTTGCTTTCTTTTGGGCTTTTTATTTACTTAAGTTTTGATAAAACTTCATCAGGATTTTCAGAACTATTCGGCAATTAAGTGTTATTGATTTGAATAAATATTATGTACCTAAGTTCCATGGGGATCCTGGCCTGACTGTTGCTGATGGAGATTTCTGGATACAGGAGTCTTTGCTGACTCCCTGGTGTAACATTGGGGGATGCAGTAGGATTTTCACTGTTTTCAGGATGAGTCATGCAAGCAGCAGCACAACAGGTGATGTGAAGTGCAGAACAATAAAGACAAAGATACGAAATAGCTAAGAAAAAAATGAAGCAGTCAGAGGAATGACCACAGGATAAGAGAGATTGAAATGACAAGACAAGCCAGGGAATTGAGTTTTGCAGAAAAAGTAGGGAGCTAATGAAGTGTGGAGTCACTGCAGGGTGAAGTAGCTCAGAAAGAGCTCAGTAGGGAAAACTAAAGGACCTGTAGTCAGACCAGAGGGCATAAAGGTAGAAAAGCCAAGAACAGCACAGCTGATGGAATAGCCAAAGGCTTCATGGAGCCAAGTGATGGATTTCTGTGTGATAAAAGAGAAAATACTTGAAGAGGAAGTGAAATAGAAGAGCTGAAGAGGCTGATAAGTAATGTCCTTTAAAGACAAATACTATCACAGTGAGAAAGAGAGCAATCAAAAACAGCAGTGGTGTCCTGAAACTCAGAAGTCTGGAATGATGGTGGGGGGAACACAAAAAAAAAAAAGAGGGAGAGAAAGAGAGATGACAGCTGCTGAAAGACAACAGTATAAATATGAGCTCAAACCAGCAAAAGAAGATGAAGCAGAGTAGATAGGAACTAGTGTAACAACTAACTGTAGTAGATGTGGCCAGATTTGGGCAAAACTGAAGGATGTTAAATTCCACTGATTAATAAAGTAAGGATCCTAAGAGGAAGGATCTCCAGAAACCGGTATACTTGGGCAGTTTATTGCTGTTTTACTGCCACTGCAGCTCAGAGAAACAGAAGCACAGAGGAAGGGCTGTGCCAGGAAAATACTCTCTAGAAATATCACAGATTCCCTTCATCTACTTACTGATGGCTCTGCTCCAGTATGACAGCTATTCCAACAGCCATCTGATGTAACAGTAAGATTTTAAGTGACAGACTAATGTGGAAATTAGTACAGAAACAGAGAAGTCCTTAAACATTCATCTCTCTCATTTCCTTAGCTCAAGACCTAACTCATTTTCTGTTCTGGCAGAAGACACTTAACAACTAGTTTTTGGCATCAGGTCAAACAACTTGATTTTTCTGACTGCAAAGAGGCCAGTGGGACTCTGTCTTACAAATGAACTGCAAGGATATTTTTAAAAGACAGATTTAGCCATTTATGAACACCTTCCTATAATTATTTTTAAAGATAGAGCGCTCCAGTGTTTGGAAGATCAGCAGTTCTGTTCTCATTAACAGAGTCATAAAAAATAAGCCGCTGTTGGAAAACACTTCAAGAAATTATTTAGTCATTCATCCCAAAGCAAGACCAGCCAGATCTGAAGAAATTTTACTGGCATTTGTCCAGCCTGTTCTTAAAAGTTCACACAAAAGAAATTCCAGCACCTCTACAGTCTATTCCAGTAGTCAACTATTTTATCCTCAAAAATATTTTTCTAATTTTCTAACTAATGTGATCCCAACTCTTCCTCACTGCTACATTACTTACTGATGTGGAAAATAAATTGCTCCACTCCCTTTCACACTTACTTTTATGTCCTGTACTTAAAATTTTTGTGTACATCTTAGTATGTTGTTGCACTGTCATAGAAAAGGCAAAAACTCATATTCAGCTTGTAATCCACAAACTCAAGGACTTACTCTGAGGAATTGCTATCTAATCCATTGCTCCCATCCTACATTTTTTTTCAGTTGTGTCACACTGCATTTTTTTTCTAAAAAAACCAAATCACCCTACCTTTGCAGAGTGTTCTCTCTTATTTGTCAAGACCACCGTGCATCCTGCCTCTTTGCAGTCTCTGTCAATTTACTGTCTACTCTCTATTCTATCCAGGTCAGTCAGTGCTGAAAAAAATAGCAACAGGACAAACCTCAATTAACACCTCCCTCCATTTAGATAAAGCAATATAAAATAATCAATAAAGACTCCCTGAAAAGGGTTTTCAAAGTACTTTTGCATCCTGTTTCCAGCTGTTTAAACTATGCCACCAAGTTCCCTTAACATGTAAGACAGCATAAAAAGGCCAAATCTAAAGAACATCTGCTTTTCTTCTATCTACAGGGTCTGCAACTCTCACATACAGCTTATTTTTCATACGTTTTATTCTTTAAAAATCCAAGTTGGTGACTAAACTTTCCATATTCTTCCAGGTGTTGAATGTATTTGGGGAGGGATTTTTATGTTGTTCTGTGTCTTTTTTTTTTTCTTATTATTCAAACATTTCTTCAGACTGAAGTTGGATTACCTTATCTCCCACTATTCCCATTTAAAGACAGATGAGGTACCAGAAGGCTAAATATGGTGAACATATTACCTGAAGTTGTCAGGAATTGCTGAAGATTCTGAAATTGAGTTATGCTAAAAAACAAAAAAAAACCCACAAGCTTATGCTAAAAAAAAAAAAAATAATAATAAAAAGTTACCAGTTATGCTAAAAAAGTTTAACTTCCAACCCATCAGAATAGTGCACCAAATATTCTGCATCCTTTCAAAATTGTTCATTTTCCAGTTCAGAGCTTACAATTAACACCAACAAACCACACTACAGCATTGATCTTTGCAGGGAAAACTGATGCAAAAAATACTAGCACCAGTCTTTTCCACGCATAAGGCAGCAGACAATATCCAACTGATCTGATTTACTTACAGCTAAATAGCACTTCTTGCAGCCTGTGTGCATAACAATTAATCTAAGACCTCTAACGCTTACAGAACCTATATGGGATAGTCATGTGATGAAGTGAAACTTCATCTTATATCCAAAGAACATTAATAACTAAGTTCGTATCACTGAACAGGAGCCCAGCAAGTTGCCTTACAGACTCAAGATACAAGATATCCGAATGCTGCGCCTTGCATTCACATCACCAATTAAAACATGGTGCAGGGCTGTCGTGCCTGACTCCCATTATAGTACCACAGCTGTTGCTCTAAAATGAGCTTATGGGCTCCATCCAGCTCTTAACTGACAGGTGTCCATGTCAAACAGAAAGGATTGTCTCTGCTCCTAAGACTAACTCTAAAAAGTTCTAATATTTCATGTTTCTTTATTCATACACTAAGGAACATATTTTATATGCATAAAATATTAAGTGGAAACAGGTATAGTAACCATACTGAACACTACTTTCTGAAGTGGATAACCAATGCATTTTCAGTCTCTTAAGCAAAATTCCATTAAATGCTATATAACCAGATTTAAAATGTAGTAAAATAGTAAAACCAAAAAGTTAATGGTACTGCTTAAAAGCAGTTATTTTGTATCTTCCGCTATTTTAATAAAGCCTAACATGAAAATACAGTGAAGGACATGTCTAGTTTTTGTTCACTTCTACTTTTGTAGACTTCTGCTCGAAATATCAAGTTTCTTTCCAAGTTGATTTCTCGTGTTAAACACGAGTTTAACGAAACTGTGGATAACACATAGGAAGTGATGTTACCTCATTCTGCATAAGTAACAAAATGTCTTTTTTTTCAGACATCATTGCAGACTAATTAAACTCTCCTGTAATTAAACTTACCTGCAAGAGTGCTTCAGGTTTTAGATAAGTTACATACATTCTTATATAAACTTTTCAGAACACCACATTCATCTTTATCAGCAAAAACAGTAATTATCTCCTCAAAATGGTAGAACTGTCCTTCTCCTTAAAATATTATTTCAACAACATAGCTTTTCTAGCATGCAACTATTCCACTGCTTACAGCAATCTGGAAGCAGTATTAGAGGGAAAAAAAGGGAAACTAGAACATCTAGGGTTTAGGGGGAGGGTAAAAAGAAGGCCGATTTTGTTTTTTAATCTATATTGTATTTTTCAGCTGAACTCAAGTAAATCTACCATTGCTTGGATTGTTAAGACTTCCTAGATGTACATCTTCTGAAAGGCTACAGAGGCCACGTATACCTGCATAACAATACTGACTAGGTATCATCACTCAGAAGTTCTAGAGAAGCCTATGGATGATCCCTGCAAAAGAGCCCCAAAAAATCAATAACTCTGGACTTCAGTCTGACTTTCTGTTGCATTTGGAAGGTGGCCAAACTTCTGTTTTCAATTGTGGAAAGATGTGTTCTGCATTACCTTTACCACAGTGTTTTAATTTTTATTTCCCCACTCCCTGAGCCAGGCCAGTTCATCCAGATGATGTGAACACTAAATACTCACAGATATTCTCACTAGCTATAAATAAAGCCTTCCATCAGTCATTGTCATAGTCTTGTGAGCACCTTAAACTCCTAAAGTGCAGGCCACCTGCTGGTACTTACAAAGAATAGCAACCACTTACAGAAAATACTAGCCTGCCTTTAATGGAAAATGGCCTTAAGGCACAGTGATCTCTCTTCTTCACCATTTATTTTATAGTGCCTAGTGGATGTTTTCCCTTGGTTGAACAAGAAGCCCAATCCCAAACAGAACTTCAGTCATGCATTCTTAAACTTTCCTACCTAGCATGCTCCTATTTCTGGGTAGTCTATCTTACTTCAGCTCTGCCTCCTTTTTCTCTCTGCACCTCGTGTTTTAGCAGAGGAACACTGAAGATCTAGATTCATAACCTGCGACCAAAGAAACATAAAGGATGATTTAATCTTACTTGTTGAAGAAAATATAGTCCTTTTTCTTTTAGTCCTATTTCTTCAAAACTATTTGATACACTGCAATTACAAATTAGCCTTCTTTGTTCCAAAATGGGTTACCAGCTTTCAACTGCAATAAAATATATTTCATTTACCATAACTTCTCATCAGACGATTAAAACTCCTTTCTAAGAATAAGTTCACTCACAAGTCAGTTTCATTGTCATTCACACTGAAGCTGCAGTGGTTTCAACAGAACAATTACACTTAGTGTTGTGAGTTTCTGGTTTGACTTCCTTCTCACATGCATTAAAAAGTTGACTAATTTTGATTCTATTACTTACTTAAAAAAATACTCTCCCTGAGAGTGAAAATGTGTTTCACCAAAGCCTGAGCGAACAAGAGGTATGACTTGGGAAACACTGCAAACTTAATAATTCTCAACCTTGCAAAATTGCTCAAGTGACTTCCAACCTTCCTAAAGACAAAAATGCAGGATGAACAAATGCAGAAGTCATACAGTTCAGAAGAACAAAGAAATGAAAATATCCTGAGAAAAATGATTAACACCTCTGAAATTTGATGAAAAATACGCACAGTAAGACACTTCACAGTGAAGAGAAAAAAAAAAAAAAAGTAAATACCAGTAAACAGGATACATTTCTCAACGACAATTACTATATAAATGAGAACAGCGCTTCAAATACATAATGGCTTGCAAAAGACACATTCATAGAGTTCTAAAGGGATCTTTCATTCCCACAGAATTCAATATATAATTTTATTAATGAAACATGCTAGTAATATTGCCTCAGTCTTTTAAAATGAAAGTTGAAATCCAGTCTCTCACACACACAAAACAAAAGCAAACAAACAAACAAAAAAAACAGCAGCTTCAGAACTAAATAAATTCACTTTGGCAACTAATAACAGTATATCATTTGGATAAAGTACAAGCTCACGAGAGAAAAAAAGAAAAAAATAAAAAGAGAGATTTCTTGTCATTGGTACTCTGCAAAAAAAAAAAAAAAAAACTATCCAGTAGTGAAAGATGAAGCAAGAACTACGTCATTATAGTAGGGAACAACATCTCAAGTCTGGATGTAAAATAAGCTGTGCTTACTCAAGAAAAAAAAAATGTTTCAGAAACTGAATGAAATTCAAATAACTTTGTTGAAAATAAGTTTATTTGTTACCTTTTGTATACCGTTTCAAAAAGGAATGCACGTTCATACAGTTTTTCTCTTTCCCGGTGCATATCTGAATTGGCTCATATAGAGCTATTAAGCCAAAAGATGCCTTTGAACTAATTTCAGACACATTGTGTTTTGACTGTAAAGCATCTGAAGATTTTTTCCCCTAAATTATAATGTGGAAAGACAATTTCAATTATTTCTTCCCCAATTCAAGTCTTCCCAAAGAGGGAATAGAGGACAGAATCTGCAATAAAAAAAACATCAAACCAATGGCTAATACTCAGATGATGGCAGAGGGATTCACTGTTTCATACGAAGTGGGGTTAAAAACTAATTAGATAATTTGCTCTTTTCAGAAGTTCTAGAACAGGAATGACAAAATGCTGTTTTAACCTAAACCTGCCATTGGTAATGAAAGTTTGTTTGCAGAGACAGCACCCTTTTTCCCAGATGTTTCATAACCAGGTCCTTTTTTCCATTGACGGTGACTATGGAATTTGTCAATTGCTGTTGCTTCTTAAACACTTCACGGAGAGGAATAAATTCTGCTTGGGCTTTCATATACCACAAGAAGTATTATCCCATCAAGTAGCCCCTACAGAACAGATGTTAGAAGAAAAAAAAAAAAAGAGAGAGAGAGGAAAAAAAGAGAGAGAGAGAGAGAGAGAGAGAGAAAGAGACAGTTAAAAGATACAGACGGTATACCTCAAAAGCAAGTAAAACAAGTGAATTACAGTATTTTAACAAACATCTCAGGCAGCCAATAATATTTTCAGACCAACCCTATATAAAGGAAAAGGAAGTAAATGCTGTCCAAAGTACTAACCTACCATCTTAACTACACACTCCATTTGTTTTTACCAGCTATTGAAAATGAATTACTTTGTCCTCAGTCCAACTTTTGTTATTCAGAATTTTTGAAGCCCAAGCCCAAAGGATCTGTATTTTTACTCTTTACACAAACTATCAGTTTTAAGATAATTAATGTATATTGACAGCTTGACAATCTTGAAAACAGACTCATTTTCCTCTTCAATTTCTCTCAAGCCTTGTTTCTTTACAGAATTTAACAAAAAGAACTATTGAGATGCACATACTTTTTTTTTCCCCATATATTTATTTTATCTATATCGCTTCCTGTATAAAATCTAAACAAAACCACCCCAGAACACAAATTATGTCTATTTCCAATATGCATTAAGGATGACTCTGGAATCTTAAAAGAAAGGAAGGACCCATTTTTTTTTTTTTTTATCTGATTACACAAATCAGCTAATTGTATTAGTTTTGATGTTAAATTCTTGGTCTTTACACTAAGTCTGAGATAGTCGTGTTAAACAAGGGAAATGAACTAATGAACTATCTGCCTTTGCATATAAGATAGCGGAACAGGTAGCAGGGAATTCCAAAGAAATTGTACTCATTTTGTTAGTGGAGGAGTTGCAGAAAGCTACCTAGCACACAAAGTACATTTAAATAGGAAATTGTTTCCTTAATGTGAGTCAGCACCCTGCAGAGATTCACTTTATTTACGTATGATTTCTCTTGTTCTTTTTAGGTTTGGGGTGAAAAAAAAGACAAAACCATTTAAGTGATATGACAGCCTGATTAAGCAAGAAAATAGGTAGTAGACTTCCCTTCTGCTATCTGCTGCCAGGGAGCCCATCACTTGTGCACCATGAAAGAAATATTTAGGAAAGGAAAAATAACTGTCATTGCTAAGCTAACGTCTCCTAGGCCTACTCCAGAAACTAACTGCCAGTACCTCAAAACAGTTGGTTTCAGCTATTTTAAGTGAAATAGACTGAAAAATAAACAGAAAACAAGAAATACGCACAGCCTGAAATCTCCAGATTTTTTCTACTTTTTGATCTCTGAATATATACGTATTAAAATATTACATATAGCATATGTTTCAATATTATTTTTTTTCTTAAAAATGAACATAAGGCATCATCTTTAATTCAGTTCTGCTTAAGTGGTCTCTGAACATCCATCATTCCCCTCTGCAGTTCTTCTAGTTGTGATCCCGCACATAGTTTAGAAACAACTCATTTGCCTCACCAAGTTCATTGATACATGCTTTTTCCTCAAAGACCTCTCTGGTAATTAATTTTGAAATAATCAATATACACACATTCCTTCCTTAAAATTCATTATAATTCAGATTCATTAATCACATATCTGACTTACCAGGATTGGTCACCTTTCTTTACCAAAGCACAGTCCTGCTGTAGATAACCTGAGAGGCATCCTACATCATTCACGGTGGATTGTTCCCCAAAAAAGCATTACAGAGAAGCAACATATAACCAAGTAGCAAGTATTTAACGTATATCATTTTACTTTCTGTTACCCTTAAGTTTAACATATGCACACATATGCCACTGGACAGAAGAAATGCAAAAACTAAATCACTTACGGTAACTTCATTCTCATGAAAACTCTGGCCATGAAGAAGCTCAAAAGGACGCTTACAAATCCAATAAAAAGCAAGAGAAATCTATTTAGCTTGGGGATATTTGGTGCATTGGATCGATCAAGAATTATGAATCCTAGGCCTCCCATTGTGAAGAGGAAACTGGATGCGAGCCCTTCCATAATATATTGCCCATTCACTCTACAAAAAGAAAAAGAAAATTAAAAGAAAAAAAAAGGGGAGGAAAAGATAATGTCAGAAATGCATTAATTTTTAAGTAATTTTTAAGCTTCCAAAAACCATCTACTGAAGCCTACTCAGCCTGCTTTAGCTATGCAAATATGCAGAATATTTAACTGTGATAACTGCCTTTAACAGAAAGTAGATATGTAAACTGCCTTTATGTAATTGAGCATTTAGCATGCAATTTATCTCCTGGAATGCAAGGTGACCAAACAAATGTACTAGTTCTCCCCATGAGCTTTATACAGAACCAAGTCTGACCAAGAAGTTAAGGGTAAATCAGAATTTAAAAGCACAGAACTAAAAGCTTCACAAGGATTATGTTGCTAGGAAACACGACTAAATATTCCTGCACCCATCCAAGGACTCCAAGGATTTGGAAAAATAAAGCTGAAAAGTTGTTTCTTACCTCAGTATTTGCTGTTAGTAATTTCGGAAGAATTATTTTCTTCTGTTTTTATTAACTGCAACACTTAGGTTTTTTGTTGTTTTATTTTAATTTGCAAATCAAGGTCAGCTACGTACCCCACAACCTACAGCCCCTATCCCATCCCAGAGTTCAAAAAAGGCTGACACAGCTCCATCAAACTGCCAGGTTCATGTGCATTCATCCCCTGCAGTCTCTGGCTGGCAGAAGCAGGACCCTGGCTCCTACCTGTAGGCCAAGAAGGCCACTGGCCTCTGATGCCCATGTTCATCTGTCATAGACCCAACGCTGGGAGGTTCCACGATCACATCATAGATAATCCCTGTTCAGAAAAATAAATAAATAAAATAAATAAAAATGAATTAGATTAGAATCAAGAGGCAAACTGCAAGAACTAGTTTAGCACAGGGGAGGGCAGTTTGAACTCCGGATTTCTTGTCTAAGTTTGAGCTAGAAAAGCGCAACTTTCTACCCACATACACAAGGCGGGCAGCTCCCTGGAGGTGGGGGCTCCCTCTCAGCCCACCCCTGCCCCTGCCCCAGCCCCTCAGCGCGTCTGAGCGCAGCGCACCCGCCCCGGCGGGCACCTCCGGTGATGAGGAAGTAGGAGACCACCACCAGCGCGTAGACCGTCATGGCCGAGGGCATGTGCACCCAGCCCGGCCGCTTCAGCTTGATGTTAGGGCACTCGAGCACGGCGAAGGGCAGCCGGTACAGCGTCTCCATGGCGGCGGCACGGCACGCGCTCCCGGCTCTAACGGTCACCGCCGCCGCGCGCCCCGGCTCCAACGGACACCAACGGTCACCGCCGCCGCGCGCACGGCCCGCCCCGCTCGGCCCCACGGCG
Organism: Crypturellus tataupa; assembly: GCA_034781795.1. Taxonomy (NCBI): domain Eukaryota; kingdom Metazoa; phylum Chordata; class Aves; order Tinamiformes; family Tinamidae; genus Crypturellus; species Crypturellus tataupa. Next base: position 751,610 of record JAWLRI010000756.1, on the reverse strand, counting down.
GCCACCGTCCACGAAGACGGAAACGGAAGCCAGGCGCGGAGGGAGGGGAGTGTAGGCGGGGACGGCGGCTCCTGGCAGGCGGGCGCAGGCAGAGGCCCCGCAGCCCCCGCGGCGGCGGCAGCCGAGAAGCCGCGGCCCGGGGCTGCCCCCGGCCCCCGCCGAACGTTCT
>JAWLRI010000756.1:702285-745041 GCA_034781795.1 Crypturellus tataupa | reverse complement strand
CCCGGCCCGGCCGCTGCGGCCGCGGCCCCGTGCGCAGCGCGCGCAGGAGCCGGCGCCACCCGAGCGCCTTCCGCGCTCGGAAACCTCGGATGGGCGCTCGGGGCCGCCTCCGGAGACGTGTAACCGGCAGCCCGCTGTGCAGCATCCTCCCCGTTTTCCGTCTGTGATTACTATTTTGGTTAATTATTGACTCTTTTTAAGTGCAAATTATGGACACCAGGACTTTTCTAATTCATTAAAGAAGAAAAAAATGTGTATGAACTAGATAGAAGGATGTGTTTATAAGAGGAGCTTATTCCATACAAGTAAATTTCAGAGTAATTAGAGTACTTAATGTGAACTTTCTAGACCCAGAACCCTGAGGGGAATAAGAAAGCCAATTAAATTAGATTAAATAATCATGCCTAAATATAAAAATGTATCAGAATCCAATTGTTAAAGAACAACACTATTAAATTATGATGGAGTAGTTTGGCTGTTATAAATGCAACAGGTCTCTGTGTTACTGTGAAACAACAGTAGGGATATTTTTTGAGCTGACCTGGTTTGGACTCCAACCTCACCTGATAGAGTCTGTCCGAGCTATCAGTTAAACTCACTCTTGCTGATGCTTTGGCTTATCTTTCCAAACATTTTCAGTTTATTCTGTAAAAGGATCAGAGCAGTCAGGTCAATGGTCTGCAAAAGCATCTAAAAAAATGTTAGTTTTAAGTTGATGAGTTTAATGTTATCAAATGTGAGGATAGTATTTGAAGCCGGAGCTCACTAAGCCTGTTGGTATAGATTAGTGCTAGTCAAGTGCTTCTGCCTCCCCCCACCTTTACTCCGTCCTCTTCATAGACCTGAACTATTTGGGAACAGCGTTTTCCAACACCCACCTCTCTCATGAACTCTCTCTGCACTTGGCTGTTTTCAAGAAAAATAGCAAAAACATGGAATATGCAAAACCTCTCATCTTGAAAAAGTACCATGCCATCCTTTAAAAAACATACTTTTTTTCCTTGCCAGGATGTATAGGGCCTGAGAATGTAGTATTTCTTCCTTAAAATTGGGAATTGAGGTTTGTTGCCTCCCCCTCCCTTTTTTTCATTTATTTTTTTATCAGACTGCCAATGAGTAATGGGCAGCATTTGGCCTGGTGCAGCACGTGGCAGCCATATTCTATTTATTGCACCAGAGGAATGCTTTGTTTGGAGTTTAAGACCATTTCTTGGCATGCTGACTGCCCTTGCTTGCTTTCTCGCACAGCCCTCTCCTCGCCTTTCTTTCTTTTGAAAATCCGTATCTGTGTGTTCAACCAGTCACTTCCAGGGGAGGCTCCACTGAAGTAAGAGCAAGTGTGTGCTCTTACTTTGTATGAGCAAAGCTCTCCTATCTGAACCGCTAGCAAGCACCATTCTCCTTCCTTTCCCCAGCAATCCCCCTCCATCCCGCCTCCCTTCAGGGACCCTGCTGCCGCGTTCATGTCCTGTGACCCCTGCGCTGCAGCCGGCCTTTAAATGAGGAAGGGAAGGGAAAAACCTTCCAGATGTATTAGGAGCTGACTGAAAGGGCAGAAAGGGGGAAAAGGTCCTGTGGTCCCTTGCCTCTTTGGACATACTTTTTTACATTCCTTTTCTTGTTAACTGTGACATGCGTTGCAATCTGATTATATTCATTTGTATCAATGTATCATCTTTCACAAGATGGACCTGTGCAAATTACATTACAAGAAAGTGTAGTTCATTTCCATTTCAGCGGAGGTTGTTAAACAAGCAAAATTGTTTTGTAGCAAAGGAAAAAAAAAATAGTGCAATGCACTCTTAGCATAGGAAGTACATAACATCGTATTTGGGTTGAAACTTTTTCTGTCAAAAATGTCATAACCCCGTAAGAAAGAGAATTAAAATCCCGTTATTTTAATTTACATCTAGCCACGAGATAAGTAAAGTTATCATTGAAATTCTAATTAAATAGGATGATTGACTAAGGTAGGACATCAAAGAAGAGAAGTGAATATGATAAGTCAAAGTCTTATTAATTAGTCCGCGTGGAAGAAATTCCAGGGACGTCAAGCTGAGGCTGCTGCAAGGAGAAAAAAAGCAGACAAGAAAATGTGTGTTTCTTTGAAGTTAGGAACTGAGATAGTGATGGAGGTAATTGTGTCTGACTGGATCCAGTAATGAAGAGCCGTAAATCAGACCTAGGAATCGGAGGAAAGATTCTAGTAACGAATGTGGCTGCCCCCCTGCTGCGAAGAAACAGAATGCAGAGCTGACTAATTGACCCAGTCTATCTCCCAGTAGCTCTCTGTTATTATTTATTAATTTTTAATTTCTGAATTATTTACGTTCTGGGAAATTATTTTTGACAGCCTGTTAGGCGTGCCAAAGTTAATGGAGGATGAAAGGACCGGTACTAGAATTAGCAGGGATGTAGTCACAGGCTACTGAATTTAATGATTTTGGAAGGGAAAATTGATTTCACACAGCGTGTCACTTTATACTACTTTAGGGATACACCAGCTATTTGATTAATTGAGGAATAACCAACTCAAAGTATATTTGAAGTGTAAATGAATCACAGTGCTCAGCTGTTTATTTTTCCCCTTTTCTGATGAGAACACTGAGTTTGCTTAAAGTTGGTGATTAAAACAAACACAGGTGTAGGCCCCGTACTTGCACCTGCATACTTTCTCTTTTCTTTAAAAAAAGAAAACAACAACTCACCATCTGGAGGAGACCTGTAATCCTCCGTCTCACTTGGGACGGAGCTCGTCCTTCCTCCACAAAGCCTCATTACACCAGCTTTGTGCACGTTCCCCATCCCCGAGGGGGAGAACTCCCAGAGACGGGACACAGCACCAAGCCTGCGGGCAGGGCAGGCAGCTGAGACACCAATTCTCCACGGTGGCGCTTCACAGATGCCTTTTTCTAATCCCAAAGATGAAGCAGTGGTCACGGCCCTAAGACATTTCCCACTGTAGGCGCTGCTGGTGCAGTGCTTGTATGTTTGTCCATGTATGCACGGTATGGAGTGACCCTACAGTAAAGGAGCTTGATGTAGTTCTTCCAGGCTGTGAAAGCTGTCCGTCATCCTCACTGCCAGATGCGAGCTCAGTTCTTTCTGTTCCTTTTCGCAAGAGTGCATCTAATGCTATAGATAAACTCACATCTCCAGAAACATTCCTGTGGGAAACTTTTCCTGCGCCACTCAAGGGCGGCACATCTCCCTCCCTGCTCACTGTGGGCAGCCTCGTGGAGAGAGGTGCGGAGCTGCGTTTCTCCTGCGCTATGGAGATGGGCAGTCTGGTGTCCTTAACACAGGACCAGCGTGGCAGTGTCATCTCCAGCATAGCTTCCCTTGGTAGACCTGGATAAATCACTTCTTTAAGGGCAGTGAAAGCTCAGCTTCAAAGAAACATGCATTTCCTTGTGCCTCAGTATGACTACCGGAACACCCAAATAATCTAGTTACCTAAATGCTAGTCTTGACTGGCCTAAATCCAAATTCCCATTTTTTAAATAAGAATGATTAAAGTTACCATTTAATAAATTCTCAAAAAATCAGTGACGAGCATTTATATGTATTTTTTTCCTTTGTGGTTTGGCAGAATAGTCCATTCAAAAAGCTGTTTACCAGAAGAACTGATGGAAAAAAAAAAGATCTGCTATAAGCTGAAATGGATCCCATGAGCAGGTGAGAAAGATATGGGCCAGCCTCCATTTCCTGTCCTATAAACAGCCAAATTCCTTTGCCTTCACTGGGACCAAACGGCTGAGTGAGTGGTTAAGTATGGAATAGACCTGGCATTTCCATGTTACTTTGTTCTATAAAACAGCAACAATCATCTGTCATCGCAAATGTTTATTTAGTCCCATACGTGAGGGCAGAGGTAGAGAATAGAGGAAAGTCATTCATGCAGCAGTGTACCTTTAAATTATGTGTTTGTGGTCGTAGTTTAAAGATATATGCAGGAGTGCAGGAAGGCTTTGCTGTTTAGGTACTCAGAGGGGTTTATAATTCATTTAAGCATCTCTCCACATTTTTTTTTTGAGCACTTCAGGAGCGCGAGGAACTTTCCTTTGAGATGTTTTACTGACATGAACATGCAAGGCTCGTCTGGGTTTATCTGTTACTTTTTGGATTATACAATGGCAATTAATTATGCAAGGAGGATCAGCTAAGAGAGGATGTTAAAGGGGATGTGTGACCTGTGGCCTCTGCTCCAGGGATTTCTACTTTATCGTTTTTTCCGCATGTGCAAACTGGACTGGCTCCTAGAACAAAAGCCTTGAGCAAAAAAGTTGCATTTTTTTTCTGGGTCTTCTGAATCTGTGAGAGATCTTTGTATTTATATCTTTGTTATTATTAAAACCTTCTAAAGGAGAGAAAGAAAAGATGTGAAGGACTGAAATGCAATGTATGTGGTTACTGCTAAATCAACCTCAATCTGATTTTTAAGAGCTCTTTTTGTTTGCAATAAAATTATATCACTGAAACTACTCTCATTGGAATGCAATCTTTAAAAGCAGCAATTCATTTGCAGCAGAATCAGTCCCCCCAGATTCCATATGAAATGTTTCAAATGATGGATTAGCAACAGCAGGTCATATCCTCAGATGTTTCAGGACAATTAGCCCCACTGAAATAGAACTAGCATGGCTTATGCTACTCGAAGATGATCTATCACGCAGATTCAGAATGGTCAGCAAAAAACTTTCTATAGTACATGTAGAAATTCACACTAAAATACATACATTCAACAAATGCAACTAAGCATCTGGATAAGGATCATTTAGCTTACTCTGCTGCTTATATACCAGAATGAATCTACCACAGAGCTGGCTTCTCCCTATTTCAATATTAAAACAAAGGGGATTCGCTTTCAGTGCAGCACCCTGGGAATTCAGCTCATAAGTCCAATTAACAACAACTAATTCCCTATACTGAATATTTACCCCTAAGAGTTGGCTAGATATAATAAGTCATACATTTTGCATTTAAGCTTTTAATGCCCAGAGGATAACAAAAATCTATCTCAATCACTTTTTATTTTCATCATATAAAGAGAGAAGAAAGCATTCCCCCTTCCCCCTTCAGTTAAATATGCCCATATTATGGCACTGAGCATATGAAAGTAGCTGTTTCCTGCCTTCTCCCCATTACTCTCTCCCTTGCTTCCCCATAAATGTCTTTCTTCAAGAAGACAAAAAGGTAAGAGAATCAGCTTGGATGTGTTTTCTGTATAAGTAATCCTATCTTAAAGGAGCATAGAATTATGCACCTTAGATCACCTACAATTCATCGGATGAAGATTACTTTCCTTTAAACTCTAATGCTGTGTTCAATGCCATATACACTCCCCTAGTACTGGTTTTCACTATAGGAGCTATTAAGGCGATGCCCTGCTGTGGTAATGAATATATTTTAAAAGCCATAACTCTAATATGCTATAAATGGTAATGACCTTGCTATACCATGCTACAGATTAGCCAAATACTTTAAATTATGATCTGCAACTCAATTTTGCTTATAATGCAAGCCAGATTTGAACTAAACTCAAATGGTAAAAGCACAGCACCTTAAAACATGTTATAAATGGAAAGGGATGACAGGGAGAGAGAGATCATATATGCACATGAGGCTTTAGATATTCTTAGTTAGATACAACCTAAATTGTACCTTAAAAAAATAGGGACATATTAAGATATCTATATGTCTCTCCAGATACACTTTTATTGATGGCAGTAGGAAAAAATAAAGTCTATGGATACCCATAGACTTCTGTATTTATGAAGTTTTGCAACAAGGAAATACTGCTTTATAGCACAATGGTTGAAGGGAATTCAGAAGCAAAGGGAAATGTTAAGAAAAAAAACATGGAGCATACTAAAACATAGAGCATATTACACTGCTTGATAGCCACACAAAATGTGACACTGTCCTAAAAAACAAAATGCTCACATCCTTGTTAGGTGGCTGTGCCTGCAGAGCAGCAGGTCATATATAGCATGAAAGGAACCTACTATATATTTCTGTAACAGTGTACTTTGCTGTGCACGGACAGAGTCCCTGGGATGCTGTTTTTTTTCATGAGACTTTGAAAAACTTGGTTTATGGATGGAATTGGACTGGCCTCACCTTGCCTAGGATTCTGAGCTGCACACTGGTACATTCAAGACAAATTTTCAGACAGGCTCACAACGATCCAGAAATCAGGAGGACTGAATGGGAACTGAGCTATTCAAAACATCCCAGACTAACTGGCTAATTTCTGCCTTAGCAGATGTGCCGGTGATAGACGTTTAGACAACTGAATACAGATGTGAATTTTTGCATGTACCTGTCCATACAGACCTGGCAGGCACAAGCAGGAGCCTCCTCTGAGCTTCTGAAAAATGCATTGGATGTATCTTGTTCGCACGAAGGTTTTAGATAGTTCTGCACCCTCCTCCCTGTAAGCAACAAAATGAGCAAAAGTCTGACAGACTGATCCTGAAACAGGGCTTTGTGCAGCGTAATACAATACCTAAATTTGCATAACACCTCATGGTCAAACTTCCCACTCACTGAAAAGCAGAAAAAACCTGCAGCACTAATGATTCTTTTCCATCTAAAGCCTCTAGATTTTTAAGTGCTTTGAGGAGACTGAAGACAAGCATTAAATTTTGATTAAAGGGACACTGTCAACTTATATTAAGCTTAGAATTTAGGTTTTTGTAAGAGGCAGGCGTAGGTGGATGGGAACTCGTACTCTGCGTGTAAATATTTCTTTGCAACAGAGTGAAGGCAAATATCTTATCTTTGAACTGGCAAGAGAAAGCATCAAAAATTAACTTGATATGAAACAAAAGTAACATGGTCCAGTCTAGCTTTGTTGCTGAGGGAGAAAGACTGCAGAGAGCAGATACCATCTCATTTCTCAGAGGTATTACAGCTCACCAGTTAAAGATCTGCATGTAATGAGGAAATTTTTAAATATGTTTTTAACTGTGATTAAAAGTCACCTGGAAGTCCTGTTTTAAATAAGTGACTAGGGACTAGAAAAGAAGTTACTCCAGGTAAGCTGCCATGTGGATTAATCTAAACTTTGTCAGTGCTCATGCACTTGCTTTTGCTTTGTGGTGAATACAGCCAGAAAGACCAGCTATCTTGTATTTTCTCTGTGGTCCACAGCAGCTTCCTGGAAAACAGCTAATTACTTTCAAAGATCACAGTGATCCCCTGCAATTTATTTTGCTTGTGACAGGGACCAGATCTGCACTCCTTTTTTTTCCCCCAAAGGTAAAGCCTAAAATACAGTGCCTCGCTGTACATTTCCTGCACAGCTCTGTGTAAAAAGTGTTACATGGAAAGGTTCATCCCCAGAGAAAATAATGGGAATGGGTTTCCAGATCTTCATCTGATAAAAACCAGCTCGCTTTGATACTTATGCTGATTGATAATAGCTGAAGGTCTGACTCTATATCCAAACAAATACTAGCTGCACTCACAAAAATATGCAGTAAAGATGCAGCTTAGTTTAGTCTCAGCTTCACCAAAACTGGATTTCTGCTGCAAGTTTCTCTGCCATCATGTCCATATTCATTTAAAACAAGCCTTTCAAGGGAAGAGCCCACAGACATCAAAGGGAAAAGCACCAATGACCTTGATTTCTTTTGTGATGCTCCTGGAGCCCAGAAGAGCAAAGCAGACCTTCAGTAACCCGCCCTGTGGCTTCAGGTGCACTTTGAGTGCACAGACAGGGCCTCTCCCAGGGGCTGTGCAGCAGGTGAGGACTGATTCCCAAAGCTGAAGCATTAAGGGTGCCCTGTGTGACGGGGAAGAATGAGATAAGGCTGTGCTGCTGCACTGGAGATGACAGAGTGCAGGAGAGTGTTGAAACACAAATTGAAAACTACTTGTTAAACAAGGTTAATTTGTTCTTCTTCCACAGTATAACATGGCTTCAAACACTTCTAAACTAGGTCATTTGGCTGCTCAGGAAATAGCGTGGTGCTAGGCAGCTGTCTTCAGCAACAAGTTTATTGGAGAGTTTGATTGCATCCCAAAAGCATGCCAGATATTTCTGACCATATCAAAGAAAACTCAACTATATTATCAAGGCACACTAATGAGGTGGTTTGTTTAATTGAAATACTTTAGGTTTCCATGTAGTACAGCATGAAAAAATCATTATTTTCATTAGATGAGCTACTCGTTAGCTGAAAATCTAAGTTACAAAATATCACAGTGTGAGATAATAAATACATTGTAAAATGCATTAAAATCCAGGTTATTAAGAGAAATTTCCATTTAAAATATAGAGCCATTTAATCTGAGCATACTTTCTAGTATTAGGAATCAGGTTTGGTTCTTTGAAAAACACTGCCCAACCCAAAGGAATTGATTCTGCTTCCACTGAAATCATTGCCAAAGCTCTGAGCTGCTATAGCTTGGATAAATTACTTTGGTTATTGTATGTCATAATTATATTCTACTAAGTTTTGGTTACAACAGCAAGAAGTTCTGCAGTTTACCAAAAGGACCTAAACTTAGGCTGAATTTGTCACTGGTTTGTGTTTGATGCAATCATTAACAGCATTAATATTAATCATGAAGTACTTTGTAACTTGTATGTTTAGGGGCAAAAGTATATGTAAAGGTTTAAGTTCTGGAGAATTTGTGAGATTTCTGTACAAGGAGACTTCTTCCTAGTATCTCTCCAAGGCTGGAGACTCCACAATCTCCCTGAGCAACCCATTTCAGTGTTCAACAGCCCTCACAGTATATTTTTTTTCTGATGTTTAAATGGAATTTCCTGTATTTCAGTTTGTGTCCATTGCCTCTTGTCAAGAAACACCATTGAGAAGAGTCTAGCTCCATCTTCTTTACTCCCCCATTAGGTTATTTATATACACAGATATTCTTGAGGATAAACAAGCTCGGGGTACTATTCTGTTTACTGAGAGCTTCACTTGATCACTAGCAGTTAAATATTGATCTGAGATGAGGGGGAAATTGTATATTGGTTTCTGATTCATAGTTGGTCTTGGTCAATGTACCAAAAGCAGTAATGCAAGACCGCACTCCTGTTTTCTGTAACCCAGGGATAGCTTTTCCCCTTATCTTTTCTATGTCTTAAATTAATGGTGGCATTTTGTCCTGCATTCTCATATCTCATATCAGTGGTTCCTTCCTACCTTACAGCTACATGTACTCTGTCTCATTTCATGTAACACTGGCTGTCTCTATCTTTTCCCTTGTCACTGAGGGACTGAAGTTGTCCTGGTGGTTCCTCTCCTCCCTCCCTCCATTCCTCCCTCCCTCCCTCCCTCTTTCCAGCCTACCTTCCTTCCTTCTCACCTGCCTGCCTACCTTCCTACCTACCTAGCCAGTTCAGGTGACAGCAGCTGTTCAGAAGCAGCTGGAAGGTTTCCCATCCCCAAGGAGTCTGATGTGTTCAGGTAGCTTCCCCACGCTGCCATCTAACAATGCTGACACCTCTTCACAGCTTCACAGCTGTCTTCAGCTTGTCTGAAGACAGAGACAAGACAGCGATGCTGGACTGGGCCACTGAGTGCCCATGGGGGGTGGGAGACTGAGATACTGCAGAAGGGTGGAAATACCCCCTCAGCCAGCCGAGAGGCCAGCCATCTGGGAGAGCACCCAGGTTGCAGATGGTGTAATACACTCACAACTGGACACATTCAGAGCCTAAGCACTATTTATATGGAAATGAGCATGCATTACAGGCTGCCAATGTGCAGCAAAGGGCACCAGTTTTGAAGCTTGCCCAGGAATGGGCATGCTGCCCCACGCAGCCACCTGCTAAGATCATTGGTACCAGAAATGCAAGTAATCCCAGAAAGGCAGGGCACCCAGGGGGATCAAGTCCTTAGAATAAAAAACAAACAAGCCCCCAAAGCCAAGCCCAGGCTCTTCACAGAGCTGGCAAGAGGCCCTCTGCCCTTCACCTGCAGGCGGGAACTGCAGAGGCTGAAGCAGGAGGGATCAGAGCTACAGCCCACGCGGCGGCCTCTCTTCTCATTTATCTAAACAGACTCTTCTTCCTTCGGAGAGGCAAAGTTGCACAGCCTTGACTTATCTCCTGCTCTTCTCATTTTGTGTGGGTTTTGTTCAACATTTTTTGAATCCCTTTATTTTTTTTCCTACTGGGGCCAAGAGGGATGTGGCTTGCAGATTAGTACTACTGTTAGCTCTCTTTAATAGGGCTTTTCTTATCCCATTAAAGTAGAATAAAGAAGCTTCATTTGTTAGCTTAAAAAAAATCAAGACTTTAATTCTTGATCATTGCTCCCAAGAGAAGCCGGCTGGAGTTCTCTCATCATCGCTGATCAGGCTGAACTTTTGTTGTTTGCTATTCAATTTCATTTGCTTTCATCATCTCAGAGCGCTAACAGGCTCCCAGCCCAGCTGAAATAGAGGATGGGGCTTTAACTGGAACAGGCAGAGTCCCCACAGCAATGGAAAACTGCTCTGCAGCCTTCAGCTCTACTCTTCTTTTCCATAAAAGCTGTATTTACATTGAATTGAAGTTAATATGCCAAATATTTTAATCATAGCAATAATTATTCCATATGGCTCTTTCTCCTTTTATATTGCTTATTGGAGAGAGACTGTATTTCTCTGATGATAGATCCCTCACAGAGAGAGATTTTAGCTCAGGCCAATGTAAAAATCTTTCTGATTACTAAACTTCTCTGGATCACCAGCTGTACCAACAGCTGCAATGCTACACATGGAATGAAGCTTGCTCGATTAGGCCAAAGCAGAAAGAAAAGAGCCTTGCCATGCTGTACGTGCAGGGCAGGTTCCTCGTGCCTTCATCGTGTCCCAGAGGTATTTTGGCCTATTACAACAGAGTGGTTATTAATATGACAGGTCACCAATAAGCATATTCAGGGGATTGGATGGTTAATACATGGCAATTCCACTTCATCTGCAGATAAGGGATAGAGTAAATATCTCCAAAGCACACTGGTAAGCTTTGTAAATGATTTTTTTTTCTGCATTGCACATCTAGGATGAGAAAGTTATGGTTCCGGCAGGGGTAAAACTCTTAATTCAGCTGAACTGTACTGTGAACAACTGCAAATTCAGATTTTCTTCTGCAGATAGATCCATCCTCAACAGAGGGCAGTAGAGGATGAAAATGTAACTTGATCAAGGCACTTTGTGTTCAGAGCAATTCTCTAAAATTCCATTTACAGGCTTTAAAATGTATCCTTTTATCTCCAAAAATGAGCAAGCAGCAGTGTTGGCCATCTGGGAAACACATTGCCAACACCAAGATATTTGTGTCCTTCTATAGCATTTACTTGACCAATACAGCATCAAGTTGTGCCGGATGGGTGGGTGGGAGAGCACTCGCAGGGCAAGAAGGAAGGGAACATTTTCCTTCAGCGGGCAAGTCTCTATTCATATGCCTTTGCAAAGGAAAAAATCTGACATAGCAGTCACTTGCAGGGGAATATACCTCAATATCATCTTAAGAGTTTTCATTAAATAGTAGCTCATGCCACCCCAGGGAATAGGATGAAATTCTCTCAGTAAAAACAAACAGAAAGATGGAAACTTCACCTGACATGGAAATCCACAAGCAACAAATGGCCACTGCTGCTGCTGTTCTCTTTACTATCTGTGTCATCCCCACACCATCGTCCCTAACGGTGCCACCTTTGGCCAGAACCCCATCTTTTACAAGGGGGCACCATGCCAGACCTAATCTTTAGTACCTAAAGCTTTATAGCTATACATTACGACTCTTAAAACCCAACAGCCTGCAAACGGCATCACCACAACTTCACACCTTGCCATGAAGTAAAACTACTTTCCCTTTTCTACCTTACTGATACCTGATTTCTGTTCAGTTTTGGTACCTCTCTGAATTTTGTTCATGGTAAAAACTTATTTTGCATAACTGTATAAGCATGGTGCGCTGTGCAAAATCCCTAAGAGCAAAATATATGGGAATTTGAATTAAAACTATTAAAATGTTTTCACTGGCTTAGAAGATGTTGGCTATCCAAATGAGATTCATATTAAAGCTTAAAATATTAAGGTCTTTTCCCCTTGTTCTCACAAAGAAAAATTCACAGGTCCTCCATTAGAGCACAAGGTTATCTCAGTGTAAGCTGTGTATTCAATTTTATCTTCCTCGATGCTGACTGATAAATGCTGCTAGTCTATCTAAGACGGGAACAAAATCAGGAGTTAACTCAGAGACAAGAATGGGGAGGAAGAGCCTGTTTAAAATTTGAAGGTGGGTGTGAGGGCAGCTTGAAGAAATTGAGGTTTCACAGCAACAGTCTTCGGTACAGAACATGTTTTGTGGAAGTCTCACATGCTGAACCTTAACCTAGTGTAGAGGCAACTTATGAAAGGCCCTTGGAAGATAAGAAGGAGAGGGAAGGAGTTTCTTCACAGAGATAAGGAATACTAAGTATATTCTTACAACAGAGATCCCAGTGGGATCCAACTGCAATCTCCAAAGCTGCTCACAGTAACCACCACAGCTGGGCACCTTTCCACAAAAAGCAAACAGGCAAGCAAAGAAACAGAGAGGTGGAGTGACTGTGCGCACAGTGACCGTTTCCACCTGCACGACCCAGGCTCTTCTGGTCCTTTTTTAGCATAACACACTGCGCACCATGATTGCATGGACTGCACTTAAAAAAATCACAACCCTCCCCTAAATGCCTCACTCTTCTGTAAATGCCAATATCAAGACTGCCAGGGGGTTTGCCAGGGAGAGAAGCAAGGCTCTGCCGCCTTCCCGCTCCCCGGGGGCTGAGCTGCTCTGCCTTACAGCTAACCTGCTGCAGCAGCTCTGTTCAAAGCTAAAAAGCTCCCACCGGTGTTGCTGGCACACGCAGGCTCCAGCTCGGAGAGACGCCTTCTGCAGATGTATCGGCGCAGCCAGCTCAACAGCACATTTTCCCGGGAGGCGATAAGACTGGTTGGGACAGTAAATAATTAGCTTTTCTGCCTTTGGCTATAGAAATGATTATGAATTTTTAAGCAATGAGAATGATTGAAGCCATTTCTGTTTGCTTTCTTTTAGTTGTGTTGCAAAGTTTAGCTTCAAGAAGGAAAATACCCTCAGAGGAGGTTGACAGACAGGTGGGAAAATACAAAGGTGCCAAGAGATCAGAGGTAAGTCAGTGAGCATTAAAAGCTGGGGGAGAAGATCTTGATAAAAGGGGGTGGCTTTCATAACAAAGGAATATCTTTCTTGTTCAGTCCTTCCCTTATCTGATAACAGGCTATTCCCCAAGAAAGTTGGCTCCTGGGAAGATAGTTTCAAGCAGAAGCTGAACATGAAAGTTCATATTTTTTTGGCAGAAGCTGCATTCTCTTTAATTTATTTATTTTTATAAATTTATCCTAATCCTTTTTTTAATTAACAGGATGCTGAAAGATACTGTGGAGAGGAGTTGTCTCTATTAAGGCACAGATGGGATTTAATCTCCAAAGGATACCACCTCCCCCGTGGCCTGCTCAAGGCTGCCTGGATGTGCCTGCTCTGCTGAAGGCAGTTGAGCCCCCAGGACTCCCATCCTCTCGGGCCGCCTGGCAGCACATTTTCCCCCGATGCCACACGTAGCGACACTGGCTCCTGATCAGTCGAGCTGGCACAGGAAAGCACCTGGAGGATCTTCAGGTTTTGCACACAATGCCTCATACTCATTAACTTTATGTCTTGCTTTGTCAACTGAAACCAATATTGATAATGATAAATACACTAGCAATTAATTATAAATAAGTGCTCACTCCCAGGGAAATGCTTCTGAGGAAAAAAAGAGGATGGAAGGACATTTTCTGCATGTTTCTTGTCAACTTCCTCTATATATCAGCCTTGTAATTTCTTGGTGGTTTTAAAATTTTTTATTCAAAGATTGCAAATTTTAAGCTGCTCCTATACTTTGTCCTCAGCCCACTTGTTAGCTGCGCCAAAAGGCACCCTTCTCCAGCTGGACTGCAATCACCACACAGCCACAGCAAAAGCTTTAGTCTTCGCACCGCTGGAAAGAGAGCTGCACACACAGCCATGCGAGGCTGCCAACACACACTGAAGAGCCCAATACCCGGTGTATGACGAACAAGCATTGAAAACTTCCTCAAGGTGGCAGTGAGGGCCCAGATCAACTGGCCTAGTGTATGGTGGTTCCTAAAAAGTGCAACTATGCAACTGGGCAAAAAATGCAAAAGTGCAACTGTGTTAGCCAGTCCATGAGCCCATGACCCATTTCCCTTGCTGGGAACTCAAACAAGTTGTGACTGTGTATTGGGGATTTCTTTCAAAGCACTGGAAAAGCTGAATTGAGCAGCTCCAAGTCCTGCAAGAGAGAAGCCAAAAAACAGTTCCTGGAAGAAGGATTTTCTGCCGCATGCAGAAAAGCTGAGAGGCTGAACAGGAAAGAATAGGAGTTTCTGCTAAGCAGGCAGCAAAAATAAATGATTTCTTACTATTAAAGAGCTATCAGAGTGACTTAAAATGCAAATACATACTTACTGAGCCAAAACCTTTTCTCTTCCAAGCCTACTAACATGCAGTTACACAAGAATAGTACCTTTTCTTCCATCAGTAATTTGGAGATACAGGTAGCTGTGAGCTGTGTTTTTGGCCACCTCTTGACACAGCTTTCCTGTTTTCGGCAGATCTAGGCCCAGCTGGTCTCTGGGGAAGTGACCAGTATGGTCTCTGTCTTTGCAGGAATTTTCTCACTTTCCCTGCCTCTTGGAGGAGAAGGGATGAAAGACATTAGTAGCTTATCTTGGCTGTTGAGACAACTGCTTGCTAGAACTATACAGAGTGAGTTTGGAACAAAGAAGCTCAACAGACATCTTTATAAAATTATAAAGATGTAAAGCCTAGAAAGGACCTCCAGAGATCATCTTGTCCCAGAGCTTCCCAATGAGCCAGGATGAAGCAGAGCCACCTCCTCTCTGCAAGGCCTTAGTCTAACCTGTTCTCAGCTCCACCAGTGACTAACACACACACAAAGCCCCACCATTATGGGGCTTCCTAAAGGGAAGCTTAAATTTTCTTTGCTGCAGATTAGGTGGATTTATTTTTGTCCTGGTCAAGGAGAACAAATGACGACTGTCCTCTTTAAAGCAGTTGTTTACATATTGAAAAACTCATACTTTTCCTCCATAGTCCTTTTTCTCTAGACTAAACAAACTCAGTTTCTTCAACATTTCCTCATCACTCATGTTTCATAAACTTTTTTTTCATTCCAGTTGCTTTCTTCTGGACTGCCTCCAATTTCTCTATATCCTCCACTCTTCTGGGCTACACTTGGCTACAGCTGGCAGTCTGTCCCTAAGAAAAGTGTCACGCTTGTGACTGACGCTTTAGAGATCTGCTCCCAGATTCTGCATATTTCTGAGGTAGACATAACCATTTTAGCTTCTGTTAGTTCCAATAAGTACACAAAACAATACAAAATTAAAATTTAACATTCTTGATGGCCGTGTGACAATTTTGCACATCAGTGGTGGTTGTCTCTACAAAATGTCTGCACATATTCCTTCACACTTTCTCTGTCTTGTTGCATGGCTACTGAGGCAAACCTTGTAGAAGAGCCTCTTGCAAAGCAGGGCAATTGAAGTCAGCCCATTCAAAGCATTTCAGATAATCAAAAGACTAACCAGCCCCTGAACACTGGCAGAATCAAAGAGCCTGGTGCAGAAAGAAACCCAGTGACCCTGGAGGCATGAGCAACCAACCCAAAGAGATTAAATGCCAACTGGGGGAAGTGGAGGAGGAACGAATGGCATCAACAGTGGAAAAACAAACAAATTGAAGAGACTTCAAAAGTGAATAATTGGGCTACAAAATTATGTATGTTTTGTAAGTATTTGGGCAAGTAAAAGTCTGAGTGGTTGTGATGCCCAGGCTTGGTTTAATTCCATGCCATGGAAGTCAGTGGCAGTTTCCTACTTCACTTCAGCCATGTTTGTGAGCTTGCACTTGGGTAGTTTTGCATGGTCCCACATTCACTGCCAAATCAAGGGAAGCCTGCTTGTCATTGTCATTAAGCTTGGAAAAGGGGTTATGTGCTGAAATGCTTTTATTCACCTACGTCGAGTAATCTACTAAAATATGCCCACAAACCCCATTGCATCAATATCCTTAGCTAGGGCAGTTGCTATGATGCAGTTTGCAACTTTTGCTTGTGTGCTTTTACTCAGTAAGTGCATCTCTTCTCTGCAGCAGTCACATTTCCAAAATGTTCTTTTCCTTTTGTGGGCTCACTGAGGCTACACATAATACTAGGGCAAATAGGGAGTCAGCAGCTCATCTCTGATTAGAGCTCTTTGCCAAGAGCCCTCTTTGGCTTCAGCTTCCATGCAAATTCATGGATACTCCCCTCTGCTCATCAAGCTAAGCAGCAGGTTTGTCACCTACACATAAGTAACCTCTTCTGGGTTGCTAATAACTTCAGAGGAGAAGCAGAAATTCTACACATTTGCACCATGGAGCTCTTATAATGGGAGAAATGGGGCAAACTCATCCTAAGGGTGGGACTAGAGCAAAAGAATTTGGTCCAATTAATTTAGCAAGCTGTCAGCCAGATGTTTGTTTAACAGATGTGGATGAGTGCAAAATTCCCCCACATCCCCTTTTAAACACCTCAACTAAGAAAACAAGTTTGAGTGTGGTAAAGAGCATGTTGATATCCCAAGGGACTAGAGAAAGTGCAACAACAGAGAGCCTTGTACAGGAGAGGGAGTGTTAAGCATATTTAAACCAAACATTTCTTTCCCTTTCCTTTGGGATAAAACTATTTCCCATAGAAACTAAAGCTGTGCCCCTACATGTGTAGCCTGAGGAGAGATGCTTTGATGTGAAAGAGAATCCTGGTAAAATACCGGATGCAGAAGCCCCTGTGGAAATAGGAGGGACTTCCAGAAGCAGGAAAAAGCATTGTCCCACGGGGGCTTATGTCACCCCCTCCAGGTCGTCACTCAGACTGTCTGGCTAGTTTCCTTCTGCTGGTCCCTTTGCTGTAAGGAAAGTCTTGTACTAGGCATGGGGCAAAAGTTTATAACTTTCCACTTACTTTATAAGGCTGACAAAGCAAAAATGTCAGAATTCTATGGCACAACCTAGGTATTAAAACTAATGTGAAAATTTGGGGAATTAAGAGCTAAATCCTGTTTCACATGTACCACAGAAAACCTAGCAGAACCATAAGTATTTCAGCAAAGTAAAAATGCCCCAAATTTGATTTACTCTATGGAAAATGGTAGAGTGATTTAGTTCAGTAAGTATTTAGGGGGAGTACAAAGAAATTAATGTGAATATTGGCATGAAATTCTTAGGAGTGCATGCACTACACACTGCTGGAGCTACGTGGTAGCCTGCATGGCACCTGCACACCAAGTGCAGACAGCCTGTTTTAGGCTGTTTTCTTTCACTTGTAGGATAATCTCAGATACCTGTGGTGTGGAGGTCCTGTCTATAAGTAAAAACTCTTCCTGGTATTCTGGGCCTGATAGCCCATGGTGAGCCTGTTCTAGAAAAAAATCGATGACACCTTTTCCAGCTCCATCTCTAGAAGAACAAACACTCCTTTCACCACCTCTCTCTGGGGTTGCTCCTGGTCGCGACCTTACACTGTGATTTCTGACAGGGAGCAGGGCTTCAGCTATCACACTGCATACAAGGAGCGGAAATTCTCTTGCACGTTCATGCAGACTCTGCTCCCATGCACAGGCTGCTCAGCAGCCACAAAATAAAGTAAGAATCTAGATAACTTATTATTGTACAATATGTTTTCACAGATATGAAGGCTCTTGTAGGTGGTGGTTGTGGAGTAGCTGTTAGGTAAGTGTAGTATTATTTGACTAGAACAAGATAGGTAGGCAGATGGCCCTGTGATGGTAATGTGTGAGTTTTGCCTCTGTAAGGATTCCAGAGTCTGGCTCACAAATAATAAACCTTGTCTTCATCTCTGTGTGTTCTGGCTTGCGAGGACACATCAAGTGGGAGACCCACAACAAAGAGTTTGTCAGCACTGCCACCGTAACATCTCAGCTGAGAAGGTTTAAACCTGCAACTCAGAATGAAACCGGACACCTGGTTTGCACTCACAACAATGTATCTGTTTAATAACTCCACTGAATTTATTCAATTATGTCTTTGATGACTAGAGGGAACTTCCTACTTTTGATCTCCGAGGTTAAATCTTCACGTATATTTATTACTGAATTAGCACTTAGTGTCTACTCCACATAGATGAAATCAACTTTCTATCTTCCACATCCTCATGCATTGACTGGATACTAAGTAAATTACTGCTCTAACTGGTGTTGCTAAAGCTAAACGGAAGATAGGCACCCTGAGCTCTAAGCACCTACTTACCTCCCTGAAAATATTGGGAGTTGGAGGAGCTCTGCACTCTGAATACCAAGCCACCAGATCAGTATTTTCTATGTCACTGTTAAATCTGTTCAACATTTTCCCTTGATGTCCAGTTGGCCCCTCAGGGAATCCACAGCCTAAGGACCTTCCAAGTCTGGTTCCCCTGTCATTATAAGGGGACTGAGTACTTTGTTCTTCCATAGGGAGCCCAGAGGTGTACTTAAGTAATGTTCATTATGAACTCTGAGAGGATCTGGAAACATAAACATAGCTTAAACATATTATAGCTTAAAAGCCTAGGGGATCACTCTGGTTTTACTCAGCCTTTTTATGCTGGCAAGGCTCTTACTGACCTCCAGAAAATCCATGAAAGAATGAAGTCCTCAGAAATTGGTCCATAATGGAGCTGTGTCTCACCCCTGGGACAGACTTTGCTCTGATCTATCCTTCATTCTTTGGACCCCATGTATTCAGTGAATCAAGCAGTTGAGCTGAGGTGTTTCTCCACCAATAATGGTACACATTCAAATACCTGCTCACTATCAAGCAGTTTGCCCCTATTAAAAATAACTTTAAAAGCAACAGAGAAAGAGAAGGCCAAGAATTAAAATCACTGTAATAGAAATTTTCTTCTACCTGAGTTTTATATTCTTTCCTTTTATCTCCTTATCAAGGCAACTGTATTCTGAAAAGCCTCAGGGTACAATAAACAGCACAAGGTGATGCAATGGCTGCTCCTTATTGCTTGACGGGTGAATCATCGTCCTCGCTGTTATCTGTATTATTGCAATAGATCCCTGAGCAGCGCATTGAACGTGGTCCGCAAAATGTAACACCACATAATGTCATGATGTGACACGCTGCTCTCTATACTTCCAGATGAGCCTCCTTTAAACTATGCATAGCCAAAAATGTGCCAAAAGGTGTCCATATGACATATTAAAAGTTTCATTTTTATAAATGCTCTGTTGGTACCAGCTGGCCAAATACTGCAACCCTTCCTTGCTCATGCAGGTGAGCAGCTCTTTATGCAAAAAATCCCACTGATTCAGTTCACTAATGCACTGATTTTCCTACCCCACCCTACTCTTTTACACGAAATGCCACATCCTACAGTTTTCATGGTATAGTAAGGTACTCTTTTTTTGTGGGGTTTTATAACTACTGTATAACTGGGACATAACTGAGAATGTAATGTTTCCAAAAAGAGTACCTAATCATTAAAAAATGCCAATGCAAACATACTTCACCAAAAGCAAAAGAACCTCTGTTATTTCTTGCACATGACGTCTAGCTTGGATGAGGATCTCAAAAAAGGTCTTAACGATCTACCTGTAGTAAAGGAAAACGTTTTGTGGGTTTGTATCTGAGGCCTACTATGACCAAAAGACATGTCTGATGCTGGAAGCCTGACCACTGGATATCAATTGTACAATTTAGCAGCTGCGATATGCTTTTGCTGTGGGCACTTATGTACATGGGCCTACAATCATCTTACATCTGGAGTCCCTGAAAACACTTCAACTCTTCTGGAAGTAAGCACAGAGGCAGCAAAAAAAATCTGTGACTTGAGGAAGTGCCTGTGCTGAACTACCTCTAGTTGGCCTCTGTAGAACAGATCTCATTTACTCCGTAGTATTTTGTGTTATTTTCTACCTTTGTTTCCTTGTAGGTCTATGTGCACCATTTCCAGAACCAAAGTTTTCGGGCTCTGAACTAACAACTCAAGTGTCATCAGCTGGCCCTCGAGAGTAGGACATGGTGCATTCTGCAATCAGACCACACCATGCCTAGAGCAGAAAGACAGGCTTGCACTTTATGCTGAGCTTTCTATACAGAAAAAAACAGCACAACACAGGCAGCAACATAGTTATACTATTGTACACAAATGAAAAACACTGTACTGTCCAGTATTCACATAAGGACATCTTCACACTTTTCACCAGGGAAGAGGGCTCTAAAAGGGCACTCATTTGGCATTTCACCTATGAAAAAAAA
The DNA here is from genome assembly GCA_034781795.1 of Crypturellus tataupa. Classification (NCBI taxonomy): domain Eukaryota; kingdom Metazoa; phylum Chordata; class Aves; order Tinamiformes; family Tinamidae; genus Crypturellus; species Crypturellus tataupa. Next base: position 724,682 of record JAWLRI010000756.1, on the reverse strand, counting down.
TGAAGATGACATATATACAGCTGCCTATCAAGAACCATCTACACTGTGGCAAGGCAGCGCCACGGCACTCAGCTTGCAGCAATCTAAGGTAGAACAGGTAAACGAGATGTTACAGCCCAGACAGATTATCCCACGCAGCCATCCAAACCATTCTTGGAGCTGCACAAAAGCTGAGGATAGAATTAGGAGTAGCTGTTTGAAGCTATGTTGGCTGATTTTCCCTCCCTATAAATAGCTCAAAGTCCCAGCAGGAGTCTCAGTACCTGCTCAAATACCAACGTCCTTCATGTCCTCACAGATAAATGAAGTTGGTCTAAAAGTCCTCCAGACACAAATGGAATCATAGATAAAGAGGGGTACCTGTGATGCTCTCGCTCTGTGAGGTGCACCAGAACCTGGCTGTGAGCGTTTGCCAGCAACTCTTTTCGGTTGCAGGTACCTTTTGAAGACAGATTCATCTCCTAGATTCTGAGTTGATGTTAAGTGGAGAAATAAACTTTTCAGAGCTAAGCAAGTTTCTCCCTTTTCTCATTGACATTTCTCATTCACTTTTCATTCAAAAGATTTATAATAATGAATGATCATTTACAATGAATGCTTATGCATTAAAAACAAGGGACACTACAAAAATTTTACAAAAGCAACCAGGAAGAGCTGGCTACCCTTGAGATTTCTATTTAGTTATGCTTTCTTTATGAAGGAGTATTTCTGTGATGAAAGAATTAACTGTTATTGTAAAGTATGTTTCACTCTGAGTCCAGAAAATACAGGAAGCTGAACAATTCCTTTGTTCATTCAGCTAATACCATGGCTGCAGACAAAGCAGGCCAAGAACCTACATAGTTTGATGTTGATTTTTCTTTCCTTAGACAAAAGCTCTTCCAAGGGTTGGGGTCAGTCAACAGGAATGGAGGGAAAGGGATTTTCAGTTACAGACGCCCTGCTTTCTGCATGCCCTTGGTCAGCTTTCATCTGTTTCATTCCTGTATACATGAGGTTATGAAAAAATCAGTCCAAAGAGCACTGGCATTCTGGAAGAAACCTCCATCATGAGAAGCATTAAGGAGCAAAGATCCCACTGAACTGAATGCACCATCCATGCCCTCCAATGACAGTATGTTCTGTCTGTAAGTTAAACAAAAAAGAGATATTGATGGTCCCTTCTCCCCTTTCATGAAATTTGACATTTAAAATTTGAAAGCTGTTGGCCAGGTTAAATCTTCAGAAGATGGAAATTAGCATAGTTTAGCAGAATTGAGTACCTCAGATGAGGTCTAAATACAGAAGCAGTACTGCTTCTGATTTTGGTGCATACTTGAGATAAAAACTGGAATGGCTATATTTGTTGTGCACAAGGCAAAAGGAGTCAGAAGAGGAATGAGGAAGCGAACAGCATAACAAGAAAAGACAGGAAAGCCCCATGAATACAGAAGCAGAGCTGCACCAACCCTGCACTCGCTGACCTGAGTCCAGACGTGTGCTCTAACAGTGCCTACGGTGGCCTAAGGCTGAAAAATGTGATGTGGTTGACAAAACTGTGGCATGGCTAAAGAGAGAGCATGTGAATTGTATTTATATACTAGTCTCTGAAGTGGAGAACATATTGTCAAGCAGCCCAAGGGAGCTGTATCAAATGCAGCTTCATGTGCAGCATAGTATAGCTGTATCCCATTAGGAAGCTAGTAACAGAATATATTAGATATCCTCTTGGAGACCAGGGCTCCAAACCCACTTCATTGAAATCAATACAACTTTCGTAATTTATTTTTAATGCAAAGTGAACCAAATCCTTTCAGCTGTTACTCAGCTGCAGGACTCAAATGCATACACAGCATGAGTAAGGCTAGCAGAGAGGTATGTGGTCTGCACTCCTGAAAATACCCTTCAGTATCCACATGAAAATGTCTGGGCTGTGTCTGCATGGTATATTGGCACGGATCTATGATTGCTCTGCCTGAACCCTGCCCAAAAGCCAAGCAATTCCAAACACTGAGCCAAAGCGACTGAGCACTGTCTTTCAGAGCAGCCTTGGGTAAACAAGCTCATTTTGTGATAGTAATGTACATCTAGATGTATCCTAAAATACAGTTGGATTGTACAGTCTGTGGTCACAGAACCCATCACCTGCTATCTTCTTTTCTTACCTCTATATCTTTTTCTTTTTTTGAGCTCTGTCGCTCACCTCCAGCTAAAAAACTTCCGTATATGATTTTGTTTCCAACTCTCTTAAAGAACTTAGAGCACCAGAGCAATAGCACCAGTTTTAATATCCCTGCTCTGTGCTCTGCTTCATGGGCAGAAGAGGTTAGATCCTATTCTGCCTTCTTCTCGGCAAGCAGAAGGGAGCCTGCTGAAGTTTTTGGAGCTAAACCAGTGTAAAATAGGGAAAAGCAAAAAGAGGGTCAGCAATGGAGAGGTTCCTGGATTAACAATATTGGGCAGTGCCTTAAAAAAACAGTTGTTGGAGGCAAGTTATTAATCAGGAATTTTATTTAGGCATAATATATGCCTAGATCTTGTGTTTGAAGTGAACTTGAAAATATAACTTCATGCATCCTGAAGGCTTTCCTGTCTATCTTGTAAAGACTTTAGGGCAATTTTCATAGCAGCTGAATACGGTATACTCTCTAAAGCTTCAAGAACAGCAGCAGAAAAATACAGACAGTTTGTTTAATCTCTTCAAATGGAGGTTGCTTATTCTCATTCCTGATGAGCTGAGGGACAATTTGGAGTACTCCTTTTTAATTTGCTCATAGCATAAACCAAGCACAGCTCTAGAGTGCAACAGGACATAAATGAAAAAAGAAAAGCTATACAGTATTGAGGGCAATTGCATAAACAGGAGGGATGTTTTTTTCTGCTCTGCCAGGACTCAGAGGATGGCTTTGTCTCTGCAGCAGGTTGCACACAAGGCCTTGTGGTTGTTCTCCTTGTTGGGGTGGTGGAAGATGGAAGATGTATTTTTGCAATACAGGTGCATGGAAAGTGCATCCATGTACACATGCCTGCTGCGGCGGCCTTCAGGCAGCACTGTGTACAGGCAAGAAGCAGCTCATCTGAAATGTGGGCTCGCTTACCCCACAGCACTTGCCTCTGCTGCCGGGCAGGGTGCTGGGACGGCCGCAGCGCGCGGGCGAGGAGAGCCGGCTCTGCGGGAGCGCCCGGCTCTGTGAAGACCCTCTCGTTGCAGTGAGCACTTCCTCACAGGCCATCTCAAGGTCTGCCAATAATAGTTCTGGGCTAGAGGCATTTCCTGACGATCTGTGGTCTGGCTCTCCGGTGCATGCAAAGGCCTTCATTTCTGGTAGCTGAGCATAGGGAACACCCCGCGGTCACAGCCAGCTTCACAGCCCTGGAGCCGCGCTACAAGGCGTCACCCAGGAGTGCGTCACAGTGATTTGGATGTTTATCAGCATCCACACTTTGGGGGTACTTCCTGAGGTTTGAGTGCAGGCTTCCCTGGAATTCAGAAAGATATGAGATCGCTGGATGACGCTAAGATCACAAGAAGAAATGCAGCATAGTGGGGTCTCAAAGTTTTGAGCTTTTATGTGTGAAACAGAACAGGGCAGAATCTACAATTTACAGGCAAAATTGGCGCTGATTTATTAGGATCAGTAAAAGACAAGAAGCTACTGAGGTGAAGAGAATGGCTGGCCTAGAGCTCACCAAGTATCATGGGAAATTCTCTGAGAGTTCAAAGGACTACATCAGGAAGGGATCACATACAAGCAAATGCTAAACTATGTTATCTAAACCATGGAAATGTGGAGAGGCCCTGCCTGCACCCACCGAGCAGGGTGACGAGACCTGCACACTGAAAACAGTCACATTCCGGCTCTCTGGTCAACACTAAACTCTCCTGAGTTACTATTGGAATGAGAAGTGTTTTGTCCACAGCTGTTGACATCATCTGGATCTTCCCAAAATAGAAGCGAAATATAATCTGGATCCTCCAGTGAAATATTTTCTGGGCATTCTGTATTTTCTACATTGCAAGTAATACTTTTAACATATTTACATTCATTTGATCCCAAAGGAGCTAAATAATTCCTGAATTATCCCCACCAGACATAAATTTCTTCTAGAAACTCTTATTCTCTTATTCTGTGTTTTTCTATTTTTTGAATAACTGTTATTTTAACTTGCCTCTTTTTTAAACAGTAGAATCTAGAATCCTCTTTTCCAAATGTGCAGTTCTGGCTTTGTGGCCATCTGATCACATGCTTCTAACCAGGCATCAATAATAATCTTTAGTTCCTTCTAAAAAATTCTTTCCTTCAACTGACCTGCCCACAACCATTGAACAGCGGCACGCTGCAGCGCAGCGCTGCCAGGGTCTGGCACTGCACATGGGAAGCTTTGCTCTTGAAGGCTCCACTAAAACAAGCAGCAGTGCCCAAGGTACCAGCAAGAGCTGCAGTTTTGAGAGCGCATTTAAGCTGTGGTGGAGAGACCGTCTTCTCAGGAAGGTTTCTTGTGGCTTCCTAAGTGTTCTAGCTTTCCTCAGTGTAGTAAAAGAGCAGATAACTGTATCAGGCCATAAATATCGCATAGTATTTTGTTTGCTGGAGTTCTACAGAACAAATAAGCATGCATTGCACGTATTTTGCTTCAAAACACTGATTGTGATCTTGATTCTTAACATTGTGGGAAGCTCTTTCAGCTAGGACTGTGCGCGCAGGGCAAATTTGGGTTTGCTAAGCTCATGCATAAAAGGACTACTCCTACTACATGAGATCTGTAGCACTACAGACTGTATCATATATCTAAGTGAGGAAACAGAGGATGAGTGTTGGACTCTGCTTCTACAAATGGAGTTGTACAGATGGCACGGTGCTTACAAAGAGGCAGGAATATTGTCTTTTGATCTCAGTAGGAGGGTGGGGACAGAGGAGGGGGAAATATGATATTACCCACAAGCTGGAGAAAGTTTCAAATCTCTGGCTCAAACAGGCACAGAGAGATTATTTGCTTCTGGGTTTCTGTTTTTATCCCTGTCAATATGGATGTTAGCACCTGATGCCCTTTCTTTATTCTCAGTGAGCTTGTAGTAAATCTCAAAGCAAAGTTTAAGATGTTCTGGGAGATGTACAGCCTTACTTATCAAATTCTAAGCTCTAACTTTGCAAAAGCACTAGTCAGTAGAACATATTTTTCTGATGTTAAGTGTTCGCTTAGCAAAATTTCTTACAGGATCAATTGGAGTTTGTCTGGAATAGGTCAAACATTTATGAACCAAGAATGCTGTTCCAGGTAATAAAAAACAATAGATTTATTTAAGAGATGCATTTGTCAAAACATATGTTGGAAGAATGTGCCATTTCCACTCTAGTTAAGCGTACTATTAAATAGCCCTGCTGAAATCAGTAATATTATAGGCATAATTGCCACAAGCATGACACAATGTGTTCTATACAGTACTGGAGTCTGCTGAAATAAACATTCTAAAATACAATCAGCATAATAGGCAAAGAGAATAAACTGAGAAATATCTCTGGATAGGAAGAAATTATTTTTAAATAAAAATACTGTATTTCAGAAATTCCTGACTGTTCCTGAAAAACTGAAAAGCAATTTCTACACTGAAAAAAACTTACCTCTACTAATTTTAAAAACTTTGGTTTTTTTCCAAACAGATTTGAGAAATGCAATTGCTTCCAATTCTTTTCAACTCACTGTAGTGGAAATATCTTCTATTTTTAAAAGAAGTTCTAATATTTAAAAAAAAAAAGTGTGTGTGTGTGTGTGTGTATCTGTAGACATTGCAGGAAGGGAGGAAAGAACCTGAGAGGAAGGCTGATTACTCAGTGCACAAATAATTCCCACACTTTGCTAATACATGAACACACCAAGAAGACCCAGAACAAGGCAGACAGGTGTTACACTTTTTTTATTACGTATTTCCAGTCCTACCTAGTGTTTACACATTGTCATGGAACATAATAAAAATATTTTTCCTAACTCACACAGCAAAAGGTGGACTACTACTTTAAAGCAGGGTTGTTTGATTTATAGAGTCTCAAGCCTTTTGGTTACATTCACCACCTCAGAAAAAAAGTTGCCTAACTTCAGTGTAAAGAAACATGTTAGAAAGAGAGAGGAAAAGCAGGCTTTCATGTGGCACAGTGTCCTTCACATTTAAATCAGAAAAAAAAAAAACCTCAGCAATATTCAAAATTTCTTCTGTGTGTACTCTAAACAGGTTGATATTTGTATGCCAGATCAGCAGAAGAGGTAGAAACAAGTGAAGAATTGTGTGTGAAACCATTATAAGAAATCCCATTCATATAAATTAAATAGCATAGATGAACTGACTTTGAAGGAATTTAGCATTGGCTGTAATGCTAGATATAAGGCTGCATTTAAAACACCAGTGTTAACTGGTCTTAGTTTTTAAGTTTGAATAATTAATCCAAATTCTAAAAGGACGACACTTTATACATGATCTGAGCTTAAAATCTATCAAAAATCCTGCCTGCAAGTTTCTCTGGTTCCTGTATATTTCTGGAAAGGATTTTTCAGTGAAAAACTAACAAAATGAAATGAATCACAGATTGGGAGACCTGAACTGTGTCCTTGTCCTGCAGGATATCTTAATTGTCTAAGGAAAAAAATCAGGGCAATTTAGATCTCTTCGGCTTGAATTCCCATCTGATGACTTGTTGTCTCTCTGCTGACTATAGAGGGAGCCAGGTTTCCTAAATTAGGGCAGTTCAGGTAGGTTCCTTAACTGTTGTGGCTTAAATCCCTCCAAAGTTTCTAATATAAACAGCATAAGCAAACGAAAAAGCTAGTTCCTACACAGGTGAAGAATATTAAATCAAAGGCAATACAAGTATCAGTTAAAACTGACTTTTGACTGCAAAGCTGTGAAAGAAGGATATCTGCTTATTTTCTGTGGATTTACTAATTTTCTTCTGCTTGCTTTGCTCCAAGGATATGTTTCCAGGATACTCTGCATGCAGAAACAAGTTTCTGAAGAACATCAGCGGAGAGATCATCAGAGTGTCAGACACCTCGGGGTCTGGGGTCCTGGTCCCCATGGAAAGCTTTGCTATAGGAGACCTGCACTGCACACTGATCACCGAGAACTGTGCGATCTGCCGAGGAAGGACAAATGGGATGGCCAGATTCTCAAACAACCAGAGGATCCCCGCCCCCAAGACCACATAGGCTGCAAGTGTTACAAGACCAAATGCTCCAGGTCTCTTGGGATATGGAGGAAGATGAATACCTCACTGCCTCTCTCCTTATTAGCACTTTGAACTCTTACATTGGTGTGAGATCACTTTTGAGGAGACTGCAAAAGGAGGCATGGTGAGCGCTTTCCTCTGAAGGAAAGAAAACATCTGGCGGACAATTAAGCATTTAGTTGACTTTGATGCAAATGGCAATAACCACAGGATGATCTTGTTGGTGTGTCTTGTTGCTAGGGTCATCGAAAACGATAACTTTGTCATTCAGTTCCTTTCAATTTTTTGATAGAAGTCTTAGGGTACAACAAAGGGTCTTAGATATAGAAGACCTTTTCTACAAGAGCACAGTTGAAAAGTAGCCCACATTCACAAGTATTTCAGTTGTTCTGGCGCTGCATTTTAATGACACATCAATTTGTCACTTATTTTCTGCTCTGCCCTGCTCCACTCCAGTGTGGCTGCCTCTGGATGAACAGTGAGAGTGCCCCTGGGTACAGGTCAGTGTAACTCAAAGCAAAGAGGTAAAAATCTGCCTTGTACCAATATTGATGTCATGATTAAATCAGAAAAGAAATATGTGCCACTGACAAAAATAATGTGAGAGATGAATAAGATGGATGGGCTATTCTCCGAAGAAAAGCTGCTAGACCTGTTTCTACCAAACCTTATCTCCTCAGTAAGCACAAATTTTAGGAATAGTTACATCAGCTGAGAATCCCTGTCCCTCTGGGTCTCTAGTACAACAGCAGTTGCCCTCCTGCATCTGCAGACTAACAGTTAACAATTTTGCTTTCCTCTAGATTTTCTCACAAAGGTAAAGCAAGGTTGCCCACAGCCAAAAGCAAACAATTCCAGATCATGCTGTTCCATATGGCTCTATCAAGCCATTTGACAAGTGCTTTTGGCATTGTAAAAAGTAACATGGCAAATCTCTTGTTTTGAGGTAATGCGGGATTAGAGATAAGTGGTTCTGTAAGAACATGAGGCTGGTGAAGTGAATGTGGATTATGAGAGTAACCAGAATATTTTTGAAGTTATGTTTCTGTGCAGATGAAGACATGTATACATGTAGATCATAATTATGCTTGACATCTGTTTACTGTTTTGGTCTTCATACTTGTATGTGCGTCTCTACAGATGTTATAACATTTCAGTGCAGGGATGAAGAAAATGTAGGTGTGCATAAAGGCACAGCTGATAGTATCTTGTCTGATAGCTTAATTTCAGAGGCTGTGAAAAAATAAAAAGAAACTATTCAACAGTTGTGCACTAGAACACCCTGATGCGCAGATAGATGTGGTATTTCTGCAGGCTAAAGGACAGCCCGACGACAAAAGACAGCAGTTGCAATTGCAGGTCCACAGCAGCATGGAGCTCTGTCGGTGTCAGCTCTGAGCACTTATTTCTGCTGTTGTCAAGCTGTTGAGGAATTTCAAGCGTTCAGCTCCAAGCCCTCAGTTAGCAGGAAGAAGAAAGATGTCTCTCAGCACATACGATCATTTTGCCATTAATATTTCTTTCTTCTGTGTGCGTGTATAATGAAATACCCAGTGAAGTCAATGAAAGAGAAAGATTTCCACTGATTTCAAAGTTTTGGACCAGGTCTTTGGTGAAAAGAGAAGTCTCATTGCCTTTGGTTCCTGTAGCAGGAAATAGAGAAGATGCCCCCGCAAAGGCTCTACAGTAGAAGTCCTAAAAAGGAAAAGTGTTTTGAGAACAAAGTGGCAGCAAGTCTGCAGTGAGAGAACTGCAGGGGCAGACGCTGCTTAAAGATGAAGGCTTGCACACCCTTTATAATTTGGAATAAAACCCTCTGATCCAGACAGACATATTTAAATAATTCTGACTCATCTGGAGGCAAATGTACCTCCATGGCAACTCCTTAAACCTAGCTAATGTAGAGGAATACCCAAGGAATATGTTTGGAAATATTGTTAACTTGGCTACGTCCAGGCCAGTTCTTTATACACTGGAGCCCACTTAAACAAAGAAAGAGCTCTTTAAAGAAGCAACTGTTCAAAGAATTGACTTCTTTCTGCTCTAAAAGATACATAGAAAATACAGTGGAACCCTGGAAAAAAATAAAATTCCCTATGAAGGCATAGGTCAATTAATAGGAGTGATTCTGCTCCCGTGTTCTGATCAAGCAGAGGTTTTTATAATCAGTAACTGCTGGAAAAAATACAATTAAATAAACAGCAAAACATGATGTTTCTTACCACTAATCCAGAACACCAGCAAAACTCACACTTTCTTGGAAGTCATACAAAGAGCAGGAGCAACCATCATCCCCCAGAGTTCAGCAGATCAGGATGGTTTTGGAGAGAAATGGAGGCTGCCATAAATATCTTTTTTCCATCAGCCTCTTCTGAAAGCTTTGAAAATACCCTTTATCATGCCCCGTTGCTGATTGACATTGTAGCAATTCAATACCTGGAAAGAAACTGTCACTCTTAGCATTTCTTCTCCAGTGAGATTTTCCCACCGCAGTCATGTCTGGCAGGACACGGGCACAGATGTTAATGTCCAGCCCTCTACACCCTGCACCTAAGCACACAACGCGCTGCCTCTGTGTTGCAAATTGCTGGGCTATAATCCCATACCCAGAAAATTGTTGCCTTCACTACATTTACACCTCCTGCTAGGTGAGCACAACTTTCCCCTGCTTTCTAGCAGTCTAGCAAAGTCCTATGGAAGTGACTGGAGGTGTTGGTATCTCACATCTTAGCATAACTTTGGTGCAGTGTCCATTCAGCTTTTAAAGGTGAATGCCCCCCTATGCTCCCTGCTAATACACAGTGAGCCTGGCACAAGGCTGCCTTCCTGACTGATTTAGGGCCTGGTTAAGGTTAGGGCCTCTGCCTATCAGGGGAGCTAGTGCTATAGCTGCCACAAAACGCTCACATAAACGAATGGACACAGTAGGTCAAAGACAGGTCTCCATATTGCTCTATTACACTGTCCAAAACTAGCTAGATTTCAGAATAATCCTTTGAACAAATAAGTCTTCTCCTTGAGACAGACATTACTAAGATAGGACAGAACATCTTTTTTGTTTGTTTTTGTAACTCTGTGGCCTGTACTCTAATGGCCCTGGAACTTGTGTAAGATGAAAGCTGCTTCACTGGGAGGTTTGGTTCTGTAGTGCTGTAATTCCGATAACTTCAAGTTTGTCTAGGTACTCTATATATAATCTTCACTTTTTAGACACCTTTAGACACACTCACTGTACCTCATTATATCCTTCACCTCTTGCCAAAATGGTGTGAAAAAGCAAAGAAGAGCCTATCTCTTCTACTTTTTTTCTTACAAAGCTGAACTGATGCTGTACTCTCTGGGAATGGATTATGACTGCCTTTCGGTTCAGCTTGAAAAGTATGTGGACCTGCTTCACCTTCAGTGAGTGTCAATTAATAGAGACATGAACGTGTTCATTAGTAAGCATAGTTCATCAAGGCAGAGTGTGAATTGCTACTAATATATGCAGTTGAGGCATAAAATACTTTTTCCTTCAAAACCAGAATGTGCCCAGAGTAGCTAACATGGGAGAAATTATGAAATGCTTTGCTAAAAAAATCATGCCAAGATATTGCAACATCCTTCTGATTTGTTTTTTTGAGGATTCTTTTTACAGATAAAGCTCTTCATTGAATTTTGACCTTGTCTGGAGCGTGCTAAACTTAGTAACACCATTTTTAATGTCAGCATCTTGTCTATACTGCTAATAAAACAGGGCCAGGGATGTTTCGTGGCCTAACCACACTATATAGCACTTGCCTGGGTCTTTTTTAGGTTCCACAAGATACCCTGCAGCCTAAGACATAATTACTATTTTTCATGTGTTTATTCCAGTTCAAAGTGTCTGAATTCATGTGAGGGCTGTACTGCAGCTCACCAGATGCCATAGCAAAATGCTGAGGTTATGTGTTGCATGCCCTGGGGTAGGCATGAGCAGGCCCCCTGAGGGCCCCAAACCTGGGAGGACGGTGTGGTAGGTAGTTAAGCAAACCACAGGAGCTGGAAGGAGCCAAAGGGTGCAGCTTCCCCACACTGCCAGCTGGGAACAGTCCCTGTGCACACTTCTCCCTGGCTCGTGTCAGGAGTGTACTACTAGGCAGCAGAGACAAGCTGTGGTCCAGCTTGCTCCCTGGCCCTGCTTCACTGGGCAGGATAGATGTACATGTGATTTCACAGATACAGCTTCACAGAGACAAGAATCAGGCTCTTTGCCTGGGAAGATTCTTCTGATAAAGACTGGAGACGCATTCTCTCCTGGACCAAGATTAAAGAGACCCTTTGGGAACTGGTTATGAATTCCTGACTCTCAGGTTGCTGCTATTTCCTGAACTAAGCTAGAGGAGCTTATACTACTAGCTGGCTGTGGGTTGCAAAATATTTAACATCACACATGGATTCGTGAAACTGGTGATGAGCCTCCCTTCTCCCTGCTCTGATGCATCCTCTGATGCCCCTCGTTTCGGTGCCGGGCAGGCCCTCGCTGGAATGGTTGTGCTGGCCAAGGAGCTCCACCTTCCCCCAGAGAGCAAGTAACAACCAAGCAGGTGTGGGCAGATCCAAGTTTCAATCCCTTGGATTCCCAAAGGATGCAGAACCGGGATAAGGAAATATGATGCTTCTTTAGATATGATGTCTTTGATTCTCAATACATTTTTAGAACAGTCACAATCATGCAGTGTTTTGTGATTTCAGTGCTTTTGGATATTAACATTTCAGAAGTCTCTGTGTGAGTCTCAATTATTGAAATGGCCAAGATTCTGGCAAGAAACCACAGGGAGGAAATCAGGTCTGTGTGGAAGATGCCAGGAGGCAAATATTATTTACATAGAGCGCAGAATTACAGAAATATAACAGTATGTAAATTCCTTGACAGATGCCCTGCTTGGCAGCTGCTTAGATTCAAATTTCACCTTCAGCAAGGCCTGCAAAAACACAGATCAGTAATTCAGGATAGAAGTGATTTGGTAGAAATTCTGGATGGCAATTTACAACTCCCCAAACTACTACTGAATTTACAAAGAAAGAAGAGATCAGGGAACTGATAATGTCTGGGGGATGAATTCAGCAAGCTCCCTAAACATATAAAAATCTCAAAGAAGCCAGAGAGATTACTGCCTTTATGATCGATCAGAAGATTAGTGTTATTTGCCTGACCTCTATATCTAACATGAGTCTAATGTTACTTGCCTGCTGAATAAGGTATTGCTTGCTGGCGTGCCCTTTAAATCAGGGCCCAAACTTGAAAGCTATTTCAGATCTAATCCGGTTTGGCGAAACTAAGATCAAGCAACATTAATTACTCCTGTCTTCCTGATGCCCTCGAAAATTTGAATTCAGATACGTGTGCATCTTATGTGGCAAATAATGCTACCAGACATTGTGAGTGGCAGCTCAGCAGAGACTGATCTTTGATCCTGCCTCAGAGAGCCTTTTACTAGGTGAGAGCTAAGCACATTTGTGGGGAAGTTTGACTTATTCACACGATATCTATTCAGTGGAACATTTGAACTGAAGCCTTTTTTTTTTTTTTTTTTCACTAACGGCGCAAACTGAAAAGCAAAGCTTTATGAGACTCCGAAGAAAATTCTGAATTGTTGTTCCATTCTTAGGAGATACAAGCCTGATAAAAAGGCAGTATCACAGCTTCAGGCAGTGCTTTTTTAAAAGATTGTAATCACATCCTGAGGGCCTTTGAGTATATTTAAACTGGGACCAAGTTATTACTCATCTATTAGGAAGTATCTTCATATTATTAACAGACTGACATGGTTCACTGTCAAGGTCTCTTTGAGTTACAACTCCAAGTTTAACATGCCAGCTGAATAGCAAGCGTTGCTTGCACTTAGGAAAAAGACATTTCTACTTTTGTTCAGGTCTCTGAGCTCTCACTTATGTAAATACACAGTAACTATGGTTTTTCTTTGAGACCAGCAGCTTCACGCAGCAGGACATCCATGTGGCTACTTTATGCACTGCTATTGCAGGAAGCGGGGTATATGTCTCATGTCATACATCCCCATGGAGTGCACAGAGCCATCTTGCCTCTACTTTGGACAAGAAAAGCTCCAGTATCACCAGCGTGAATCTCTCAGATAGGTTTCATTCTATGAAGAATTTCAGAATTTCAGTTAATGCAGGGGGAAATCCTACTTCAGGTAGAGGAGTTCCTGCTTTGAAGTATCTCCATTTCTAAGCATGTAGCCCTGGACTTTTTTTCTAGGAGCTATGCACTATCTTGTCACAACCAGGGAGCTCATATTTAGGTTCCTCATATTTAGAGGACCTGTCTGCTCTGCTACGGAAGCCTTCTGCCTCAGTCTGCCCTCTGTCTCAATCTGTTTCCTTTCTCCTCCCTCTTCACCATGCTAATGGCACATTTTAACTCTAAACAAACGCTCTGTACTGCGGCCAGGGAAGATGCAGGATGCACGCAGAGCCCCCAGCCTACTGTGCTGTGTTCAGGCTGGTCAAGCTTCACCATAACTGACAGCAGTTCAGATGTTAAGCAGCAAACTTTATCTGAAAATCTGATTTCTGGATTTCTTGGTCATTTGCCTTTATTTAGGGTTATTTATGCCTTATACAGCCCTACCAAACCATGGCATGTGCTACACAGATAGGAAAACCAAAGCAAAGCAAAGTTAGGTGGTTTTCCCAGATCATCCAGAAAACCGGTAGAATTCGAGAAGGAGCACTCAGGAGTGCCGCTGCCTAGTTTTTCTGTTGGGTCGGGAGAGCAAGTAGGACAGCGCGGGTCGGAGAGCCTAGGATCAGCGAGGAGGAGCTCAGCCCGCTGTTGGTGAGAGCACCGGGGTATTCCCGCCTCCCAAAGCCAGGTGCGTCGGAGAGGCCCTGTCAGCATCTACCGCTAGATGGTGCTGAGTAACAGAGACACTTGGGCTGCACAGACCAGCGGATGGGAATATCTCCTCCTCTCCTCTCCCCCTCTGCCTCCTGTTTGCGGCTACGGCTCGGGAAGCGCTTCCTCTGGAAAGCCCGATGACTCCTGAATCCCTTCCCGCGTGGGGCAAGCACGGGCCGCGGTGGGCAAACACCCTCAGCAGGCTCGGCTCCGCTCGCTACTAGCGCAGTAAAAGCTCGCTTACGCGCAGTGCCAGGCGCTGCGCTTTCCTGTTCCTCTCGCAAACAACAAAGCAGCTTTTGAAACGCATGGATTACATATTAAAAAAAAAAAGAGAAACAGGCATCTGATTAGCCCCTTTATAACAAACATACAAATGACTTGGTATCATCTATAAAATCAATGCCCTGCATGTACAAACCTGCATATTTATAGATGCAAAAGAGCGTGTCATTTGTATAAGACTAAGAAATCACGTACACACATGAATAGTCCCTTGTAAAAATAAATAAAAAAAATACAGACTGTGTCAAGATATTAAATCAATTTTCCTTTTCAATTAAGTTCCTTATATTTAGTTCTGTAAAAGTCCCCCATTCTTGGCAGCCTGAAATGCATCCTGTTTAAACAGGAGCTTGTACTCAATCACACTTCTCTTTTTTTCTTCTTTGGAATACTACTCCCATTTACGTCCTGGACAAAAAATATTGAGAAGGCAGAAAACAGGAATAAAGTCATCTTTGTTTCAGTTTTTCCCGTCCCCTCTTACAAGAGGGAAAAAAAAGCATCTGATGAATGAGCAATCCTTATGTGTCACAGGAGAACAGCGAAGCAACCTATAGACGGTGGGACTACTGCCTGCTTTAGAACTTATCTAAAGACTGAATAATTAAGTGATACAATGTTACTGAAATAACTTTGTCAAAAAAAAAATCTTATATGCTTTCAGTAAACGCCTTTTATTTTTCCTAAAATTAATTCAGGGATCCCCAACACAAAGCTCAAACACAAAGCTCAAATCCATTGAAAAAGTGTTTCTTTCCATAAATTCAAATGAAGTCAGCATTCAAGCGATGCTCTTCTTACTGTTCCAATCAGGAAGAAAGAAAACAGGCATTGAGAGCTAAGTGCTTGGCTATTTTCTCTCAGTGTCAGGAAGTCAGTGTGGGAAGCACCAGAGAGAGGAGGAATAAAAGGGAATTCAAGAAGTATGAAGGAAAAAGGAGCAAGTCAGAAATGAGGAAAACGAACAGACATGCAATGAGGTCTGCATGAATCTCTGTGTGGAAGTCTTAGAACTGAACTTATTTAGGGAGGAGACACAAAATGTGGACCTGTATGCAAAGCACATGGGAGAGTGGCATGGTAAGGAGAGTGCAGAAGGGAGCATGCTGAGCGGTGTCTGGGCTGCGAGCATTTCATCCACACTGCTATATTGTGGAGACTCTTGAGCAATAACACAAATTTTCATTCTAATTAAAGATTCAAGGGTTTTAGAACAATCACCAAAAGAAAGAGAGAAAAAAAGACAAATCCTCAGAGGACTTGGTAATGAATAACAAAACCTGCTCTTGTGCACTCGCCAAAATGAATGGCATCCAGGATAATTGCAGGGAGAGGGTTTAATGCTGCGGTCTGCTGTGCTGTTACCTCTCCAAGCGTAGCGGGATGGCCCATGACTGACAGCGGTACTTAGCCCAGGACAACATCTTCTAGCCCATGCGTACCACAGGTCACACTCAGTATGCCGTACAGCGGTCTCAGCGTGGTAAACATGGGAAGGGGGAGAGTCCGAGGGCAAGTGCATGTTGCTTGAGGCTGTTAGAGTGGACACACTTGCACAAAGCGAGTCCTACCTGTCATACACAGCAGTGTATCAGCCAAGCATGTAAAGCTGCCACAAATGTGCAAGGGAACTAAACCAGCCAAGGAAGACTGGGTAGGAAGCTCAAGGATGAAGGTGCAAGTTGTAAGAGGGGAAGAAAGTAATATGTACAGCCTCAAGGCTAAATCACCTCTGCAACTTCATTAGTAGTCATAGATGGGGTAACTCTGCTCATCACTCACAGCTGAGCTAAGCGCAGGATTTGCTTAGCTGGTCCGGAGTGGTGTGCCGAAACTTCCTGCCTTCCCCAGCTGCACATTAACCTCTTCACAGGGCAGTGCTGCAGGACACAAAGGCTGCGTTTAAACAGACCCCAGGGTCACGGCGCAGCTCCCTGCTGCCCTCACTGCTGGGTCTCCTTCCTGTGGGCGCTGCGCTCAACCCCCAGCACGACACGCACTGAGAGCAAGTTGGGCATCTGACCGTGCCACACAGCAGGAAACGCCAGGCGAAGTCCAAACATGGGACGTGACTGGGCTCTGCACCTTGCACCTCCTCACCACTGGTGGGCAAAGCAGGGCCACCCCGCTGCCCACTCACCCCACAGCTGGGGCCTGGTCTGGCCCCTCTGCACCATGGGCTGCATGGCCCGGTTCGCGAGCAGAATGCGGTTCAAGGGCTCAGGCTGGTTATCTTTGCTCCAAGGGAAGGGGCTTGGGTTAGGAGTTGGGAGGCTTAAATCCATTTGCCAGGTACAGACTCTCTGTGCAACCTTGAGCAAGGTTTTTAATCTGCCTATGTCTTGGTAGCTTTGGAAAGGGGCAGTAATGCTTCTGCAGTCTCTGAGGGTTTAGGGGGTAAAATTGGTAAATAATGGAGCAGTGCCCAGCTCCTGAAGGGAAGCCTGACCAGACATGCAGCACAGCTGTCCTGACTTTACTGAGCACTTTTTTTAACTACCAGAGATGAACATTGCAGGTCGGAAGCATTCACATTTTCCCTAAAATAGGAAATAAAATCAGAGGGAAGCAGCAGCTAAGGAGGAAGTTTATGTGCCCTGACTGACACACTTTGAAGAGCCTTTTGTTGTTTTGAAGCATCCACTAGGAAATAGCACTCCCAAATTATATTTACCATCTAAGTTTGCTCTGATAGATAAATGCTGCCAGCGCTTGGGTGCTATTCATTTGCTCCGCAGGCAACATGGAAATTCTGATAACAATGTATAAAATACCAATCCCTGAGCAAGGCTGCCTCAGTGGCACTTGCCAGAAAGAATGTTAAAACTAGCAAAGACCAGTGGGTCCCTTTTCCACCTAACTGCATTTAGGTTGCCCATTCCTTTAACCTTCATCTGCTCCCTTTTTAATATTGGTCTTTCACACATTTTCCACACGCAGGTCTGCAGCTTTCCTTCCCGCTGAGCTGCAGACCCACTGCTGCTTTATTCCTCTGCTCTGCACCTCCCTGGCCCGGCTTGGAGCACGTAGAGCGCAGCCCCTCGGCGATCAGCTGAGGAGCAGATGGAGGATCAGAGGAGCTGCCTCACGAGGCACACGCACCGCGGCACTGATGGGCACAACCAAGGGGTGACTGCAAGTCAGGGGATTTTGAAAACCGCAAAATACAAATCCGAGAGGTAGGGTAAGGTCAAAGCTAAAGGTCCCAGGACCACCTGGGACTATTCTCCACATCTGTTTAAAGAAAAGTTTCTAGAGTTCATATTCTCAGACAAAAGCTTGGAACTGGGCACCACCAAGGACTCAAACATCAAAGGACAACTAAAGAAATCCAAAACTGATTTTTTTTAAAATCTCATGATCTTACTATCAACCTCACATTATGTTGGGGGATAGCTCAGGATTTTTGAGCATGAGAACCTGGCAGCACTACACATGTCTTCACATCGCAGCGAAATGAGGCCACCACCAGCTCTGAGAAGCTGTGTCCCTTCAGCTAAGACAACACCAGGGTTAGGCAGCATAGTTTGGTGCTCCCACATAACATTGCACTGGTGAGTACTGCTATCACTGGCAATCACAGACAACAATATTTTCTTTTTTAAACTAAAGAGCAAAGGTACATTTTAAACCCACGTAGTGGCAGCCACACTGTCACTCAAGCTGGTGAATCCTGTCGCTCATGGAAATCCCCACATAGGATCTTCCTTCAGGCCCAGCACAGCTTCTTAAAGGGACAGCAGTCTCTCGTACTTGCAAACATATGTTGAATGCAGTTAAGGCATATGGAGCTAATTATGTAAATAAACAACTCAACCCATGATGATTCTGAATAATGCAAAACATAAAGAGACAAAACACTAATGTTCGAACTAATGAAAATAGATTCCTAGGGTGATTAGTTTGCAATAAAGAGAAGCTGCATATGTCAAAAATGGTACGTCATCATATGATTTAATGTAACGAGGTGCAGCTGCATTGCTCTGAAGTTCCTTACCAAGTGTTCACCTCCTTGTGCATCTGCACCACAGTGTTAGCAGAGAAGAAAACTGCATGGCAGAGCCAGCAAACACTTGTGAGAAAAATATTTTTAAAGCTTCTCCTGATAAATATTTACTAACCTTTGGGATTTCTGAATGCTTGAGGCTGTGTCAGGAAAGAAGCATACACTGATATCCTCAAAAATAACACAAGTAGCCAACAGTCCCTGCACAAAAGGGAATAACTCAATACAATAGGGCACTGTTGCTGTGACTCTCAGCGTTGTTTACCTCTCACAGAGCTTCCAAGTACAAACCACTTCAAACAAACTGCAATAAGACTTTAAACTGAATCCACCCAACAGGTTAATAAAACAAATATTGATTGGATTTGAGAGCTATTACAGTAAACAAACCCTTTTGGATTAAAAGATTTCCTTTGTTCAAGCAATATTGTCCAGAGCCTTCAAGCAATGTATTACAATCCCAGCTTAAATCCTCAGGCATTATTTTACAGTGTTTGCCCTCAAATTTGCCTTTATTTGTAGCATGTGTGTAAATACAGATACATGAAAAGATATGGGCAAGTATTTCAGGCGCACAAAAGAAAGAAATCACACCAAACTCAAAACTACATTGGAAACTACGAGCAAAGTCAATTTTTTAAGGGTTTATAATCATGTATATGCCTAAGTCTTATTCCAAAACCTGCAGCTTGTAGATGGTTTTACCTTCATTGCTACAGAACCCAAAACCCAAAGGTTTGGGGTTCTAGACAGACAGAAATCCCAAGAGCCTCTCACAAGCCCTTTTCACAAGACCTCCCTCACCTGATTCAATGGACTAGGAAAGGAGCTTGACGTGGTCTAGCACATGGTCCAGCGGAGAGATGCTTAGAAGTAAGGGCAGGAAAACTGAGGATGCTGTAACACATGAAAGATTTGCAGAGAATTCTTGCCCCATGTTCAAACTGACCTGGACAGCTCAGACCTTGTTGCCCAGTTACTTGACAGGGACAAAAGACCTCAAAACAGCTTTACATACCCATCTCACTTTAGAAAGTGACTTGGTGCCTAGAAATATTTGTCAACCAGATGACCTAGAGCAAGATGACCAGGAGTTCCAACTCTGCCATCTTTTGCAAATGTTTCAAGATGTGCATTGAGAACAGCAAGCCAATCATACAGATTTAGGCATGTATCTTCCAAAAGTAACAGATCCACCACATGGTTTTGAAACTGTCATCCACAATCACACAAGATTTATTTCTGTAAGTAACAGAACAGGCTACAAACTCAAACATAAGAAGCTGTATGCATTTTCTCTTTTTTCCCCACAATCTTTACTTCCCTCTCTAAATGCAACACACATTAGACATGTAAACACATGGAGATGGACCAGTCCATAGTTTTCAGTAACATTAATCTAGCCTAGCAATAATAAATTAGGAGGTTGGTTCATGGCACAGAAGTGTGAAAATCTAGGGATAAGCCACAGAATGTAAATACTTCCACTGAACCAGGATTCAGGTATATTTAACTCAATATCATGATGCAGAGAGAAATGGCAAGAAAGCAGGTAAATGTCAGAAGAGGTTCGTTCTCTAGGCACTTGACCCTAGAGCCTGGTGCAAAAGCTTTAGGGGCTTTCATTGCTCCTTACGCTCTCCACACACAAATCATTTAGAAAATTTCCTATTCTCTATTCCTGGCCACGCACAGTACTTTGTGCTAAATACATCAGCACAGAGCAGAGAGCCAGCCACTAGGCATAACTGCAATGTAGGTACAAATCTTCTCGCACCCTGGATATCTTCTTGGGCATCCAAACAGGTCCAGCCTGTCTTTTTCTCACTAATTCAAAACATCCAGGTAATTCTCAATAGAGAATTCTCTACCAAGTCGAGAAACTGATGTGACACTACTGTGAGTCACTTGAACATAAGCCACAGTTTCTAAATGACTGTGTAAGGTATTATGAAACTGTGCTACAATTCAATGAGAATGACACATACCCGGTGCACAGCATCTGCCTTAGCCGCAGGGCACAGCATTCTGCAGATCTTGTAAAATCAGGTGGTTGATCTGATAAGATACTCCACATTGCTGGGGCTCTCCCTATCTGAGGACAGCATCAAACCCTGTGAGCTCTGCTCAGAGTATTTCACTCACAGCTAGATATCCGTGCTGGAAGAGTTATGCAATCTTAGCTTATATCTTATCACCAGTAGCGCACAAGTCAGACTTCAGTATTTGCTGTCTCACAGGCACCCACTTTATTCACATTGCTGGGTAGCAGCTTCAGACATAGAGCCTTAGAGTGAAAGAACAACGGGGAGGGAATGAGTGATAAGGAGCAGAAAGAGCTTGCAGAGTTAGCACCTGCACGGCAGACATATGCTGAAGCACACTTCATTGATGTGGGGCATTTCTTGCATCTGGAGTGTAATGATTAAGAGAATAAAATACATGTTCTACCACACTGAATGCCAGAAGTAACTGTCATGTTCACTCCCGCTTCACTGCTGAGAAGATAATATAGGCTATTAATTATGTTTCGGTAGAACAAAATGTGTTTGAAGAGATCACTCAAAGGACCAATGAAAGGCAGACAGTAAGTTTATAAAATGGAAAATGATATTATATATCCTTCAGGAAACTGTGAGAGGATCAATTAAGGGAGGATCAATTAAGTGCTCCCTCTTGTTAAAACAGAGAAAGGAGCTTCTTTAACAAGTCTGTGTCCATAACCAAATATGAACACATACATCGAAGCCTTTGCAGACTTTGGCACTCAAGCTTCCTCAAGCTCCAGTTATTCAGTTTTTACTCTTCTCTCTCCTTTGCCACAGTACTGAAAGAGGTGCTACTCAGGGCTCCTGAATAACATCCTGTGTTCCCTGATGACCAGCAACAGCTCATTGCTCATCTGCCACAAAATCATCAAAACCAACGCTTTACTTAAGGTAAAAACTGCACTCCTCAGATAATGCTTTTCCAGCCTGCCTGCAGTTTGGGGAACCAGCCACTCACAAATGCACACCCACGTGTATCCAAAAGAAATGGATGGTCGGAGGAAACACAGGGCGTCAGGATACAGTCCTGTCCTGACAAGTTGTTTGTCAATAACAGAAAACAGTGCTCTGTGCACAAACTTAGGGTTTTTCTTTTCCCTTAGAAGTAGGAAAAAAATAAATCTTGGTTTTGATCAGATATGGAAATAAAGAGATTAAAAGAATCAGACAAGTGATTTGTAATTGGTCTCCAGACTGTATCTCTTCCTTTAGTGAAATGCATGCAAGTGAATAAAAATGCACGGATGGACTTTATTAGCTGCAGCTTTCCTACCCAAACCTGGGATTAGAGGAATGCTTTAACCTTGACACATTCATTTTAGGCTCACAAAGCTCTAGTTACAAGTTCCTTCTCCCTTCCTTTTCACTTGTCTGGTTCTGGCACAAGAATTTCTAAATTAGAAGAGGCTAGTGTTTTTGTTATTATTATTATTTTTTTTTAAAGAGGAGTTCTCACTTTGCTCTTTGTCAGCAAGAGCATGGGTAAATTCAGTACAGTTTATTGTTACCCCATCCAAAAAGCCTATAGTAGATGGCAAAAATATGGCAAAGTCAAAGCTTTATATAAATAAGACTCTTGAAAGAATAAATGTGTTAATCTGTTATTTAAATATATTCAGTCAAAAATAGAAGGAGCATGACTTAATTTACTAGTCAAGCATCTAAATATATGCTACTTACATATTTGGGAGAAATGCTATTTCTCCAAAGCTTCCTTTATGCTAGAGAATTTATGCTGGGATTTTCGAGAGTGCTCAGAGCTCTAACTCTGCTCCAAGCGGAGTGCATGGCTCCCGCTCCTGCTGCCTGCAGTGAGGGCAGAGCCGGGCTGTTACAGAGCACCAAGCGAGGTGCACAGCGAGCAGGACAGCAGCCAGGCACTGGCACTCCTACCATCCATGGATGCAGAAGGGAAACGTTTATTAAGAGGGCTGGGAAAGGAGAGAATTCGAGGAGGTTTTTGTATGTGTGTGTGTGTG
>JAWLRI010000756.1:659465-702275 GCA_034781795.1 Crypturellus tataupa | reverse complement strand
TTGTAGTCAGCAAAACACTTGAAAGTTAATTGCAGAATAAAAGAATATCCCTCAAAGGTACACACTTCCTCAGCACACCGATTTATTATAATTACAGAGTTTACCCTTACCTTTTTTCTTTATCCAGCCACATATTTGAGTTACTTTAGATTAAAGTATATGTCTTGTTAATTATGGCATTTAGTTCTCAAATCGTAATTGGTGTCTGGTGCTCCTAAGCTACTATAACTCTTCTTGTCACTGTTTCAAGGAGGGATGTTTAATTTGCCTGAGGTAAACTAAAATGGAAAGTACCGTCTTTTTTGAGTAATTTGAGATATTTCTTGTGGCTTTAATGATTAAATATTGCACTGCTTACAAGAGGTATGGCTGGGGTGGTGGGGATCATGGGCTGTCCTACCTGCCAAGATCTAATAAAAGCAGATGCTGAGCTCCCATAATACATTTTGAGGGTTTTATTGCATCCCTTAAAACGACTTTAGAATAAACAGCACTAGACGCTGGATAAAAATCATTAGTCAGTGAGTTCCAGAGAACTTCACTGTAATATCCTCCTTTAAAAAAAAAAAACCCACAGAAGTGAGGGAAACAGAGACTTTACCCACTTAATCACAATTTCTTCCTAGCACTTAGGGAATGCATGAGGGCAAAAGCTCAAGATGTGACTCTGTGGGTGCTTGGGAAAAGAGCACCTGATGCTGTCAGGTGCAGACTGCAGCAAGTTGTCACATCCTGCTGTAAAAAAACAAAGCAAAACCGCATTACCCCAAACCTGATGCGCACAAGCTCCCCCAAGGTCTTCTTCCTACACTTTAGGTATTTTCTGGTGACTCTTCTTTAGGTCAAGATAAACAGGTATCTTAAAATTAGATTTACCTCAATAAGCATTTTCTCTTCACACCTTCCCATTATATTAAACAAACAACTTTGTTGTTGTTGTTGTTGCTGTTGCATTGAAGGCCTACTCTTTTCACATGAATAAAATGTGGGTTTTCCTGCTTCTCTTTCTTTTGGTCCTTCTCTCTCCTCCCTGACTTATTTTTCTACCTACCAACCTAGCAATATGGAGAAATGTTTAGGAAGTCTCGGTAGTTAGTAATCAAATCACTATCCTGCTTTTCCCACACTATCTCTGTTTTCATAGTGGCTTTTTCTTATATTTAATGAATCTTCTCTCACTGTTCTAAGTGAACATGGCCACCACTAGATTGGTGGCCTTATTTTTCCTGAATTGTTGTCCTATGCCAGGCAGGAACTAAACTAATTTAATCTCACATCTCAGTGTGTGGCTTTTCCTGCTTCTGCTCCATCCCAATTCGTGCTGAAAGACACGGACAGAAGCCCATGGTAGGTCCCTCTATCATTCATGGAAATACTGAATTTCCCTCCTTTCCTTAAGGTCCTCCCTTTTGGAAGGTGAGAGGTTAAAATCTTTCTATCCTTTTAGCTCTTAATGGCAAACATCAATGTGACAAATTATCACTAAATGTTTCTAGTCAGAAAGATTTTCAACAAGTATTTCAAGCAGGCTCACGCTTGAATTGCTCTAGTTTCAAAGAAGCAATAATCAGCTCTTCAGTGCATGGTCTCTCCATATTCCCCTCAGGTGAAGGCATATATATTATATGCATTATAACAGTAACTAAATTTGTATATAACATATTGTATCTTGTTCCTTCCACTCCTTCTTCATCCAGCAGCAGTCAGTGGAAAGACCATTCATTCATTGCCCTAACTCATATCGCTGACAATGCCAAAGTTCTCTTTGCCTGCTGTTTCAAGCCTGTGCAATCTTTCCCACAAAAAGAACATCAAATTTCTAACAATCAGGACTGGATCCTACAGGGGAAGAGGGACAAGCAGCAAGACTCCTGGAGCCATTGAGAGGTGAATGAAGCCTTCAGTCATCAGGAACTTGCAATAAAAGCTCTGCCACTGCAGGATACAAATGAACGTGCCCTCTTGCGATTTGAGATGACAACTGAGGACAGACTGAGAGATTCAAGCTGTATTGGGGGATTCTCATGCATAACTTTTATATTATCTTGCAGCCAGCCAGATAGGCAGTCCCAATCAGAAACAGACTATTCCCTTTGTAGTTCTGTGCGGCTAAGACATTAGTCATCATAACACAGCTCAGAGTTCCCGCTTTTGCTCACACGCAGGCTTACAGTGAAATAATCTTGCTGAAGGCACGTTTCTTGCCTACTGCCTCATTTGTCATTGTCCACAGATTGCAATTTCACAAGCAAAATCAGCACACTAACGAGGACGTTGTCACCTGTGTAGCTGGACTGCATCACAACGCTAAGCAACAAACCTTCAGCAGCATCTTGAGGAATTGCCTCAGACATGGGTGTCAAGATGAAGCATTTGTGCATCTCCTTCCTAAGTGGCATTTACTTCACAGTCACTCAGGAAAAGGCCTTTTGTACTGAGTGAGCATATATGCGTGTGAAGGAAATTCATATTTCGGAAACCCCTACAAGCACAGTTTGTCATGATGGTTGTCACTGAGAAACTCACTGGAACTTTGGGAACTCAGCCATATCAGTATCACCAGCCAAGACCAAACACCCTGATCCCTGCTCAGGCTGGGGAGGACATCTGTGACACTCTTGATTTAGAGAGACATTCATTCCAAGACAGTGAGAATCATTTCTGGAGAGAAAAAGAAGCACGGGAAACAGAAGTCTGCTGAGCCAAGGCCAACAAGTCATTATTTCCTTCTACAAAAAGATAAGAGAAATTTTAATATATGCCACAGAAGTGACATGTACTGGTTAGAAAAAGAGTGCCAGATGGAAGCTGGCTCCAGATGAAGGGTGACAACTGCGAGTGGATATTCTGTTAAACTCTTTTTTTTTTTTTTTTTTTTTGCCTCATCCCGGACAGGGGGTCAAAATCCCCTGTGATTCATACCTTTAGAAGTTGCAGATTGAACCTTTCATTATGGCTCTGTTCAGCGATGAATTCCTCCAGCTAGAGCATCCCTGTAGTCAAGAGCTCCTAAGAAAGAATTTTAATTCCCGTAAGTACTTCCCCAAAATGGGGACTTTATGCAGGACAATTAGAGCTGTTCCATCAGAACATCTTGCTTGTGCTGATCCATACAAAATATCCCTCCCCCTTCTGCCAAAGACTGAGTGTCTGCCGAACTTGCGCATCTCCTTGGCAGAGCAGTCCTGGAGCAGCCTTCACAATGTGCTACAGCAGTTGTACAGGGTATAAGACAAATGGTGTCATGCAATGTGTGGCAATTTTAAATGCACTAACTCCTATCTTAAGCATACCTCATATCAGCACCTGCTGCTAATCACTGGTAGTGTTACTGCTGAAGGAAAACCTGAAAGGAGATCTCTCCCAAGCATATCAATAGCCAATTATTGGCAAATGCCATTAGGAGATGCTATTTAGGGAGAGCAAATGAGAGTAGCCACTTTGAGGAGTCCCCTCCCCTCATACCCTCCAGGAACTTTAGTCACGTTAGCAGTGCTTGTCTATTCCTTTTAATATCTGTTTACAGACCTCTTGTTCATCAGTCTGTCTAAACACTTTTTGAGCCTGCTGATATGGGTTGCCTCCAAAATATCCTGAGGCAGGAAGTTCACTACCTACCATGGCAAGGACTACTTTCACCATGGCCTCCTCATTTTAGTATTATATTATTTGTTCAATAGGCAGCAATCATTCAGCCTATCCACCACCATCAAATGTTATAAACCTCAATGATATCTGCCTTGTAAGACTATTTTTCTAGATGCATTTCCTTGCATTTATCCTGAAGCTTATCTGCCACTTTTACTTATTCAGTTTTTACAGAGTTCTTTGGATGCTCCTTGCCATTGGTGTAGTATTTGATTCCCCAAAACTACTTATGCAGAAACTTGGAGATTTCACTCTTCACACTCTTTTATAGGCCAGACTAGTCCCGGTACTGATCCCAAAAGGATGCTTCTGCTGACTTTTCTCTATCATGAAAAGTAGCCATTTATTGATTCTTTGCTTCCTAAATTTGAATCAACTTCTGATTTGTAAATGAACCTTTCCTCTAATCCTACAGCAGTGTTAAGTTTTTAATAACCTCTGGTGAGGAACCTCATCAAAGACCTTCTGAAAATCCTAGTATACTATTGCCACTGTATCCTCTTTAGTCATAGCCCAACTCACACCCACATAGTACTACACGGGACTTCCCTTTACAAGTGTCAGGCTGATTCTTTCTCAGTGGATCATATTTATCTATGCAATTTATCAGTGTGACCTTATCCTTTAATACTGATTCATTGTACCAAGGCTGGAGTCAGACATCTCCTGTCTGGAATTTCTGTACTGCCAGTAAGCTCACAATGCTCTCCAAAATTTCTACTTTCCAGACACCAGATCATACTTCAGCAATGTTTCTGCCAGGATGGTTTCTGTCATTTTGTTTCTGAACAACTCCAGGATTGGGGCTAGCTATTAAGAAGTTGAATATCCAAGTTATAAAGAAAAACTGTAAAATCATTGAGGGTAGTGTTGTTGTTCACAGAATCACAGAATGGTTGAGGTCGGAATGGACCTCTAGAGATCACCTAGTCCAACCCCGCTGCTCCAGCAGGGACACCTAGAGCATGTGGCACAGGGTGGCATCCAGGTGGGTTCTGAAGATCTCCAGGGACTCCAGAATCACTCTAGGCAGCCTGTTCCAGGGCTCTGTCATCCTCACAGTAAAGAAGCTCTTCCTCCCATGGAGATTAAACTTCCTATGTTTCAACTTAACACCCGTGTCTTCACCGTTCTTCATTGACTTCTGCATCATTGTGGCCAGTACCAATCTCGCAGACACTGGTAGGGACAATCCATTAACCCCCAGGGACAAAACCCAGCCAAGAGCTTCAGGAATTCCTCAAATTGCTCAGCTTCTACTACAGCTTTCTAACACAAGGAAGGGAACCAGTGATGAACCCCCTTGCTACCTGGTTTCATGGCACTAGACCAGACAGGACATAGAGGTTTCCTAAAACATTTAACAAGTTACATTCAATTTTGTGCTCATTCAGAGCAGCAGGGAACACTTCTGGTTATTTGTGAAATGCTGTCTTATGACATTGGCCTAATTCTATCATGCACAGGAATGAAGCACCTCCTGCCTCATGCAGGAGCCTTAACAGCAATGAATAACAGAGTAATGCATGAATTACAGAGAAGATTTTCCTACTGTTGCAGGAATAATTTTATATATATATATATATATATATATATATGTAACACATATAGTTGTGCATTTGAGTTCTGTATAGGCCACAAATCACTTCTGAGATTTTCTTAAAATACTCCTTGTTACATCCATATGAATGCAGAAGTGAAATATTTTGCTAAATCTTATCATTTTTGCAAGCCAGTAAGAACTGCTAACACCAATGCACTCAGCAAACTGCTACTGCAGATGTCATTCCAGATCGTGCTACTTCATCCTCCTTGCAAGTCTGCTCCTGGAATATTTCTTTGGTTTGTCTCTTCAGGCTGACAAGGTAACAAAACTGACTGCCAAGGAGTCAACACTGCCCTATGTTTCCAGCTGAGGTTAGAGGAGGACAACCAGCAAAGCCCAGGAAGCTGAAGTCATTTTTAACTTGATAAAATGAGCTGCCGGCTCATAACGGTGTCCTTAGAAAGGACATCATCCTGTTATTCTCAAAAAAATGTTGTTGACACTTTTGCTATCTTAACATATCATTTCCAGGAAACAAGAGCATTAAAGCACTGGCCTGATGTTATGTCTAATGGCCCAGAACTGACACCAACCAAGGAAGTCCTACAGGAAGCTATCACCTGCCAACCTCCTTGACATAACCAAAAGCCTCAATATAACTTCCTTAAGAAGGGTCCATGATTCATATCCCACAGTGACTTCACTCATTCATTTCTGGAAGGTAACTTCTAGACTGTATCTCGACAAAGTATGAGGTGATTTTGCTCTCTGCAGAAACAGCTACAGTGGAGAAACACTCCCTGTTGTTTCTCCACTATGAGACTTATGGGTATTGTCACATCTGACCCTAAGATCTCCCTTTAGCTCTAGTGATTTTAAGAGCTTCATCAAGAGCACACTAATCTGAGCTGTCACTGTCATGCTGTGCTGTCCCCAAGCACATGGTCTGGTAAAATGTAAGGTGCAACCAGCCAAAGATTTAATCCTTTTAAGCTGTTTTTCAGGGAGCCTGACTGATGAGGCTTGCAGGGTTCTTCATTGTTCAGCATGTCACTCCCCATCTGACTACTGCAGAAGCCCCCTGAAGCTGTCCCATTGGACAAGTTAACAAACTGCACCTCATTTGTCGCAGCCCCAGTCTAGCTAAAGGATTTCAGTACAAGCAGGAACAGGTTTTGGATTCATCTCTGACATTATCTACCTGGCATTTCTTTGCACTCTGAGAATGTGTTTGCTCAAAGCTATGGAGCTGTTCCAAAGGCAGTCTGTTCCTCCATTATCAAGGTCACTGCACTTGACTCACTAAAAGTCCAGATTGCCAACGGACAAACTGGGAACTGCTGTGTCAACCAGCTGACAGGACTTTTCTCTTCGAGTTGTGCAGGAGCCTCTCTCCAGTGCCTGGGACTACAGCTGCTGCCTTCACAACCTGAAACTCCATGCTTAGTGAATCTTAACTTAAGGGTGTAATATTCCTTTCTTGTCAGGGTTCATAATGAGTCCTCATCTTTAAAGACAACCTCCCTAAGAGGAAAGAAAGGGGACCACCGAGAAGTTAATTTTCTTTCTATTAGATAGATAACCATATCAGTTAGAGGAAAGAGGTGCAATATATATGCACAAGAGGTCTTCATAGTTTCATGCATGTGGAACACCTACCAAAACTGGCTGTGTTGTATGTGAAGGTACTGGTCCTTGCTTGTGCAAAGAGAGTTCCTCCCCTAGTCTCTTTATACTACTCAATTCAAGTACAACCCAGAAACATGCAGGGAGTGCTGCTCATGGCTGTGTGCTGTTCATAGGGCTGAGAAGTTATACTCAGTTTCTGCACGCTTGCTCCTAGGCTCCACAAATGCTCTGCTCCACAAGTACAGCAGTGTACATGAAGGAATCCACTGGCTCAAACACACTCAGAAAGCTGTTTTAGGGACAGCTTCTCTTTGCTTTACCCATGAATGACTTTGCACGGGGATTATTCCACATGACTTAGGAAGGGTTATCTGGTCTGTAAGACCGGCTTTCTTTTGAGCCTTGCAAAGGCAACAGTGGAAACTCTATTGTTGAGTCACGTAAAACTAGGACAAGTTGCTCCGGACAAGCCTGCCATTTAGACACAACCCTCTGGTGGCAATAATGCAGAAGGCCCTTTTGCTGGAGGCATTTTCCCTCCCAAAGCCTCCCAGTTACTTAATCAGCCCCTTAAATGATGGAGGATTGTTGCTCCATGCAGCTCTCCAGGTTAGAAGGGGACTTCCTGCTTCTCATCCCCCTCGGAGTGCAGTGCTTACTGTGAGGAGCAGGCACAGCATAGCTCCTGTATATGAAGAACAAGTAGCATTGCAAGAAGAGGAAATTTCCTGTTCATTCATATTCCTTCCAAGTATCCCTGTAGAGGGATCCCAGTTCCAGCTGAGACAACATCAGCTTCCAGAGGCTCTCTTGCTTTCTAATACTCTCTTCAGTTTTGCCTCCTTTTTACTCTCGCTGCCTTTTGCGGTTTCAGAGACAACTTATCAGGCAGTATCAGTTTTCTGTCTGAATGTGTCACAATCTCTTTCAATTAACCATCTCAGCTGCAGCGATCAAACATTCATTCAGCACCTAAAGACACTTTTGCTTTTCTGATGACTCATGGCAGGCAGTAGGTTCCCTAACGGAGAACACTGACACCAGGCTCGTTCATATACTTGAAACTAGTGGCATATGCATAAATGTGCACTAGACATGTCCATGGACTGATGGACCATGGGCTTGCCATTATTTTCACTTTAACTGTTTCAAAGGCAAGAAATAAAAACGTTCATCTCCCCAGCAGCCATGTGGCTCTGACATGCAGTTTATTGGGAACAGTTCAAAGCAGAGGCTCAGCAAGGAGTTAAAAATCTTTAAGCTCATTCTAAAACCCTAGCTGAAAAGCTGGAGCACTGTTTGGGTTTGAATTAGTCACTTGACTTCTGTTTGTTTTATTCATCCCAGCTGGAGAACGAGGCATAAAAACAGACCCTTGTTACAGCTCTAGCAAATCAGAGGGAAAACAGGGCACACTAAGGAGAAAAAAAATAAATTAATCATTATAACACCTGTGGGCTTCAGGTACAGTTTTGAAAGTGTCCTGGTTAGGATGTTGTTTCTCAAGCAACAGAGGTTACTGCAGATACTGGAGCAACACACACAAGCAGAGGTGCTGAGTATTTCCCTCCAACCTCCTGGCTCATGCTGCATTCGGACCTGCATTCCTACCGTATTAATGCAGCTCCACATCACCCTAGTCCACGAAGCTAGGACAAAATGTTCAGCTTTGCCAGATACATCTACTTTTTTGATCCTGGATATCTTCTCAAAGCAGAATTTGAGAACTCTGAGCATCTGTTGGGGTTTTCTCGATCTCCCACAGCCCCCTCAGAGCAACAGATCTCTTCCAATACCTTCTGCATACGGGTATTTCTCACACAGAGCTATTGGTAGAACATATGAGCTGGTACTGGACCAAACCGGACCTTCTGTGAATGAGCTGGACTAGTGATTTGCGTAGCAAACTCAGCTAAGCTGAATATATTCGATCTATTGTGTGTATTTTCATTCCTCCAAGTACTTGAGCTGTGAAATACAAGCATCACAGAGAATCTTCTCTCATGTTCCCTCAAGATTCATTAGCTTACACTCAGAACATACAATAATGGCAAAATACAGTCCTGCTTCCCTTTAGTTCATACCACACCAGGTGAAGTGTTCTTACACCTAAGATGCACAAAAGGGTATTTGCTGAAGTTACTACAAAGCTGTCATCTGCCTGCCAGTTTTTGGATAACTAAAATATGGGCCTGACTCCTTGATATCCACTTCTCACGCACACCAAGAAGGAGAGCTTATTCTTGTGTTCTTGTTTTGCTGCTCTCTTTATGGTAGGTCAGCATGTGGGCCCGCCTGCATAACTCACTGTTTTGCTGCAGCGCGCTGGCAGAGTTCGAAAGCTCCAGCACAAACACAAATGTGAAACAAGAGTTCTGTGTAACTGTTAATGGGACATGCCATTTTGCTTAGCTTTAACTAAACTCATTTCGAGTTGACATCAGGATCTCTCCAAAGTCAGTGAGTTTTGGGCATTGCCTACAACTGTCTGTAACACACACTGGTAAACAGACATCTTGCAAGTGCTCTGCACAGCCACTGTTTCTACATTGTACCCCATACTGGCAAAGACCGTACGGTGCTATGGCACCATAAGTAATACATATTACCAACAGTATCAAAATCCTTCATTGAAGACAAAACAAGTGTGGTTTTCTTAGTCATAAGCAGTCAATAAAGTTTTAAAATTATAATATACTTGTTTCAAATCCCAACTGTTGAAAACCCACTTTTATATTTAATACAAAATAATTTTCTTATTACACATGATGAAATTCAGGTAATCTGAGAAACCCAGAAAGGGATTCTTGAATTTCTTTCCCTCAGGCTAGTCATAAACAAAATGATGTATAACTTTGGAAACTTTATTTTACTGTCATTATAATGCTTCATTTTTAAGAACTGTTTTGAAGCAAATTCCACCTGAAAATATAGAAGCTTTTTTTGGCAAACTCTGTTTCAGAAGCTCTTTGCTTCCTATGACGACTTTTATCTTTCCATATACATAACAATCTGTCAGGAATCGTCCCTCAATCCTCACCTGGTTTATTGATACCTTTTAACAATTTAATCTATGAGAGGACAAGTAAGGATAAGTAGAACAAGACTATGTTAAGTAGCATAAGGAGGACACCTTTTTAAAAGAGCTAGCTGTTCCTGCAGACAGGTGGCAATGACCACAGAGCAGCTCACCAGTGCGTGTGGTCTGGGTAATTCCGTGTAAAAGGATGTACATTTTGTAACTACGTTTACAGAACATTGTGAGGAAAACAAAAATAACTCCTTTCCAACTTTTGTTTTCTTAAGTATGGGTTCAGAACAATGGATGATAATGCAAATCAAATAGGGAAGCAACCCATTCCACAGTGTTAATCGCACATGACCTCTGTCAAGTTATAGCAGTATCTTTCACCGGAGGCTACACATGGCTACATACTCAGGGTTGCTTCACCTTTTGGAGACACTATATCCAGCAAAAAAAACGCCTCTTTTAGTGTGTATGCCAATGTAGTCTTGAATCTCTGCTGACTCAGCCACAACGGACCATAAATGCTAATTGGGAGGGAGACTTCAGGCCATTATGGCCAAGTTACAATGGAAAGCAGTAATTCTTTCTCCTCTTCCCTCTTTATTACAGATCCCAGTGACAAGTTAGTCAGAGCTACCCATTCTGGTTACCGCTCCTGCTTGCTGGCCCCATCCTGGCCACATGGGTAACTCTGCAGCTGAGGAACCAGCTTCCTAATCTCTACAGCCATCATGCCAGGGGAAATGGCATGAGCCGAAAGTGGTGCTCACTCACAGTAGTCCTGATTAGCACCGTTAATTTTAACAGTTATAGAGCTGATTCAGGAGCAGCCCTAGGTGAGAAGGGCAGATAGCTGAAGCCAGTAGCAACTGAAGTGTGAACTGTTCTCATCAGTCTATCACTCCCCTTGGTTTCTTAAGCCATTCATCTTTCCCTTAAGTCTACATACATACAACTTGTTCTCGCGTCAGCTAAACCTGGAACAAGATTCACTGAGGTTCCTTGAAAACAAGATCTGAAGACCAAGGGAACAAAACCTATTGTATGTGTTGCTGAAAAGGCACATCTTTCAGCCCTTCTTCCACAGCAGCTTTACCAAAGTTCAGCTCCTTAAAACCAAGGCACAGAGCCTAAAGCATCTATTTCCAAAGCTGTGGCATTTTAAACATGATGATTTCCCTAAACTTCAATCAATCATGAAAAGTTACAAGCAAATATAAACAAGATAAATATGGTCCTGGATTGCCTCCAGAGGCCTGTGGTACTCTGCAGGCAGAGGATAATGTAATTAAATACGGGCAGCCTGCCGACTACTCACAGTCGGTTTTGTCCGGATGTGAGCTGAAGAAGCTTGCCCTATTGCAAACATTTGTTTTACAGCGGCATGGCTTAATTGAGCTTGGAAAGCTTCCGCAGGCCTTAGCCATGGCTCACCTCCCTAACGAGGAAGGCTACTGCAACCATGAGGATGTGGGGGGAGAATCGCCTCTCAGAGCCACTTTGTACTCTCACAAGCGAAGCAGGCACCTACAGATATGTGTGCTGGGAAGAAAAGGAAGAGTGGTAGAATACGGTGAAAATAGCTCCTTCTGC
The DNA here is from genome assembly GCA_034781795.1 of Crypturellus tataupa. Classification (NCBI taxonomy): domain Eukaryota; kingdom Metazoa; phylum Chordata; class Aves; order Tinamiformes; family Tinamidae; genus Crypturellus; species Crypturellus tataupa. The sequence goes on along the minus strand of JAWLRI010000756.1, from coordinate 690,831 downwards.
TGAAAACGTGCTGCTGTGAAGAACTCAGCTCCATTTGAATTACTACATGATATATGGAATATACTAACATGATTTGCACAAATCTGGGGGAAGGTGTCCTATTCTGTTGAAGCTCTCCCTCCTCTGAAGTTGTTTAGTCAACTGTGCAGCATAAATTTATTCCAGGGTATCACAGATGTGCTACTAAGGCATCTCCTTTTGTAATAAGCCAGTTTGCACTCAAGGAAAGGAGGCTGCTCTCTTCTTCCCTAAGGTCTTTCTGATCACTGTACTCACCTACACAAGCTGAGCGCTCTAGCACCATCACAGTCTGTTTCTGAAAGCCGAGCAGAAGCATTTGCAGCAAAGGTTATTTGCTGGGTGGTGCTAATTCTTCCTTTGATTGGGTTATGAGACAACATTTTGGTCTGAAGGGGAAAACAAATTAGTAAAACAAATTAGAAAAACAAATCAGCCTCAAAACGTCCCTCTCTCTACAAGTATATATGTTGTCCCCACAAAGTTTATCCCAAGCAAAGTTAAAAATTATCACTTGTTTTAAAAATACTGGCAGTTACAGCAACAATGAGGATACAGTGCTGTATATTCCTGTATTTCATACTGCAAGATCCAGCTTAAAATATACTGCCTGGAATGGCTGCAAAATGCAGAGCAGATATGAGAGATGTTTGTGCCACTGTGAACCAAATAAGATGGAATAGCTGCTTATCTGCTCTCCAAAATGGGGCCAAAATGTTTTCCTTAAAAAATCCCTCACAGCATGGCATTTCAGAGAGTGGTTCAAGTTCCTTAAAGTATGACATTTTGCAAGAGGATGGCTGGGTTTTGAAAATAGCATGTTTGTGTCTCAGAAGGTCTTTCAACAATGCTCAGTCTTAGCCTCGGACACACACAACGAAGGCGGGGACAGGAAAGAGACTTGGCTGGAGATCCGAACTCCCTGGTGGTTGGGACTTCAGGGTTATTTTCATTCTGTCTGCCTTCTGCACTTGAATTGCACTGAGGCTGCAGATGACAAATTAACTTTTTTTGTTTCTGTTTATAGGTATTCATTTGGATTCAGGGGGTGAATTTTTTGCACACAGGGATGTGTCGAGCATGTGTGAACATTGCATTTTATAAGATTAGCATTAAGCAATGCACCTGGAAGATGACATCACCTGCAGCCCACAACAGGCTTCTAGAGAACCCTGTCTGTGTAACATGCAGGATATGGCACAGAGCTACTATGTAAAATGCAAAATGCATCCTTAACAATAGAGCCAAGATGTATTTGGAACAGTCATGTTGTCTCCCAAATGGGCAGACAGTTCAAAGGTAATTTGCTCACTAGTATTATTCAAGGAGAACCTCACTCTGTTTATATTTGTACATAGGAGATATCAAGAACAGATAATGTCAGCACCTGGTTTGTTCCTGACTCATCCCAAGAGACATCCCATATGACTCTCTTGGGTGGAGGATGGCAAGCAAACCATCAGTAAGATCCCTTATAGGGGTGCAAGAGTAAAGAGCAGTCTTCTGCTCTTATGCACAACAGGAGGCCCATATACAGACATTACCTTGACTACTGGGCACAGGAAGAGATTTGCCTCTATTTAGCCTGTTAAAAGGCAAAAGAGCTTTGCCAGCTTTGCCTCACAGCTACAGCCAGGCCTGAGTCCTTCCTGAGACCTCCTTGTGGGAGTAACACCATAGGCAAACCTATATGGTGGGTCACAGAGTAAAAAGCACTTTTGGGAGAAGAAATACATATACAACATGTAAGAACAGTCAGGCTACATCTGCTCAGTGGCCTGTCTCTGACAATAACCAATATTCAGATACTCAGAAAAGACTACAGTTTCCTGGCAAGGAGTGACATTTTTCTGGAGTATGCAGCCTCCAGTCTCTAGGATAAATCCATATTGCTGACTAAATGCTGATAGGCTTAGGAGCCTATCATACATTTCATTTGACACGACATTATATAGTCACTCTCCTAGCATGGGACATATGTCCTGTAGATAGAAGACCAGAAAGTTGCAGCACTGTGGAGCACACAGAGTGCAGCAAAAGGCACATCAGGATTGGTGCAATTGAGCAAACAGTAGTTTTGAGATCAGAGAAGGAAAAAACAGACATGGCATAAAACTCACTGCTTACCATCACCTCCCTAAACACAAACACAAAGGCACGAACACAACCTGTATTTCGTATAACACCATGAAATGAGGATAGATCTTTTTTAAGTGCTTACTTCTCTATACTTTGAGTTCAGCTGCCCAGATATCCCTAGTACTGAGCTCTGGGCACCTGTTTCTATCGAGCAAACAAAAGTAAAGACATGAAAGAGAGAACCAAGACAACAGAAAACATTCTCCTCCTAGTCATCAAGCAGTGTTCTGTTCAGACTTTCAAGAAGGCTCAATCTGGCTATGTTGCTTGAACGTGTGTGTGATAGTGGATGCTTCCAGTAACAGTGGGAACAACATTTCTTGTGAATTTAGACACACATTTTTCCTTGCAAAGACAACTTCCTTCAGGTCCCACTAAATCAGGGACTGCCATGCTTACAGTCTTGGCAGATGGATGCAGTTTTGTATTACATCTTATGCTATGGCAGCATATTTTGGCCTCAGCTGGAAACTTTGAGCTAAATGATATACAAAAGAGAATAAATGACAGTTCCTACCACAAGCAGCTTACAGTCTAGGTTAGTTTCTCCAGTTAGGATTACTCTCCAGTAAAGGAAAGGGCACACAACACTGGACGTGCCCTACACGTGCTTCTCGTAAGTTACTGCACATGCAGTTTTTGCAGGTAAGTCCCAGTTAGGTCCTGCAGGAAGGAGGCACCAGAGTGAGCTGCCAAAACTGGAACAATTTATGCGGTCTACTCCAGGTGCCCTCTTTCACTAGAGTGCCAGTATACAGTTGTGGCTGAATGAATTTTCATGGTCCGTTTCTTACGGCCCAAAGACCAGTCAAAGGCATCAAGAATGACAAGAAGGAACAAAAATAAACGTGCCTTGGCAGAAAGATATAAGGACAATAGGCCATTTCAGTATAAAGTGGCAGCATATTAAATCTGCATGGATATGTATAAACCCAAATAGCAGCAGCAGTGGTTTTAACTCATCACCAAACTGCTAAAAGACAGTAATTTAATTTCCTCTCACAATCATGTCTAAAATTTCATTATTTGTTCACTCCTGTACTATGCATATGGCCTTCCAGGTTAGTAGACTCAGAGAGAGGAAAAAAAAAATCTTCTCACTTAATATTGTTGTTGTTGATAAATGAACAAAGAGAAAAACCAAGTACAGAAACCAAGTTATGAGTCACCTGAATTCACTTCAGCCAGATGCAGAATTAAGGAACAGGCACTGACATGCACTCATGAGAAAATACAAAGTAGCTCTCGCCTCTCTCAGAAAGCACTGCTGCAGGGCAGGAGGACTAAGGGGAGTTTAAAAAATAAAAACGGGAATGGGGGAGGGGGGAAAGGCTTCTTAACATATAAATCACAATGTCAAAATCCTTTTATCTTTTGGCACCCAAATCTCTCATCTGCCTTAGTGAATGCTAAGCAAGTCACTAGCAATTCTTTGTGAATTTTTAATTGGTGTTTTCATAACCCTATTCATGATATTTCCAAGAGAAATTAGCAGATGTTCACATGAAGAATTTTACAGAGCCAAATCTCTCCGACAGGCTAGAGATGAGTCTAAGAAAGAAACAAGTGTCCACTGCATTAATACTATCTACCCAAAGCTGTGCAACTCCTGTTTTTTTGTCGACTTGAGAGTATGCACTTCAGAACTGGAAGAATGTAGGCTGAAACAGCCATAATTAGTTTATATACATATATATGCATTAGGGTTTAGGTAACAAAGTTTGCAAGACTGAGTAAATAGCCTCTGGTCTTCAGTTAGCACATGACAAGGGCATAGAAAGATGGGAGCTCAAACTTTTCTCTAGTGACAACACGAAACTCTCTTTTAGATTGCTGCAATATTAACAAAGACGTGAAAACTCTTAGGTTGAGGTGTAAATAGGCAGTATTTCCTGAACTTTGGTCAAAAGCTAGAGAACAAAGCTTAGTAAATTTGGCACTTTCACTTCAGAAATGCCAAAATACCCATTTTAATGTTTTAAAAACAAAAATTTGAATTTGCATTTTGAAATGCCATTTTCATGTAAAAGCTGATCAACATAAAACACGAAAAGAAGGCTAAATGAGCAACAATGAAAATAAACTTTCTGTGTGCAGCTCAATGAAACTGTCCAGGTTAACTCGACAGCCATTTTTCATTTTGCTGATCACCAAAAGAAGGAAATATATGGCTTTGTTTGATCTAAATCAATTTTAAATCAGCTGCTGAAACAAAATTATCCTTTATTCACCCAACTCTGCTAATGACCAGACCTCCTGTTGCTGGAATATGCTGGGTGTGAGTTTTGGTGTTTACCAAAAAGGAGTGTGTGCTGTTGGTACATTTTTGAGGTTGATGCTTTTTCCAGATACTGGATAGAAGAGAAGAAGTGTGAAATGAGCCATTAAGCAGTTCACTGTGCTGAGCCAGGGCCATATTATGACAGCTAGGAACTCGAGTCATCATCAGCTGCTTCTTTTTCCTTCTTTTCCACTTCTGCATCACAGAGTCAAACAGTAAAGTCTTGAGGGTGGTGAGCTGCTGTGTATAGGCAGTATCCACCCAGCACGTAGCACAGGCCCTTTGGTACCACCGAGCACTGTCGCAAGAGTAACAAGTGTTTCTCACTCAAACACAGCCTTTGCTTCCTGCCTCCCCAGAATACTCACACCCTTCTCTTTGATAATAAAACCAGTTGAAACAATTTTATCTCCCAGGTTCCAGTGGGAAGAAAGCTCTAAACAAACCCCAAAAACTTGTTTTCTATCAGTCACAGCTTCTAGGTCTCTAGGAGCTAGAGAGGAAGCCCCAGTCTGCACTGCTGCATGGAGATGCTACCAACCTGAGCCTCCACTTTAGTGGACACACTTTCTAGGTCTTCTGTAGGCTGTGATCTTAGGGATTGTCTCAGGAACCATGCATCTTTTCAGAGACATTTTGGATATGAATGGACATGAATGAAAATCTGAGTAAGCTGTGATTTTCAAAATGTACCTATCACAATTGCACAACCAGATCTTACTGAGGGATATTTAATTCTGAGCATCTCATCACTCCAAGGCCACTTGGCTTTCCCTCTCCTTGCCCCATCACCCTTACCCAAGTGGAGCCTTAAATAGGTCCATGAGAACCAACACCAAATTTATTTCTAATGTTTTTCCTCTCTTACTTCATGGCAGATGGGGGGAGAAGTGGAGAGGGAAGGGAAACATATTGAAAAATGAAAGAGCCTTTCTGTTTCTTGCACATCTGTAGCTTATTAAAGAGACTGTCTTAACTGAAGACACTCGGCCCAGCAGTATCAGGTTTCTGCTGGTAGAGCACGAGTAGCCAGGAGTATCAGTGGCTGACAGGATGCCAGGAATCACCAGCTATCTGGCAGCAAGAGAAACAGGCAGCATGGCGTGAAGTGTGTTCCTAGGTGAAAACACCCTCGGAGAACTGAGAAATTGCCTAAGAACTCTAAGGCATTTGAAGAGATTGTGGCATGTTAGAACCCACAGAAAAATGTTTCTCCTATGCATTATTTATTGCTTTTCTGTATTTATATAATATCCAGCTTCCTGAAAGTAATTTGTTTTGGATTGTGTAACACTGGGCAGAACATCAAACGTATGTTAATCAGTGGTAATAAAACACTAAGTTTTATGGTCACTGAGGTATTAAATATTGCTAATAAATTATAGGGCTAGCATTTTAAATGAGCTATAGTTTGGAGAAGAGCAGTAACACCATGTCTGAAAGAATTAATTGCCATTGCCCGACTTCCTAATTATCAAGAGTTTCAAATGTGTTTTTAAACCAATACATCACTCTCTGTTATGCATGCAACAAAATACAGCTGCATTTGAAAAGCTTCAATAGCACTAAGACCTCTCCCCCTTCAAATCACTCTGTGGACATGAAAACACACTAGCTCTGTGAAACAGTTTATTATTTTTATCCCCATTTTCAATTATTTTTATCCCCATTTTATATATGGGGGAAACAGAATTGCAGGCAGGTTAAAAGTCTCCGCCATGACCACCCAGGCTGTCAGTGTCACGGGTTGCATGAATGAAGGGCTCTAGCTGCACAGTGTAATAGACAGGCATCTCTCCTCTTAGAAATGGTTAGAGCCTGACTTTACAGTAGTGATAATCTGCTGTAGTTCTACTGAATCTTTTCAAATTAATCAAGAACCTGGCTCTTCAAATTTGGCTTTCTCTAAGCAGTTGCTGCTGGTACCGCATACCATGTATTGGTGCCCATTAACACAATGGCATTTCCAGCAAACTGGTATAAGCCTAAAGCCTGATCTACCAATTGTCCTGATGTGGGTTTTTCTTAAATGAGGAGTGAGCCCATGCCATGAGTCATTATTAGTGAAGTGATTCAGGTGCTCTGGAATGTGACTTTCACATTACCCTGGAACAAAGCCACTGCCTCTGTAGTGGGATAGTCCATGCTGGGAACTGGCACGAGGGTTAGACCATGCTTGCAGAAGAAGACAAAGATTCCCAAGTCTCTGCACACTGCGCCAAAGATCATGATTCCAGTGACACTGGAGTTGCTCCACCACTGTTGATGGATGTACACGTCCCCAGATACCAAGAGTTTTAGGGAGTTTTAGAAAAGTAGCTGTTGGAGTCCTCTATATCCTTTCCAATACACGGCTTATTTTCATCTGTAGCGCCCTGCTAGCCAGCTGAAGGAGCTGCAGACTGTGGATCTGAGCAGTCTGGCTGTATTCAAGGATGAACACTGCTTGGCCTCTTGTCATACTTTTTACGTGGAGTAAAGCAAAGAGGTCTTGCCTTGCTTTTCTCCCGCTCCCAGAAGCATGAAAAATTATGTTTCTTCTGTTATAGTGCATTAAATTCTCCCCAAGGACAGTCCCAATAAAAAAGCCTCATGCTGAAGAGGTCTGGTGGATGCTCCATGCTTTGGGATGAACCTGTCACAACAAGGCATACAGGTACACATCACGCCTATTTGGCAAAAAAGACCATCCCTCTGCCTCAGTCCTGGCAAGAGTATATACATTTCCAAAGGTGCTGTCATTTCCTCTCCCTCCAAAACCCAGGGATGGGTTGGAGGAGCTCCCACCTAAACGTTTCCCAAATGTTCCTGCACAGAAACCATCAGTGGGCAGACAGCAAATGCAGTGGCTCTGCAGTGTGTTCTGTGAGGCTGAGATACTGGCGATGCTCTGGCAGGCTCACCACATGATTCTCTGTGACAGAAAGGACACATGACGCTCAGCACAGGTCCAGTTCTGGTTCAGCTCTTTTTTGACTCAGGTAGTTAGTTGCCTGTATAAAGCTCCTCTCTAAACCTCATACCCAACCCCAAACTTAAGAGGTCTCCAGCACTACCATCTCCCTGTGTTTTAAATTGCTGCTGCACTTTGCCATACCCTGTTAAAACACTGATCCTTGGGAGAGCCCTGCATGTGCGTATTGCAAAGTCCTGTGATAGAGTTTCACATGGAAGTAAGGGCAGTGAGCAGGACGCAGCTTGAAGTTAGTCTGAACGTGGATTCATACCAACAAGGAATCTGAGTAAGTCCCCAGCATTCTGCCGCCTCAGCTGCACTGTCCACCCAGGCAGTGCTAGAGCCCATTGGGTCACAAACAAGCAGTGTTTTGGTAACTGTATATCCTGCCAGCAGGGACAAGACCTAAAACCTCCAAGTAGCTTCTTCTGTCTGATGGTCTGTTGTTTGCTCCCTTGTGGCTTGCTCTGCTGCTACGGAATTCAAAGGGGCTTCAGAGGAGAGGGCCAGGACTGCGGTACAGGGAAAAGATAAAGACCCACAACACGGCGCTTAGTCTTCTGCCCGCCGCTGCATTACAGTGAGCCTAGTCACAGGCACAGAACCTGCCCTAGCAACCTCAGTTCAGCTGAGGAGTCCTCGCAGGCATGTCTCTCCTTGAATATTAAAATTCTGAAGGTATTTTTCTTCATAGGCCACCCCAAAACATGTATTTATTAAAGCTGATTTTGGAAACTACAAAACACGGCAGTCCAACTACAGACCAGAGCCACTTCCACATCAAAGCAATCCAATTCCTCTGCCAGATTCATAAAGTCTCAATTCTTATCCTTCCTGAAAACCAAAACACCACAAATATTTACATTTCTGTCCGACACACACCTCGTTTCCTGCTTGAGTACTGCAGGCAACACCACTTCAGTCATGCAGCAAACAGACACTACTTCCTTTTTGCTCCCTCCCTCTTGCTCTCGCTTGGGTTCCTCTGGCTCCAGCACATCCAGCCACCCCACTTGTTTGCCTGATGCCCAGGACTACACTGAGACCCGTCTCTTTCCGTGTGACCTGTTTCTCCCGAGGTGCCGCTGGGCAACTGAGGGCAGGACTTCAGCAGCACTGCCAACTGTCACCCCGCTTCTGCAACTAGCACTTGAGCACAGCAAAAAGGTGCTGAAGCTCTCTTATCTTTCCATTGCCTGAGCCCCTTGCTCAGCACTGACACTGCCATTTTATTTATAGTGAGCATCATCACAATCCTGTACCCTCTCCAGCAGTTCGGCAACTAACTACGGTACCAGAATTTGTACATCCTCGTATTTCAAAGAAGAGGAGAGAGATTCGGGCTTCTTTTACCATAGCATTTTCTTGTCACTTTGCTCAGATTCTTTCATTACGTATCACTTCTGGAAATATCTACGACAGCCTCTCTTTTCATTTTACTCCTCCTTTGCTTTACTAGGGCTCCTCACCAGAAAACTGAGTGTCCTCCATGGGTTCAAAAATCTGTTGAAGAATGAGCAAGCAAAGAGCTTCGTGAACCTTCCACTGTATAATCCAAGGACATGGATGATTTTAGCCACAGCTGTGTTTCTTGCAACCGAAGGTAAGATCTGCAATTAGCAAGGATTTAACTAACAATGCTTAAAAGTGTATACCCATACTCCCACATGGTGGCTATTGAAGATTTAATTGGAAATAATTTGAGAAGAAGAATCACACTTTTGGCTTACTTATCACACTAGCAAAATGTAACTGTCAAACGTAAGAAGACAAAGTTCTGTGAGTTTTAAAATGAGTATTGCTGCTAGAAAACCTTCTCTTGTTATCCACATTTTCAGCATCTCAGTCCTGTTTTATCCACTATTCTCAGCCAGTGGCACTCTGCACCATGCCCTAAAGGAGAAAAGTGACACAAACAGTCCTTTAAAGCATACAAATGCTCTAATAAATTTACTATAAGGATGAGAAAAATGTTTGATTAACTTCAGTCTAATTTGCAATTTAGAGAATTGCAAATGGTATGAGAAAAGAGAGCAGCTTTATCTGAAGTATTTATATGATCCCCATTACTGCAGTATCTTAATTCTTTACAGTCCTTCATGTATTTATGCTAACAGCACACTTATGAGAGAACAAAGTATTATCTTCACAGTTTACAGATGGGGAGCACGAATTTGGATTCTCAGAAACGATACAGGAATGAAAAGCTCCCTGATTTCGGCTGTGGTTGGCTTCCTAAGTATTCATTTGGGAACATGCACAGAAGCGGTTACAGCGACCACGCGCACGAGTAACTGCGAGTTTGGGGTCCAAACCCCTGCCAAGATGCAGCACAGAACCAGGCAGAGGAGACCCTGAACAAACTGCTGCCCAGCCGTGTGCTCTGCGTCACTGCAGCTGGTCACCTCTCACCCTGTGTGGGGCCTCCTCCCTGTCCCTGCTGGAAAGCACCCGAGTTTTTCAGGCCATGTCACGAGTTCATGCCACCTTCTGGACTCCAGCACGGGCCTCTGAAGCACTCGCTCTTTGCTCCATCTCGCTGTCCTTGCAATAAGGCTCTATTCCATTCACTAACTGGCTGCCATTAGTAATGAAAACTACCAAGCAGAACGAGGCTCCTCACAAATCCAAACGATGCTTTACATATTCTTCCATTTGAAAGGGAGCTCATTATTGTTCTCTGCATATAGTTTTGCCCCCACTTCTTCACAATGTCATCTTCAAGCAAAGAATCTACGTCATGCAGAACACCAAATAGCTTACTAAAGTCAAATGTTTTTTGCTTTTACAATCTCTGCTATCCCGCCACACAAGGACATTAGATTGATTTGATTTCTAGAGAGAGCTTGATTATATCTATATTATGCACCCACTAACGAAGAAGAAGTTAATACAGAAAGTCAACAGGAATAAAGCCTAGCTAGTCCCTGGCCTCTCCTAGTGGTAAAAACCTGTTCCTACTTTCTCCTGTAGTATGTAAGAAAGGGTCAGATATATACAGCTTCTCTCTTAATTCAGCCACAGACAAACAATATATTTTTCCCAGACCTTAATTCCTCTGTACTCTGCAGTTCAGCTAATACCTGCTTTCCGAGTTTTCTAAGACCTCGCTATCCTCCATTCAGTGTTTACAATAACCTCATCAGGAGATCTTGTGAAACTACTGTTATTTTAATATCTGGGAGCAAATTCACTGAAGTGTAGATGCAAGGATCTCACTGCAGTTACTAGAAGGGAAGACTGATAAACAGCCTACAAAACCAATACATTTTCCTGAAGTATCTGCCAGTCTGGCCAGTTGCTGGTATGTTCGATGCATGCAGTGCAGATATATTTGTGGAAAAGAAATATTTCCATTTCAGTTTAAGGGACATGAGCAGACTGTTTTCTCCTTTTGGTCTTAGCTTCTTGCTTTTCTCCACCATCTCTGATGGCTCTCACACAGACTGCAGTGACAAAACTGTGAGCAACTCATAAAAAGACGAAACCCTTTCAGATGCTGCATACAATTTTCTGAGCTGTTTTCAGATTCACTTCCTTTCTTGCTTCCTTGCAGATATTCCTTTGATGCTACTGAGTGGACTTGGACATCAGATACATGATCAGCATGTGGGACAATTTCCCTATAAACTGGCCACATTCACAATCATGACTAGTCTATTGGATTTTCAGAGATCAAAACAAAATGCATCCAAAGTCTGTATTGTTTTGCTACCCACGAGACTGCTCCAGCAAAGTGATTTTGGAGCCAAACTTCCTTAATATTGTCAGAGTACCAGACTTTGCAGTCATCTGGGCACCAGACTGGATCCAACTCCAGTAGCTGCAGATGAAGGAGACAAATCTTTTTAATATATCTTAGGAGAGATTAAGAGATGCTGATCAAAGTGTAAGCAATATCATCATTGTCTGGGCTGTTAGGAATGTTTCAGTTAAGCTGCCACACACTGGCACATTAATATACCTCCTTTTGTTCCTCTCTCTAAATTTGTCAGTTTTATGCAGTATATAAAAGCGTAATCTCTACCAGGCCACGTTTTTTTTGTTTATTTTTTGATTTTTTGTAAGAATAGTAATTCAGAGAATGGAGATTTACAGCCTGTGCTTTTTAACAGTCAACCCAAACTGGCTTGTTCTTTGCAGCACTGTAATTACAGCTCCATCCTCTTGTTTTGCAGGCCAGAGGTAGTGGGAGGAAATGTGCTGTACTCTCAGGGCCGTGCGGTTTGAGTCAGGGAGCCCTGGTGCACTCACACGGTCGCTGCTGCAGATTGGGCCTGGAAGTATATTGCAGGGCACCTTAACCTCCCGGCTGAGGACAGCAGTGGCAGAGAGATGGTCAACAGGGAGGAAAAGGAGGCAGCCCTTAAATCACCCAAGTGCAGAGCAGTTTGGGCCTTCCAGGAATGGGATATCACACATCTAGTGGCTCTCAGTACAGCTGGAGACCTACAGTCAGGCACACACAAGGCCAGGACACTGAGGGTTTTCTTCACACTGGGCATACAGTGGAGAAGCAGATATAGCCCAGATTTGGGTAGGAAGGCTGAGCCTCTCAGGGATCTCCAGTACTCTCACAGATACTCCTGTATTGTCATAGTTCGCTCTTCCAGTTGCTTCACATCAAGGTGAGCTGGAGCAACACCTTTTTGTGGATTTGCTCTGAAAGGGAGAATATTTAAGCTTTCTCATTTTTAAGTTAGTTTCCCTGGGTTTGTTTAGGAGACTTCATCAGTCTGGGAGATTCCCCAATTTCCTGTGTTGAGAAGTTATCAACACATTTGCTCCAGCTTTCTCTTTTTCTAGGACAGAAATATGATATGAGAGGCTGAGCAGAAATCTTTTAAGACAGGGAACAACTCCTGAAACCAGTAGTGGGTTTCAAAAGTGACTGTAAGTTTAAGCACTATCACAGTATTTCAGGATAAGTCAAAAAGCTTTAATCAGAAGGAAAGGGTAGAGACATTTTTATTTCAGGCTTAGCTCAAGCACCATCTGTCCTCTTCTCCTTCCATAAAGGCAAACATTCTCAAGTTACAAGTTTTGAAAGATTCTTCCAAGTCTCCATTTTCCTTGGAGCTTAATGCTGTCTTTAATCAAGACTTCTGCCTAGAGCTCTTCGGCTTAGTCTACAGTCCTTGCAATCAGCAATATTTTCTAGCTGTCCAGTTTTTCAGACTCAGTAGTAGCAAAGCAAGAATTATTTTCAAATTCATTATTGCATCAAAAATATCATTTAATATTATTTATTTTTTTCATGCCAGCTCAGATATATGACACTGCCAAATACTGTAACCAAAGTTCAGCTAATAAGACTCTTTCTCTGAGAAATGTTCTTTCTAGTCTCTTTTCCATAAAAATTTGTGGATAGTTTTTTTTTTAAGGGGAAAAGAAAACAATCCCTGAATGTCTCCAAGTTGAACTGTTGAGATAGCTGTTCTAGCAGCCATCTCAAATAGCAGTCAACAAAGTTAAGGTTCAGAATAAATCAAAATGAGTATATAAATCCCACATGGGTTTGTTTAAAGGTAAATAAAATTGAATTGGTATAAACCCCAGATGAGGGAGCAGGAAATACATACTGCAAGTCGCTGACCAAATAAATGAGATACTATTTAACTCCTCCTAAGCTAATAAATCAGGAGCGTTTTTACAGTGAAACAGACAGGAAAGTTTAATCATAACAAATGCAGCAGAATGAAAAGAGGCTGCAACCACTGCTAGGTGCAGCACGTGTTCAGCCAGAGCACGGGAAGGCAGCAGCGGGGATGCCAAGGCCACCACTTGTGCCACTGCCAGGGCCCAGAGCCACTGCTGCGGCGCCGGGCGGCCTCTGTCAGAGAGAGCAGCGCAAAACAACCTCCTGCCTTTGGAACCACTACCCCGTCCTGCCCCAGCAACAACATTTCCAACCAGCTGCCCAGCTCTGCTTCATAGAGTCATTCAGGCCCTCATTAACCCTTCTGGCCATTCCTGCACTGCTGAATAGGCCCATTACAAAGTAGGGGAAATCGCAATCATTTCCTTGTGCTTCCGTTAAATACTTTTAGTAAATTTGGTAATTTCTTCAGGATATTAAAACAATAATCAACTGGAGGCGTGATAGACAGTGATTGCCTGCTGTGCCTTCCCTCTTCAGGAATCACCAGCTGTTGACAGTATAAATACACTTGCTAATGCAGAAGAGCCAAAGTACGCCGAGTCGTTTGAACAGATTTTTGAGGAAAACAGAGTAGCACGGAGAATGTACTGCCGTCAGTTACGGTCTGGGGTGAGTGTAGAGGTGAACCATCAAGTTTGCACTCCCCACCACCAGCAGCTGCGAACAGTGAGACCAATAGGCAAACTAGCAAGCTAGGGAGCCTGTTCCCTGTAACAGGGGATAAAGCATCACTTCCTCCTCCTATCCTGACAGCAAGGGAAGCTGAGAAGGGCTCAGACTCTTGCTTGGATACATACCTGCACTATTACTTTTTGTGTTAGCAGTAAGAATACATTGCTCAAATATGAAGGAAAATAACTGACATAACAAAGGACAAGGAGGAATAAAACATTCAGTCACAAACATTTAGAAAAAATAGTGTATATTTTCTATCCTATCTTGAATTCTTGTTGCATCAAATGCATAAAGACTGCAGGAAAGGATCTGCAAGAGAGAGGGATGGCAGCTCCGTTCAAGAAAGCAGTCTCTGAATGTAAGTGATGGCCAGGACATCCATAAAGAAAGTAGAGGAAAAAGCAAAAAAAAAAATAGGGACGATGACAAGCACAATGCGGCAATAGCTGTTGTCATGGGGCTGGCCTGAGTGGGTTCATGGGGCACATTTACTGAGGAAACAGTGAAGAAAGAGCCTAGGATCAAGGAAAGACTGGAGTGAAGCAACAGCAAAGGTCACTTAAGAGAGCGGACAGCAGAGAGAAGATGCTGAGAGTGACAAAAAAAGTGATAGACATTAATGGATTGGAGGTCTCAAGAGGGCAGGGTGAGGCAGGGGGCAGAGGGTAAAGACGTTTTGTTGAAAGAAACAGAGATAGCAGCGAGAAAAAAAGCAGTGCTGAAATGGATCTGAGCAGGAGCAGTGTTTGGGGAAAGCAGGAGCAAGGCAATGACAGAGTGTGGAACCGTTGCGGTGAGTTTGTCAGGTGAGGAGCAAGCAAAAGGAGGCCAGAGGCTAAGACATCAGACAGGACATCAGCATGGAAGGCAAAGCTAGCCAGAATGAATCAGATAAAAAAGCAGGTATTACTATTATTAGAGGTGAGTGAGTCAGCAGGGTGGTAAACAAGCAGGAGCTGGGCCAACCTCCCCACCACGAGAGAAACTGCTCAGATCTGTGAGAGCTGCAGCACGGGAATCGCGTGGGGCCTTTCATGGAGCCTCGCAGGTCTTCTAGATGGCCTCTCCACCCACACCGCACTGAAATGAATAGCCCCATTCATATCCGCTGAGTTACTGATTTCAGAGTCCTCTGTAACATGGAAATTCATTGAGGTCTTTCCTTGACTAAGTCATTTCCTGACGGTTGCTCTGAGATCAGAGAATTCCTCGTCCTGACCCCAGGAAGAGGGAGAGCCCAGCCCAGAGTGCCGGGGAGGTTGTTAGAAAAGTCACTCCTCAGCAACTTCGCCTCCGACCACACAGGCAAGCACCACAGAGCCCTTGTCCTCCGTCCACACAGCCAATACATGAAGGGGCCACTGTTGTTTTCTGCACTCCAAAGAGATTGGAATTGGTTTAGATAAAGACCTTCAGCATAGCCCATCTTTTAAGGGTAGGAACATTCCCATTTAAAGCTGCTTGTGAAAACTGCAGTAATTTGACATCGGTTTTTGATCTAACAATGCAGGTCTTTGTGTAGGGAGCTGATACAACTGCCATGAGATTAGGATGGCCCTGTAAGCAAAGCAGCAACAGTGCATCAGCTCCTGTGTTAAGAGCTCTGCCTATCAGTTTATCAGTTTTTTTTTGTTCTTCTAACTATTCTTTTTTCTCAGTCATTGGGTTTTTGCTCTTTACTTACACTATGATGCTTTTGGGGCACAGACTATGTTTTTTTGCTCTTGTTTTGGGTACATCTAGTGCAATACAATCTTCCATCCAGCAAGAAGGATAACAATATAACAAAAACCACAACCGTTCTGTTGAGATGCTAAATACTCTTTACAACCGGTATACAAAAAATACACACCTGATGTGTAATGTTTTTAACTTAAGACATCACAGGATTAAGCACTCTAAAATAGACCCTTTTGACTACAGACAGCTGTTGTCAGCTGTGTTCTTTGAACAGAATTTCTAACAAAACTGGACTCAGGAAAATAAAAGAGGGATATTAATATTATCTCAGAGTGTAAAAAGAAAATTATTCCCTTTGTGTCTTCTTTTTACACCCTCCCAGCAGTTGTTGAGGTAACTGTGTATAATTTCTAGTGGTTCTAATAACCCCATAAATCCTACACAATCTACATACTCCTCCAACAGGTTGATGGCTCCCTCGATGTTGTTATTTCTGTGGGTTTTTTTTTTTTTTTTGACTCTGAACGTTTGGCAGTTCAATTCAATAACAGTGTCAGCTCTAGAACTCAAAGCAAAGGGTCAGGAGACTTTGGCAAGGCAATCAGCTTAATTAATTAATGTTTGCATAAGGCTGCTGAAGAAATAATGTGTTACAGAAGTGCCAAGAATACTGTATGTAGATTTTCTGGCTTCCAAGCCGTAGTGCCTGCAGGGAAGTACAGATGCTATACGACTCATTTGGGACTTCTGAATGAAATGGACATGACCTCTTTTCTGAGAGAGCAGGTAGCAAGCAGCTTTGTCCTCCAAAACCCAACCAACAAGTTCACATTCAGAATTGAATTCCAACATGCCTTGGATTCCAAATGCCTATTGTACATAGAGTTGCTTGCCATTGAACATAAAAATGCTATACTTTTAACAATATATAATACTACTTTTCAGCAATTTTGGGCAAAGTAAAATAGTTCACACTTAAAGAAAAAAATGACAGTAACAAGAATAAAGAACAGGTCAACCTACAACATCAACAGAATGATTAATAAAAACTCCTTTTTTGTGAGGTGGTAACAGGATGATTCAGTTTATCAGACTTTCAACTAATCTCAATGCAGTCTTAAGTCCTGTCTCAATGAGGCTCACAAAAGGTCTCTTGGTAGTGTTCAGTGTATGATCTACCAACCTAACATAGTTAGAAACAAAGCAAAGCAAAGAAGAAAAGGAAGAGAGAGAGCAAGAGCTCTCATTCAAAGAGCCAGAAGGAAGGTTCCTTTAGACTGTCACAATTTTTGTACCAGGTGCCAATCCCATCTTGGCTTCCATGGGCCCAAAGAAGTTAA
This sequence comes from Crypturellus tataupa, assembly GCA_034781795.1. Taxonomy (NCBI): domain Eukaryota; kingdom Metazoa; phylum Chordata; class Aves; order Tinamiformes; family Tinamidae; genus Crypturellus; species Crypturellus tataupa. The sequence continues at coordinate 674,080 of JAWLRI010000756.1, read as the reverse complement.
CAGTCAGGGCAAAGAGGCTCCTACCTGTCTTAAATGAAGATACAGTTAAAATACAAGCACATGAGCCCCAGGATCTCTTGGGGACTCCACAGAGCTGGTCTGACTAGCACTGAGAATAAAACAGCAACCCCCAGCAGCTACTGCAGAAACTGCCTGTGCAGCGCACACGCGTCCTCCGACTCACGCTGGTTCTGTTCTACAGGGCAAACTTGCCTTGTATCAAAAATGGTGAACGAGGGCCCTCTCACTGGGCTACTTAAGGTTTCAGCACACCATCAACCTTGTAACATCAGGTTAGTCCTCCTTCCTCGTGTTGAGGACTTCTCTGGAGTTCCTGCCTTCACATGATTTCCACTAAGCCTTGCAGAACGAAGCAGTCGGTTGTTCTTGATGTCAAAATGTTTCTGTACTTGCTGAGTGCTGCAAGAGTCAGAACTGCAGCACTGAATACGTGATCTTGTGAGCTCCTCACCGCCTGCTGCAAGCCTTTCGGCCTACTGCTCTTGAATCTGGTTTAGTTCAACTTTTCCCTGTGCAGTGGTTAGTTTCACACTGTGTGTGGGTAACTGCTGAAACTCTAATCTCTGTCACACAGTATAAACAAAGTGTCTGCTCCTTGTGTTTCTATCCAGCTCACATTTCTGATATTTATTCCCAGAGGAAAGTATTTTATAATTGAAGGCAGGATTAATGTTTACAGATATTTGAACCCCAGAACTATTAGAAAATTATATCCCCTATTTCACATGAACAGTTATTTTTATAGAGTCTGCTTGAAAGAATCCTCTCCAAGGAGTATGTTTTTATTCAAATAGCAATTGAATTGGCCAGCAGGACCCCTATATGCTACTATGTCACCCGGACTAGCATATGACACTGCAGAGCAGATGTTCAGAAGACTTCTGTGAGAATGGTTAAGCAGGGCAGACAACTGTCCATAATTAGATAAAGTGAAATAAACCTTATTTTGGGAAATTTCCAGTATTGATAGGGTCACTAAAGGAATCCAGTTTTCTATCCTCACACTTCATTCTCCAAGAGACCAAGAGCTAAATATAATTCTGAAAGAGCCCACAGAGCTTTGTGGCTAGAAAGAATTACAGCAGAAAGATCTTTGAAGGGAATACAGATCTTCGAAAGTTTTAGGGCACATGTCAGCTTCTAAATTATCGTGTTAAATAAAAAATAATAATAATAATAAAAAGGCAAACCAAAACTTCTCTGCCATTAATACATCCTGTAAATGTAATTTCAAGTGTTCAGTTTTGTGGAAATGGCTGTTAAAATCACAGATGACTCCCAAAGTCATTGTAAAAATCCCCATTAGTCAGAAGAGTGCCCTGCCACTTGTGCTGCTTCTCTTCATCCTTATCTGTTCCTCCTACCAGGCACAGACACCGAAGACCTTGGCTTTACCTTCACCTTGTACTCGTCATCCAGCTCCTCGGACTAGCTGAGAGGGTGCAGTAGAAACACACTCTGTTGAAAATACCTTTTAAATTTCATATCCTGAGATCAACTAGAGGAACTCAGGATGGCTGGACCTTCTTGTGTTGGAGGGACATGGTTACGTTAGGAAGACTCCAGACAAGCTCGCAATTTATAACTGGTGTGAAGGCTCTGTGAAGGCTGCATGTGAAAGCCATTTCATTAACTCCTCCCACCCTCCAATTCTAAGTTTTATACTGCAGGTAAGAGCACAAATTTAAATAAATAAATAAATAAATAACCATAAATCTCTGCCACATTAAAGATGGGAATAGAGAGAAAGTTAGACAGAATGCCAGCTTCCTGACACGTTGCAGACAGAACATGTCACACCTTTATCTTGGAAGTTGGTAAATAGATTCAGACTGCTGACACTTCAGAGGCCAGTGAAGTGGAACAAGAGTTTCTTTTCTAACCCTAAGGGCTGTATCCGACAAGACGACTGCCATGTTGGCAGAAAGAGAATAGTAGACTTTGGGGGACCACTTATGCCTTCTCACCTAGTATTAATGTCTGCTATAGCACCGAAACAGTAGTATGTGTTGAAAGAACTATCTCTTTTTATATTTATGTGCATAAGCACATGGTGCTCTTGAGGCCAACTATGTTTTTTTTTTTTTTTCAAATTATCTAACAAATCAGCTAGGACCTTATTTCATGATCTCCAAGGAAATATACCCAACTACCTTAGCACGACAGACACTGGCATCGAAATTTGGATACATTAAGGGCTGGTGAATGATATTCTACAGACTCTATAATGATGTCTCAGACAAAACAGGACACATCCTGTACTGAGGAGAGACCAAGGAGAATAAAAGATGGGAAGACAAATGAACATTGACATTTTTTGAATGATCACCAAAAGGCAGCATATGAAAACGAAACACCTCATTTAATAACTGTTGCAGTTCATAGTTAGTTCCAATATACACCCTTCATTCCACCTCCAAAGTTGGTAAGCTTCCCACTTTGCTTATATTTGCATATATTTTGGTACATCCAAGTGGCTTGGCTTTTAAGTGATCTGCATCTCTACAAAATTTCAGTCTTATAAAATGCAATTTTCTGCAGAGACCAGAAATGCTGCTGCCTCAAAATAAAAGTAGGATCTGATATTTGAGAGGGAGATTCAAGGCACTCTCCATATCAAGTTACTTCATTTTTCTCTCCTGCCATTCTTCACCTGGAAGATAATTCTCTGGAACAGTTCCTCATGGAAGTGTGGTAAGTATAAAGAAGGACTCAAGTATTAAAAGAGCAAGAGCCATGTAAATCTCCAAGATTTCACAAGGCAGAAGCAAACATGCAGTGGCTTTTGCATCCTACAGCCAAGACATAACTGCAGCAATTGTCCATTGCCCATCTCTCAGAGCTTGGTTTTCTGAGTTGGTTGAAGACTGTAGAGAAGTTGGTTTTAATTCAAAGAACTTGTCTTCTTAAGCTTTGCTTCTGGATGCAGTAATCAGAAGGGCTTCAGTTATTTTATTTCTCCCATAACATAAATTATGTGAGGCTAATGTGTTAGTCTTAGAAGTTCCTCCATCTGGAGATGGGACTTCTGCCAATTATGTCATAATTTTTCTTGCCTGGAGTGTCTTGCATTCACTGTATGGGAATCAAAATTCTAAGTAGTTCAGGTGGTGAGTAGATTTCACTGTCACAATGAAGTATATTTTATTTTAGACTTTTAGGCCAGCTTCCTGCCACTTCATAACAAAAATATGATTAATGATACATAAAATCCATATTTTAGAATAGAAATAAATTGGGCCATTGCAGTATTTCTGTCTATCTGGGGAAATTTTATTCTGTCATTGCTTGACAACATAATTTTACAGAATAAAACAAGGCTTTGTACTTAGGGAATTTCACTACTGTGTTAAAATATTTTTTTTTATAAAATGATGTAAGAAAGACCTTTTAGGAAAAGATAAATAGATTAGACAAATCCTTTCTAAAAAGATCTGCCAACACACTTTTTACGGGAAGATTTTATTTAAAATAAATATATATATAAATGTCGAATATGCAGGCATATAAAGAGCAGGGTTTTTTGGTGAATAGCAAAATACAAAGTTTTAGCAAGTACAAGGATTTCACAGAGGTCTATAGTAAAGGAAATCATTAAAATATTAGACCAGCCAACTGGTTTGGTGAGTGTGCACATATATAATAAAAATATTTTGTTCCTGATGTTGAGTTTTTTATCCAAACATATGAAAGATCTTTCTGAAGGTGAGAAACATTTTGCAGTTGAGCAAGGAAGATGGAAAGTAGTGAAGTGACCACACAAGCGATCTGCTTCGTCTAAGAGCCAAGGATGAAAAAGAAGTGTCCTCATTTTCTGCCTGGTCTTATACATTGCACTCATCATATAGCTTACATAGCTTTCATTGCAGCAGGACTGAAATGGCTGGTTTATGGTGTCAGAATTAAGCTCTGGAAGTGATAGCTCTGTGGACAGACTGCAATGCAGATTAATAATGCATGAAAACTAGGAGTTGCTGCAAAGCTTTGCAATTTACCATGCTGTACATCCACTGCTCTTCTGATAGTCTCTTCTTACTGAAGAGAAGGGAAAAAGAGACAATAGGGGGAAAAACCTTTTGAATGGAAACCTTTGCCTTTTGCTGAATGGCAGCTTTGATGGGATCACAGTAACCTACACATTAAAGAATCTGCAGAGACCTAAGGGTTACATTCATCCACCTAAAATGTGCTTCATCCAAACCATTCATTTGTAGCCAAGTAATTGGCTGTTTCTCCCCCTCCTGTTTTGCCATTCCACTTAGTACTATCTCCTTCCCTTTCTCACCAGGAGATACATATATGGTGTCCCCCGCACTGTTTGGTCAACAAGCAGCAATGGAAACTCGCAGCTGCTACTGTACCCAGCTGCAGGATGTTGGTGTTTTCAAGCTGCAGTGCAGAAGCCCAGACACCACGGGCTGCTGGGTGCAGCATCCTGAAGAAAGAACCCTTGGGTATTTAATGCTGAGGGGGACCTTGCATGTTTTGCTGCATACAGAATGTAACAAGACATTGTTAGAGAACCATCAAGATACGTCCTTAGACCTACAGTAGTGATATCCCTTGATGTTCATACACTGCTACACAGTGGTTCTGACAACCCTGCAGCATTTCCATAGTGCAAAGCTTCAGTGCTGCATTTTAATTCTCCTAGTAGACTCTAGCAAGACAATTACATGAAATCGAGAGTTCTGTAATACAGATGCATCTCAAAATTCTTTAAACTGCTATTAAATGCAAGCCGATCACTTAGGAAGATATGGTAGGCCTGGTGAAAAACTGAGTTACACAAAATATTAGAAATAAAATTCACCTGTCCTCAAATGTCCTTAGACATTTCAGATGACAATCCTACATCCCATCCACAACAAATGAAGGCTTCTGATGAGAAACTGAATGAAAATTTTCTGCCTGAGTCATGTTTTAATGAGAGTTTAGGATGGATTTGGCAATGCCATGCAAACTGAAACCCAGCTGAACACTAAGATGCACTGCTGCCAATGCAAATTTCTTACATAGTTCCAAATGCTCTGGTACCATGCGAGTAAACAGCAGTTTTATTAGAAATGGAACACAGCTAGAACGTAGTAGCACAGCCTTTTTGAATGAGTGCGTACAGGAAACAGCCTTGTAAAATTCAAAGACTTCAATTTAAGGAATGTCTGCTGAGCTACTGGTCCCTGGCATTTTCGAGTTGCCAAACAAAACCAAGAGAAAGTAGTTGGAACAAAGTAAAAGCTGAGTTACTCAATAACATTTCTACTGGGATTTCTACCTGGCAGTTGAACAGCGCAACCTCAGCTTACAGTGAGATTCAAGTTCAGAAACAGCTCCAAAACCACAAGGTGATTATTCACTGAGTTTGGCTGAAAAAACAGCTGAAATCTGATGTCTTAGCTACATTTATAAAATTCTTTTCAAGATACCAAAACAGTTATGTGAGCAGTTTGTGTTGGAAGACTTGCACCCATAAAAGTAGCAGATCATCTCCCATCAGCTTCTGATTTCATCTGCTAACCTGGCTCTACCAAGTGGTACAAGATCAGTTAACACTTCACTTGCGTTGTATCTAAATTCAAATCCTAACTTGGATTTGAATCTTAGAATAGCCTGATACACATCCTAACCTCGGCATTATTACTTGTCATTCTCTGCAGTACTCAGTTTCTCATTTAGAATAGGGAATAGAGACAAGAAGTCAGTAGAAAGGGTTATTTATAAAGAAAGTATTTTGATAATCTACGCTGTAGCAGTGTTAATAAATTATACTCCGTATATGCCAAGCTTAATGAGTGAATGAGAAGACAGAGTGCATTTTGGATTTATCTATCTATTTTCATTTAATTTTGGATCATGAGATAAGGCCCCGTGTCAAGCTGAAGCTATTGTACCCATCACAACATGTCAGCAAATGTGACTCAGTCAGAACACATTACATGTAGGAAGAGAAAGATACAAAGATAAGATATTAGGACTGAAATCAATACAGGATTCTCTTTTACATATCCCAACAGTCTCATTAACTTCAAAGTAGCTGATATGAATGTAATTAAAGAGCAGAACAAACAGCAAAAGGGGAAAAAAACAGAGCCCTGTTTCAAGATCCTCACTAAAATGACATAGCAAGGGCTGTACAATAAATGACAAGACACACTATGGCAAACTTAGCAGAATTTTTTAAAAACAAATAATAGTGACATTTTAAACAATGCAAATTGTATAAACACAGGCATCTGCAGTTTAAACACAAATGAGCACTGCCACCAGAGAATAACTTTAAACAACAGCAAACATAAGTTCTCGGTGCTCTAATGGGCTAACTCTGATATCATAGATGACTGGTAGAACTAAACTGTGCGCTACTCGCACAAGATAATCCTTTAAAATAAGAGCCAAGGGCACCATGACTAAACTGAATCCTAAAGCCTGAGGGGAGCAAATCTGCAATTCTTTAGTAGCCAGAAAACATATGACAGCGCGGCACGGAATGTATCCCACAGCTACCTATTAACACTGGAGTGCTGTCTGGCTCCCAGGCTGGCACATAAAAGCAAATGGAAATGCCCAGGTGCTCTCAAGGTGGTCGAACCGCCTCAGAGCTGACCAAAAGGCAACGGGAAAGGCAGCAAGGGCAGCAATGGCAAAGAGGGAGTGGGGGCAGCTCTGGTGCTCCTGCTTGCAGCAACCGGGAGCAGTGTGCAGGTCTGGGGAGCACGAGGAGCCTGTGCTGCTGTGAGTCGTAAGGGCCCAAATGCCCAGCTCAGTCCCCAGGCACTTCGACTGACTCTGGCACCTTGATAACGGGGAAAATGCAGCTATACAAACAGCTGCAGAAAATGTTGGAAAAAAGTCCTCTTGTGCCTTTCATGAGCTCTAAATTCCTAAATCCTCTCCCTCCTACTCACCCCGCAGATAAGAACTAGCAGATCAATGGATCAATGTGATAGTAGCATGGAGCGTCTCTAGTGAAGCATCAGCCCCTATTTTATATATACATTGCTGAATGCTCCTACTAAGTGCTAAATGAAAATTTACGGTAGTGCTAATTGAAGTCACATTTCTGCATGCGCTGCTTGCTGTTACGCAGGAAGAAATTTCTTTTGCTGGAGATTACCACTTCAGTAACGACTTCTTGTGCTTATACCAGTTTAATGCAAAAGCAAAACATAATTATAGGAGGTTGTTAATGGATTCAATGGCCAGTGTTGCTGTCTAGCTGTGTTCCAGTTTTTCCCCTGTTGGCTTTGTGCTGTCTGTTGTCGTCTCCTAATTATCTGTTCCTTTTTCAGTTGGCAGCTTTAATAGTTTGGGGGTATTATTCAAATCCAAATTAATTTGTGTTTTTCAGGAATTGCTTAAAGAGTATGAATTTTATTTGGAGCTTGATACGGCAATAATATTTTTATCAGATGTGAAAGAGAAATATTTTCTTTGGCTGACTTTCATAGCCATGAAATTATTCACATTGATCAGACAGAGACAGCTCTGATATTGCAAAATAAAATAAAAACTTCTGAAAGTGTTCAGCAGTTGATTTAAAATTGGCTTCCGCGTGGCCTAACATCACTACTGACCATTTACAGTAATTTCTGAAAGCAGACATTAAAATCTCACAATCTTCATTCACACAGCCAATGAACTAATAAATACTACGACTTAACATTTATACAGTGGGAAACCCAGGTAGATGCTGAAACTTGCAAATCTCATAAGAGCACTGGAGTGTTAAATGCCATGCAACCACTCCTCCTCCTACACACCATGCAGCCACTCTGCCTAAATTGTGCAGTGTTACCATCATCCACAAAATAATGAATAAAATTAATCAGGGAGATCTGTTATGAGTGTTCCAGGAAGCAAAATCAATGAATACGTTTTCTGAAATCTAGTGTTTCCTGAACTCAATATTCCAGTTGCAGCCAGGTTCTGGTGTGCTCTGTGTGGCACTAAGGCAGGCCACACTGAAGAATTTACTGTAATTCTCTGGTGCCACCTTTAAAAGATGGAAACATCCCGCTTTCTCTCTTCAAAACCAGTTATTAGGGAAAAGGGGAACAGAGAAAGGGGAACAGAGAGGGAGAGAAGGGTGCAACAAACACAAAAGAGTTGATTCAAAACTAATCAACCCCCACTTTCTTGCCCTGCATCAGAAATCTCTTTTATTTCAACGCTGAATTCATTTTCAAAGACACACCGATCCTTCTGAGGGGAATTCCACATCTTACAGCTGTGCAATCTGCCCTGCAGTGTGCGCCTGGCTCGCCCACCTGCTTTCTGCAAAACATCAGGAACTTCCCAGAGCTGAGGCTGTGCCAGTACAACAGCATTTTATACTTGTCAGGGATAGCCAGCAAAGACAAAGCCTAACCCGTTATATTTTAAAGTAAAAGCAATAAAGTTCAAGACTGTGTTTAAATGAGTTAGCAGAATCATTGTTACTTTGCAGAGTGTTATATTGTATTATGTATGGTTGTCTGTTAATAATGCATGCTTTTATACAGCAGTTAAAAAGCAGTTTCATTAAACAGTTTCATTTTAAGAATAGTTTGTTAAGAATATCGCTTCTGAAAAAGGCTAAATTCTTGTTCCATATTCAAAATATAACCCACATGCTGAGAATAAAGGAAGAGTCATATTTTAAACATATATTACAATTCATGCTTTGAAACATCATATAAATCTAGCCCTTAGTACTTCCCATTTGATAGTTATTTTATTTTTGCCTGCTTTTGTTTTCTCCTTCATTTATGTTGATTCAAAAGTATATTTTAAATTTTTAATTTCATCACTTGCTGTGCATTCAGGTGCCAACAATGAGTTGAACTCTACCAGTTTAAAAGCTTATTTACTGGGGCAAAATTATTTCCCTTTGTTCTCATCAGGCCAAATGTAGTCTGATTATCATGGAAGATTAAAAGAGCTGACCTTTGGCACTGAGAAATATTGTGGTAACTCCTACAGCTCTTGACTTGAATACTCTCAACTTTGGGTAGCTGGCAGAGCCCTAAAACGTATACTGTATCTGGCAGAGGTGTTTATTTTCAGCTTTCATCTTCTGCGTCTGTTAGCTCCTGAGCTGTCTATATTGGTGAGTCTAACAATGGATCAAGTCCAGACCTGGGGGATATTATCTGATGGGCTGGGATATCAACAGGAAAGCAGCCTTCATTAAGAGAAACATACCCATACCCGACGTACCCTTACCAAACACACCCAGCTGAAGGACTGTGTGTGAAATAGCACACTGCTCCTGCTCCATTGCTGAGGGCGTTAAACTATTCCCTTCTTCTCACCCAACGGTAAAAGCACTGTCAGCTCCAGGAGCCTGTGCACAGTTACTGGGGAACAAAACACACTCAGCAACAAGCCAAAGCAGGGGGAGCAAAAATTCCTAGAGAGCAAAAAATCGCCCTTGTACACAGACAAAAGGTGGCAAGTTTAAAAAATATCATTTTTACATCAGCCTCAGGAAGGTTTAGCAGACCAAAGGGGCCCAAAGGAGGCTTGGAGGCTTCACAGGCACATCCTTTTCACCACTGGAAAATAATATAGCCCCAACCAAAAAAGGGAAGATGAAAGCAACCTACGATTAGCAACAACTGACCAGGCAAAGAATACTGATACCTGTCAGCTGTACCAGCAGTGGATATCGGCATCTAATATCAACCATTATTACTGGCGAGCTTTAGGAAATGCATGCCAGAGATCACAGAATGCAAGTTCAATCTGACTATTCTAATGCAAACATTCAGAAAATCGTGGCTGAATTTTTACATGACAATTGATTTTACTCAAGAGCACATGACAAGGAAAAACATTTGTTTCTTTATACATCATGTTATGGTTCTTCCTAATGTTCAAAGTCCCTTTCCAACACATTTTTATAGTCACCTAAATAACGAATATTTATATACACGGACAGTTGTAGTAGTTCATGACCAGGTATTAGGAAGAGCTGCAATTTTAAAATACATATTTCAATTCATTTTGCAGGTGATAACTTTTACAGAAACAGATCTTTGAAATAATTCTTCATAAAATGACATTTCAACCTTGTATTTGATGTTTCTAGATTCTTTATTTCTCTGTTCTTGCATCTCTATCATGTAAACCATTTTAATAGCATGTCAAGGGCCCAATTTGTACTGAATTTTGCTTTCCAGATTACTGCTTCTTGGCCTCCCAAAACAAAATTATCCTTATCATATAAACAATAAAATCTTTAACTTTCCCCTACCTTATCTATGTGTGCAGAAAGGTCCATATCTTCATAATCCTTAATTCTTCCAGTCTTGTGCCACCTGTAAAGGTAATTGGGCAGCATCACTACTCCAGTTACTATAGGTCTTAAAATGGGAGGTTGAAAAACCACATTAGCAGCTAGAAGGCTACAACAAAATACTGAGAGGCAGCTTTAAATTATATTACCCTTTGTTAAAAAAAAAAAACCATATAGGTAGGACACCATCTTAGCAATCAATCTAAAATCTTCCAGAAAAAAGGAGACTGGGGAAATATCCAAAGGTTCTTCTCTGGTATCTGGGTATCATGGCTTTTCTCAGCCATGAACTAGAAGATTAGTTCAGTCTGACATAATGAATGGCCATAATGTCTCAATATTTCCAATAGCATAAGGGATGCTATGGTATCAAGGCAGAAGAATTTGAACCATACACAAGAAATTACAAATATATTGGAATGCATCACCTAAATAAAAGTACACACATTTGCTGAAATATTGATTAGAGCATGTTTGTAGAACAACAGCACTGATGTAAGAAATGTGAAGATAAAGGTCTGCAAAGCTCACAAAGGATTGAGGTTGTAATTTAGTTGCCTTTATTATTAATTTGTGATTTTCTTTTCTAATCCCACTTACAAAGGAAGACATTCTACATGCACACTACATTCATTAGACATTTAAAGAACATTTCAAATATGCAGTTCAACAACTTTGGGCAGTATTACACCAGATTTCCAGAAAATCTGCAGCTGGAATGTCAGGAAAATCCAGACAAATGGCCAACAGCTATACAAAAAACAATTCTATGTCATACAAGCGTCCAATGCATCCTGGAAGTTCAGAGGCATACATATCATATAAAGCTTTTGAGCCTCCCTGACTGCATACAGAGTGAATATGGAATGTTTTGGATACACTGCAGTAGTTGCAGGAGCACTGATCATCTGCCTGGGAATCGGCCACTCACATGAGCACAGAGGCTGGTTAGACTCTATCTTACTACCTCTCTGGGACTCAGCACAGCAGAACGGGGAGACCTGGATTTCTGCTATATGCTATATTGTGCTGTCTAAATCAAGTCCAATGGGCTTCAAATCAAACACAGTCTGTTTCTTTCCTTTCTCCCACTGGTCTAAAGAACTCATACCCAGATAGCACATCAGACGGCAAGTAAATCCAATTTGTATCCAGTTGCCTTAATCACAGAGAAGGTAAGTATGAGTGATGATTCCAAACTCAGACATTTTTCCAGGTGATTTTACAAACTGGCTGAGGTTGTCAAATCCTGACCTCCCAGGTTTAGGCCCTGTAATCTTCACTGAAGTTCCTGAACACACCATCTTGTTGTCAAAGTAAGTGCTGAACACCCCAAAGCGTCCCCAAGATGATGTCTTTCCTAGTCAAAAGAACCCACAATGTAAAAAGCTGTGTGAGCTTTCTGCACTGTAGAGCTGGTTAATGGTCCCCATGCTACAGTATTGCCCAAATGCTGTGCCTTTCTTTCCAGCTTGTTCTTGATACTATATTAGAGCACAAGAACAATGCAGAAGCCCCCAGCAACTTGGTGTCTCAAAAGAAACAGCATTCCTGCAACTGATTAATCTGCCAAAAAAAGCTGAAAGGGTCACATCTCTGACTAAAGAGGCTTTTCACTTCAAGGCTTATTCCACAATTCAGTTCAGTTGACAAATGCACAGCCGAAGATTTCTCAACTGCACAGTTTTCAATAAGAGATGGCCCACCCCTGTTGTTAGAACGGGAAAAAGAGAAGCAATCCCCTGTAATAGATACAACTGTTCTCTCGGGACACTGCCAGGATGGGGCAAAATGGAAAAGCTCCCACCAGAAGCATCAGTACAACTGTCAATAGGCACCAGTTGTGCATGTTCCCTGGGTCAGTACGCAGGAGCTGAGGGTGACACAAATGCTGGTGACATGAAGAAAAGTTACTGGCATTTTGTATCAGTAGGCCTGGATGACTGTTGGCTTGTATCAAATGGTAGTTAATGAGACAGGAAGAAAGGAGAATCTATGGTCTGAAAAATGGGTACATTTATACTGCGGGATACAATGCAACTTAAAGGTGTCAGGGAGAACATGAAAGCTGCAAGAGATGCTATAAATTTGTTATAAGGAGCAAAATGTACAGGCATGCACTCAGTCCTGTCCATATCCATAATCAAACAACTTTCTTCCACCCTGTTTATCCAATTACCATCCTATTTAGCTGAGAAGTATTTAACTGAAATTCTTCAAGGTTAGGTGCCCCAGGAAGAGTCACTTTCTCGGTCAAATCTTTGATTGCCTTTACCTCCATCTATCCAAATACCCTGGATGCCCTCAAACCATTTGGGATAAGCAAACTTGTGCTGAGTTTTCTCCCTATCTAGCTAATTCACTACTTAAGCAAGGGAAAAAAAAAATCTTTGCTTGTTCAGCTAGCTTAATATTGAGCTAGGCAGTGATGTCCTTCTCCCATGAATATGCTCAAATTAATCCAATTTGCATGGGAACATATAAGCAGTAAATATTTATTCATGATTGGGAGGGAACTAATCCTAGTATATAAACTAAAGGTAGACATTAAAAAACAGCATAAAACATCGATCATCATAACTTTCCTACAATTAGCTGCCAGGTATAATTAATTTGTGCTTCCAGACATATTAAATCGCTAACAAGCATAACATGTTTGAAATAAAGAAATAATTTAAATAAAATGCAATTAGGGAGATGTAGTTATTTCAATCTGGGCAAAGTGACCCTCATTCTAATAGCCCCGCTGTTAATGAAGCTGGCTTTAAAAGATATCCTTTCTCTCTCCATGAATACGATCTTTCTTTTTTTCCTAAACTTCATATTGGAGTTGCAAAATTTAATTAAATATTCTACATAGTCTGGAGGAGTAAGGAGCAAGAGATGTGTCACCAACAGAAATGGCAGACCTTATGTAAGCAATCTACCAACTAAAGGCATCATATGTTGGATTATTGTTAAACTGTAGCAGAAGGAGGTAAAAACATATAGGCATGTATTTTTACATACTTTTACTTGAGTATTGTGAAAGGATGCATTCCCTCAGCTGAAACCATTCCTACTCTGACTAAGGATAAGATTTCAAGGGAGAGCTGGAAGTGCCATTCTGCATTGCCAGAATGTATTTTTTGCTAGAACATGGTTCTCTAGTTTAGTACAGAGGATCTTTATTTCTCAGATTGATCTCTGTTTTTTGAAAACCATTCCTGGCTTGTGTTTAATCAGAAAGACCAGACAGATCAGTCCACATCAGCAACTCACTGTCTTGCTGCTTACCTGCTCATGACCCCTACAAACCAGTGTGTCACAAACAGGGAGCACGCGAACTTTGCCATAAAAGCCAGGGCTAGTTCCACAGCAAATCCTGAGCATCTGTCTGTAACTGAACCATCAGCATTTTAGCACTGACCTACGCCATGGGCAGACACAAACTGAACAGACAGATGAATCATTTATTGCCCTTTGTTTAGCTTTTTAGTATTCCTCCTCTTGAGATTAATTGCCCCTCCTTCGTAGTCAAAAGGATAAATGGTAGGAATGTTCTTCATCCATTTCCCAAGCAAAGCTAGTTCCTTAGTGTACAATAAAGCTGGTTTGAGCTAAGTTCACAAAATTTGTACCAGTGTAAATAAGGATCATTCAGTCAGTCCATTCTGCAGTGAGGCAGTGCAAGCAGCTCTGGAGTAGTTGTATCTCAAACGCTGATGGCTGTTTCTAGTCTGCAAGTAACCCAAATCTGGTGCTTAGAATAACTTCATTATGATGATAAAGTCAATCTTTACCTTTGTGATCCATATTGCATAGTTCTAGGGTATGTTTTGGGTAAACTGTGGGTACTTTCAGACACCTAATTTGATTAGTTCTTCCCGTAGTTCATTCTAAAGTTAAAGAATTTCCTACTGAAAGAAGAAATGGAGCCTAAACTTTACCAACCACCACCTTCAGTTTAGGTAGCCCCTAGATGCCAATATTTTGGCACGTGAGTTGGAAAAAAGACAAAAATATAAAAATGAGATATAAGAAAAGGTAGGGGTGAAGAAAACAGTCTCACTAGTTCTTATGCTCACCTGATGCCCTGTTACCCAAATATTTAAGCACTTTATAACTTAAGCCTTTATCTTCCTCTGAAGGAAATACATACTGCATCCACTCTTTCTGTGAGGAAGTTAAAAGGGTGGGTAGGATATCAGCATGGCTGCCCTCCTGAATCAAACACTGGCTAAGATACTGATAATTTGGTAGAAAGGGAGAGAGAGAAAGAGAGAGAAAGAGAGAGAAAGAGAGAGAAAGAGAGAGAAAGAGAGAGAGAGAGAGA
>JAWLRI010000756.1:641667-659365 GCA_034781795.1 Crypturellus tataupa | reverse complement strand
AGAGAAAGAGAGAAAGAGAGAAAGAGAGAAAGAGAGAAAGAGAGAAAGAGAGAAAGAGAGAAAGAGAGAGAGAGAGAGAGAGAGAGAGAGAAAGAGAGAAAGAGAAAAAGAGAGAAAGAGAGAAAGAGAGAGGAACAGAGACAATTAAAGACCTCAGCAACTTTTTTAACTCTCTTCTTTTTACTTCCATGTTGTTTTGGAAGAGAGAACTTTGCACATTGAATCAACAAAGAAGAAATGCCGTTTTCAATTTCAGAAATGCTACTTCGGAACCAACCAAGGCAGGAATGGCTGTACACATACATAAGGCAGGTCAGCAAAACTGGTCTCTACCAATAAGCTGTCAAAAATCAGCAGTGTGTATGAGAAAGCAGAAGGTCCTGACAACCCACCTGCCTTGCAATTTCATTTGTGGAGTGGTGAGGATTCGTTGCATCAATGCGAGTTTCAGCCTTCCTTTTCACTACAAGATGAGAAGTTCAACTGATGCATTCTTTTGCATTTGTTTACCTGTGCAGAGGCCCTCAGTGGAGTTCTGCTGGCTCTCCCACTTCCCCAGAAATGGGCAGGTGACCATTCAGTCTGAATTGCACAAGCAAGGCATGAAGGAGAAAGTTATGAAGTCCTTTGCAAGGTAATGGCCATTTTTTCCTGGTTTTCAATGAGTAATAATTAAAACTTATCACCTTGTTAATACTTTCTTCATAATAATTAACCTATACTATTCTCACTTACTACAATACTGCTCTCTTAAACCTTCCTATGTGCACATACCCACAGAAACGCACGAGTCTACTGCAAAATCTTCTGTCAAGATCCCTGCTAGTGAAGAAATCATTAGGACAGTTATGTACAGTTATGTATAGAATAGTTTCCATTAAAGGGACAGCTGAGCAGGCTGGGGCTTGTCAGCCTGGAAAAAGAGACAATCTGGACAAGTGAAATATGATAGAGGTCAGCTAGTTAAAGAGTGTCTTGGAAAAAGGCGGGTAAAAGTTGAGTGTTCCCTGTTTTTTCCAGTTTAAGAAATAAGGAGCATTTAAGGAAACTTGCCAGAGCAAGGCTCAGCACAAGTAAAAGGAGAGAGTCCTTTCTGCTACAAAATTCCCTGCAAAATGGTACAGGGGATAAACAAAGTTTATATGACTTGACAGGGAACCTAAACAAGTACACTGAAGAGAGAGACATTAAGAATTATTAAATTAAAAAAAAAAAGTCAGATTTAGGAGATTCTCTGAGTTAAAAGCTTGAGAACTAGGAGAATATTTGGGAGTTGAGTGGGATCAAGGGACCCTGAGACTGAATCAGGACAGATGTTCTTACATTCTTGAACTTCGTGTCTAGCACAGAAGGACCTATCTTGGCTTTGTGTTTATGTTGAACTCATACAGTAGTCAGTAGAGGAGCATAAATTTGAACTAGGACCTCTCAGGTCTAGAACTAATATTATAACCATACCAGAGTTTTTGCCTCTCGATACAACACATGCTGCTGTATCAAGTCCTTTTCTGGAGGATGAAGTATCCTGAGATGCCGCTCAGGCATCCAAACAGTTCACAGATTTACAGTACATTAACTATGGTCATGGGAAACCGTTGTTTTTTTTCTTCTATAAAGAGGGGCTTGTGTAATATGTAAATGCCATGAGGGATTAGCGCAAGAAATTATTTTTGCAGCGTGTGAAAGTGTGTTGTGCCAATTCTCAGAATGTCCAGCAGAAGCCAAACCTCATGACAGAGCCAGAGGCAAATGCACAGCTCTTGATGCAACTGCCCATTAGAGATGGGCCACACCAGCTGAATAGCTGGAGAGAAACATATGCAAAAAATGGATTTTATGATAGATAGTTTCATAGCTTGGTATGTCTGAACCAGCTCCAAGAGAAAATAGCTCAAGCAGAAAATCCTCTTTTTCTGGTGACATACTAATTCACAGATATTCTGTCCTTATAGAAAAGCCCTATAAAATTCAAATGACATGAAAGTTCATATACTTCTGTAAAAATTGCTTTCATCACCTATAAAACAGAAGGACTTTTTGTTGTATTTTTGTGACCCCAATGCAGAGGTCTCTGGAAAGAAAATAATGTTTAAACTCAAGTGATTCAAAAAAACTGAACAGTAAACATTTTCCTGATTATGTCATGCAGGATTCTATATGAAAACAGTAATATTTTTTAGACTGTGAAGGTGCTTCTCCATACCTTATAAAAGTATATGCAATAATGTCACAGAGTACATGTAATAATGTAGGTCACCTGAGACTGGGTGTAATGGGGTATGATAAAAATTTTGCTTGGTTTGCCAAAGGACATGAGCTAATTCATTATTCTAAGTACACAAGCTTATCTGATGTTCCAGTGTGTCTCATATCCTTTATGCAAATAATTTTCTCTTGATATCTTTCAAAGAGTTAAATGGTATTGTTAGTTGTAGAAAGAACCAACTAATAAATGGTCACACAAAGGCCATGAACTCTTTACAAATATATTTCTGAGCCTGGTGTGTGTTCTGCAGGTTATACTCAAGTAATGTAAAGGAACTAAAAGACAAAACTAGATCTGCAATTAACCTTTCTATTAGCTATCCATAAAGATACCAGGGGAGGGTAAGTATACCTGTGAAGTTTGGACTTTTGTTAGCATGCTGAGAATAGTCTGAGAAATTATTTAAAGTCGAATCACCATGCTTTAAATGCTAGAATAATAATAAAAGTTTTTAAGGACTGGCCTAAATGAGTCGTTGGCTGCCTATTAATCAAAGGAAAAAAAAAAGATGAAAAGTTCTTCATAATCACCTGATGTCTGTTCATTTCACAGACTTGTTTTTTGGGCTATAAAATGTCTTGCTATTAATCAGGCATTTCTCAGATTAAAACCCCTAACCAGAAGAGTGAATCTTTTTGCACATTTGAAGTTGCATATATACTGAAGGCTCTAAATAACTGTGAAGGAGAAGAGAAAGTCCAACAGACCACATACACCAGAAAAGAAACCTTCAAGACTAGACACAGTTTAAAAGATATTGCTGAGAACATAGAGCAAAGTTTAAATATAAAGCAAAATGTAGTCTTGCATAAGAACTTGAACAGGAAGTTGACTTAAAAACAACTACAAGCAAAAAGGGAAATCAACAAGTCTATTTGATCTTTCCAGCTGAGTTAAATAGAACTCCAAAATAAAATCAATGGTGACAACTAATTCTTCATGCAAAATTATTCCTGTTTTAATTACATTAAAATTAATTAATATCATTATCTAGGTTGAGAGACATGTTTACTCAGACAAAATGCTCCTCTCGGACCCATTGAGGGCAGAGAGAGATCAAACTGACCTAAATCTGATTCACTCTTGGAAAATCAGGAGAATTTCTGGGCAATTTTCAAAGCAGTCCAAGGAATTTCATCTACATTCCATAGTCTTGGCTTCTTGGCTACATGCTCTGGAGCACTGCAATAATCTTCTGCTCTCTCTACCAGTTTACCTGCTGTGGTACAGCAGGTGGATACATATGGTAAGATTTTATTTGGGCTGTCTGCTGTCCTTGTAAACATTAATGACGTTTTCTTGAGTAATGGTGGAACAGAAGTCGCTCTGGTGCTAACTCCCACTGTATTTTTTTTGTTTCTGTCCCTCATTTACTTTATGAAAGTGGAACCAGGACAGCTTTCGTTTTGCCTGGATATAAGTCCTGCCCTGTATTAGCAAGTCTAATACAGAGCTACTTCTCTAGTTATGGAAGGAAAGCATTTCTGATACATTAAACAAAGACACATTAAACAAAGACAGAAGACTTTCCAAGATTTTTTACGTAATCTCCTGGCCTGCCAAGTGGCCCAGCACATGGTGTACGCAGATGCACTAAAAGACAGACAACTTTCATACCATAAATTCCTTTGCTGCTCTTCTGCTGTGAATGACAAGAACATTTTTCCACTCATTTCAGTGGCAACAATTCCAGCCTCATCATAGAGTCTAGTTACTCAGGCACAATGGCAGTTTGCATTTTAAAATAAGCTTTTCTGGCCACCCCTTTCCCCCCGCCTTTTTTTTTTTTTTTTTTAAACTTCTTCCTTTTTCTTTTCTTTCTTTTTTTCCCTCCTCCAAGAAACAATTTGCTTTCTTCCATTTGGTTTCTCAGCAGGACTGTTATCAGTGCTAATCACTAAGGGAGGACAGCTGGTAAGGAAGAGCAAAAAGTCAGATCCTTCAAAACACAACCATGGATTTAAACATGTGAGCCTGCACTGCAAAAACTATTGTTTCTCACTCTGTAAGTCTGGGACATACCCTGCAGCATGTAAAGTTCATAATTAGAGATAAATACCTCCAAGAAGCACACATTTGTACAGACAAAGCAAAGGAAGGGGCCATTTGCTGCAAAGCGGCATTTGTAATTCTGAGAACTCTCATTCTGAGACTGATAAAGTGGTTTGCAGAAAAAGAGATGAGACTCACAGCTGGAGGAAACACAGGTGTCAAAGTCTGTTGCTAGTGCTTTTGTTGTGGCTCAAAACAGGCAGGCATGTTTGATATGCAAGAAAAAAAAAAGATACTTGGGCACATTCAGCTCAGGACTAAATGGGGGCAGCAGCCAGGTGGGCCCTATTTTCCTCTTGTTTATTCTTTGAATGACGAAGTTCTTCCCAGTGAAGGCAATCAAAACACTGTGATACAAAATGATGACCCGAACAACTGGCTTCAGCGTGACTTCAGCAGCAGTTTCAGATGTGACTTCAATAGAAATTGCAATTACATGGGAGCTGAATTTGGCTCACTAAAAGGAAATGTTTTAAGATCCTTCTGCTGGTTTAGCTGCCTGTGCATTATCTTGTTGAGTTTCTCCACTATACGCAACAGCAGAAATTCAGACTGAAGACAGTAATGCAAGGGGGAGCTGCAGCTTACTGAAAGTACAGTCTAAAAATCACCTTGTCTCATTTACAAACATGTTGATATGATTACTGATCCCTTGCCTTTGGTTCAAACCCTGTACTAACTAGCAGACCTTGGCAGCTGCCTCTCTTCTTCCCTATTAAAAAGCTTGGACAGGATACTGACTTTAGAGGAGAAGGTTGCAGGCAGTCAGACTCTGCAGTGGCATCCCAATGGTTTAATTGAAGATGAACACTTTGTTCATCTCTTGTCCCTTTCCCCAGGGTAGCCAGCATTGCTTCAGATGCCTGCTGACTTAAATGGCGACAGCTGCAGGATGGGGACTCATGTATCACAAGCACTGTGCAATAGGAGATAGCTGAAGGGCAGGACTTCAAAGTCGCTGGTTATAACCATCCTGACGACTCCAGGCTGTTGCCACTGCCAGCTGGTAGCTCCAAGCTCAAATGTGGGGACGTGGCCTTGCAAGCAACTGGACTTTTGCCATATCTTGAAGGTGCTGTATATTTATCTGGGGGTGAGACCGGAAGACAGAGGTGAATAAAGTGCCAGATGCTTTAGAATTTCTATTGGCCCTGTTTGGTTCCTCCAAAAATTGGCATTAGCACATCAAAATGGGAATTTTCCTTTCCTTTCAAGGAAGAGGAAGAACTGAGCTGATTTTAACTTACTTTCCCCAGCATAACTGTTTCAAATAATGTTTAAAAACTTTTGTGGAATGAGAATAACCACAGTTTAAATATTATTTCCTGGTATTGGAAGCACATTTCACAACCTTCTACCTTCACAGGAAAATTATCCACATCCTAATCAATGTCAGAAGCCTCAGTCACTATCAGCTAAAAAGACCTATAGGCCTTTAACACTAACTTGGATGTATATTTTTTTCACACTCGTCCAGGGGGATCTAGTAAACAAAAAAATTTGGTGAGGTCAAGTGAGACTTGTCTTTTAATGAAGAGATGTGTGAGCATGAAGAGATGTCGACACCATACTTATTTCTGCTGTCAATATGTGACATGGCATTGCCCAAGTCGCTTGGTGTGACTGCACACTTGGCTCACAGCACTGCCAACACAACAAAATTTGGCCAACCCATTACCTCTTTCAGAAAGCAATAGAGATAGTGGCAGCAATTCAGCATTTCAGCCAAGCTCTACCCTGTTAAGGAATAAAGAAAAAAAAACATTAAGGTTTGCTGTATCCAAAGGAGAGACTGGCAACCAGAAGGAAATAGAGCGCAGGACACTGGAGGTTGCTGGGTGGGGGCTGCAGGGCTGAGAGGGCACGTTGCACTGGCTGGCCATGCTCAGAAAATGCCTTTGTGGGGCTGGTCCCATCAGACTTTCCATGTTTTCAGTTACTGCATAAGAGATTGAGACCTTCTCACCCACACACATTTCTGTGTTTCTCCAGCTCTGGCACAAGGCCTCTCTCTGGCTCTGTGACCTCCTGCACTAGCTTTGCCTGGCAAGGGGGCCCTAGGCAAGGAGGGAATGCGGCTCGGCAGCTACAAATAGGCTGCTGAGCTGGGCCCTACCTCAAAGGAGATGGGTTGGAAGGTGCACATTCCCCAGCTGTGGCCTCATGCACCACTTCTTCCACCCCATAACCAAACCTATAAAGACGAATGTCCTTTTCACTGCTGGAGCACACAGGGACAGCAGCAGGACAGAGAAGTGGTATCACAAAGCCATGTGAACTGCAAAGAACCACGTTCTCATTTCTTTCCTGACTTCCATTTTGCAGTTTATGTCATTATAAAATTTCCCTTGTTCCAAGTTAGAAGCAAATAAAAGGTATAACCACCAAGACTGATGGCCCAATGATGGACTGCTTGATTCTTGCACAATTTACTCCTAAACTCTGTTTTCCCTGATCAGAACAATGAGTTAATTCATTCTACCATGTAGGGCCTGCAGCGTTATGGTTGAGATGAAAGTGGCTCTCAGAGTCTTCTACACTTCCTGTACCCTGTGGGTAATTTAGGCCCAACTTCTTCAGGAAACAACGTAGTTTTGTATCAGATGATAATATACAACAATGGACCTAAGTTCATGCCATTTTTTATCTCTATAAGATAAATACATGTAGTTGGGATATACACTTACATATTTAGACATACAAATGTCTTCTGCTAGAGATATCTAAAGCAAAATCAATCAAAAGTCCTGACTTTTCTGCAAGATCATGGAACAACCACTCAGTGTTACAGATAGGAAAAAAATCTAGATAAGTTGGTAACCCAATACAATTGGTTTCTACAGCTTCAACCCAGACTCCTTTCTTTTATGCTCTGCAACTCCTCATATATGATAAGCTGGTCTTTTGGAGGATCCTTTTGGCATTTCTTCTTCAAGCTTCATCCCTCTTAGTGCAAGATAACCATAATCCTCCTTCCAGCAGGCCTTCCTGACTTAACAGAGACTTAACAACTCTGAAGTCTTCCTGACTCTCTCTCGTGCCTTTTACCATGCAACTCTGGAGCAGCATTAAGTACCATGACTGGCATCTGGGCCCTGTTTCCAGCTAATCCCTTCTGGACAGCTGTGTTTGCAGGGTCCTTGCCTTGGAACAGGCTGACTCCAGGAGGCACTGTCTTTGAGAGAACACACTGATGAATTACAAACCTCCTCAACTACAAATGCATGGCCTGTTAGATCTTCAAAAAAATAAAACCTCTGATGTGCATAAAGACTAGAATTACAGCTTTTTTTTTTTTTAAAGTGAGTACATATTAGTATTCATATTCAAAATAGGTATGTATCATAATGGCTATGATATTACCTATTAAATCTCAACTATGCAAGTATTTTTTTCTGATCCCAGCATATGATTAAAAGGAATATCAGGAATATTGCAATTATATTGCCTTTTTTTTCATACTAAACTCTCAAAAATACTCCAGGGCAGGTGAATTACCTAAAATGCCAGGAGTTTATGAATTAAAGTAGGGTAGTGGTAAAGAGGGTGGGAATACCTCAAACCCTCAACATTCCAATGGAAGTTTGGCCATGTTCTTGAACGATAGCACTGCAAAGTTAGTCAAAATAGTCATGTTTGGAGATCCACTATTAAATTTGTCTACAGTGTACTTCTTGGCCCTTCTTTGTTGATATAAATGAGTGTGACTGATTGTTCAGTCTACTGCCCCCCTTGGGAATCTTTTTAGTTTCTAAACTTTCTAAGTTGTATCTTTTTTTTTTCTTAGTTGGCGTTTCAAAAATACACGCCTTCCTGCTTATAATTGTATCATTCAAGTCAACGTCATACCTCTGATGCTTAAACTCAATGTAATATTCAGTAAGCATAGGCTGTCAAAACTCAACAATGGATTACTCATAGCAGATCTATCGATAGCAAATGAAATCTTTCTACTATTTCTGTCCTATTAGGGTGTCTCTCCTTTTATTCAGGTATTAAATTACTGTGACTGGAAGCATAAGCACCAAGAATTTTCTCATCCTGAAATCAGAGTGATTCGAATAAATGACAGATTGCTTAGTGGAACTTGAGGGACACAGATTGGCCATACAATATGAGGCACATTGAGCTAAATTTGCTTATGTCCTGCAGAGTGACATTGTCCTTTCACTCTGGACAAAACTCTGAAAGAGTTTTGCCTCAAATTATAGCCACACATTGCTGTTAATTTAGATACAGACAAAAGTTTCTCCATTAGCTTTGTGTTGACTATTTGGGAGTGCCTAGGATAGAAAAACTCAGAGCACCATCTACATAGACACACACATACACATTAACTGCAGAAGGGCAGCTAAGCGGCAGCAGCTAGCAGGAGTGAAAGCCATGCAGAGATTTCTCATGACAAGCCTTGATACTGGGGAGAAAACATCCCTGCACTTATTCTTTTGTCTTTCTAAAGAAAAGGAATCATCACCTGGCGACTGACTGCCAAATTCCAGAAGGCAGGAAGCAAGCTTGTAACAATGCTACTACCACAGCACTTGAGGGAAGATCTTAAAACATTCCCAGGACAAAGGGAATCTTTCTGCTAGTATGGATCACCAGCATACTAACAAGTTCTAGCATTAGCACTAGGAGCAGAAATTTTATCGCGTTTCAGGAAGTTTGCGGAATCCTTACTGGCTTCCAGAAGACTGGCAATGCAATGGAGAACACTAAAAGAATGACTCTTGTAACTTGCAAATGTTACAAGACTACCTTTTAAATATCTCTTTCATTCAACTGATGAGGTACAGAATCCTTTTGGCCACATTAATGCATTATTATGACACCAAAGATAGTTTTTAAGTCAGCATTAGAAACTCATATTTTAGAGAGCAAATTACAAAAGCAGAGGTCTACTTTTAATAATAGTAATGGTCTTAAAGCAATTTCATGATTGAGAAAAATTGGAGCTGGTCATTCTGCAAGTTCCATTTTGCATTCTGGCCTAAGGCAGCTCTACCAGTAAGGAGGCATGTTGCAACTTTTTATTTATTCTAACCTGCTCTGTTGTTTTCTGTAGGACAGGGATCATTACAAAAGAAGTTTTTCAGATATCATAAAGCATAACTTGATTTTTAATGACTTCTCTATCTGTTCTCTAGCAGTTCCTAGCTGCACAGCCAACTTACTATTTTTCACTTTCACATTTCCTGGGCATTTATTTCTTCATTCTGGTCAGCCATGGAAATCTAAGTTACTAGTAAAACACAACCACTCCCTCAAAGATGCTGGTACCTTGGGAGAAGGGGTACTAAGCACTCAACATACATGGCTCTGCTCTGCTCTTAACCTTTCAAAGGGCACATCTCTACTAAAATCAGACTTCCTGGTTTGAATTTGGGATCCCAAACTACAGCAGGAAGAGCAGAAGCAAACACTCCTGGGGTTTCTAAGCTGCACCTGGCTTTGCCTCCTCCTGCACTCATTCCACACACACACACAAATGAGGAGGATAGAATATGAGAGAGAGGAGGCTCTTTTAGAGCACAGGGGAATTTTGAAAATGTTTGGGGAAATAAAAATAAGTCAGAAGCATTATAATTCTGTCAATAATGCGTTATACTTGAAAGGGCCTGGGTATATCTATCACTTAGCAAGTTACAATCTCCCTTTTAAAGAGGGTTACTGTATATAAAACCCTTACCTGATTTGATGGACCAGTGCTTTCAAACTAGTCAGCACCTGCTGTCAAACTTGATATACTCTCAATCTGTTTTAAGTAAAGCCAAAGGATCAGGACTTAATTAGCAGTGAAATACTTCTTATACTGATTGGTTTGCTCCAGATTTCCTGAGGGACATAGATTTGTCTCTATCTGGAATCCCCACCCTACCCTCAGCTGCTTGTTAGGTTTGTGTCATTTGGCAGACACTTACCTGCCGCATGTGCTGCAATGGAAGAGTGCTTTTGGCAGCAGAGTCTGCACAGCTCTGGGAAACGGGGAGGCAAGTTGGAGCAGCTTCTCTTCATATGAATGTTCCAGCTCTGCCAAACCAAGCAAGACAAGGGGACATGCTTTTCTAGCTGCTCCACAGCACAGTCATTAGTTATTTGCTGGTTTCATGAGGGCTTTTTTTTTCTCCTTTTTTTTTTTCCTGCAGGGATAACATCAGGTTTATCACTTCAATTAAAAGGCTTTCCTTCTCTAGCAGCCATAGTAATGAGAATCACACCTCTTTAGGAGCAAAGCTTTGCTCCCAGCAGAAACACAAACCTAAAAGTGCAGCTATCAGCAGTTGGATTGTCACAGGTGTCTGATGGCATCAGGTGCCCAAATCAGCCTCTCACAAGACCTGAGCAAACACTTTTTTATGTCCCAGGCAAAGATACAAAGTATTGTCATAAGGGAATGACACTGCAGGAATCCAGGCCATAGAAGTCTTAATACTGCCTCAGAATGGGGTCTGTTATTAACAGAAAGAACAAAACAAACTTCATTGTGGTCTAGAACAGCTAGACCCTGAGGTCTTGGCTGTTTCTTGTGGCAATGACAAGTTTTGGTCACTTAGGTAATAAAAAATGAGCTAACTTTGTCATTCCCTTAATTTTTGCAAGTCTCTGAACACATCTGTCTAAATATCCATGACCCAGAGGGGAAGGGAATATATTTAAAATACACAAGGGTGCCAAATCTAACTCATCAGTCTCTGCTGGGATTCCTGAGAATCTTGGGAGGTGGGACCTCAAGCAGTTTATTTTGGCATCATTCTTAGATAGAGAACCTTTTGATGGCAGTGTCTCTGGATGGGTCTTCTGCTGTAGGAGCAGAAGAAAGCCTTATAGTGAAAAAGCAGAGAAAAAGTGTTAGAATTCACCTGAGTTGTAGTGTTTTTTACTCAAGAAGAGTAAGAAGGTATGAAAAGGAATAAAACAAAGTTTAAAGTTATAATCAAATAAATGAAAACTGAGAAAGTCACTCGAGACCATTTTGTTAATCCTTCTATTTATACAGAAGTGCAATTTTTGACAATTTAGGTGCTTTATTCTGCCTTCTTTTCAGTCCTGAGGCAGAAGCAGCTCATTTACCTTTTGTCTTCTGTGTTCATGTTATAGTCCCACTGGTTTTTAAGGTACTGTGTGATCTGACAAGAAGGCCTAAGCTCCTCCAAAATTTTAGTATCACTTTCTCAAGCATACAACCAATTGAGTAATCAAGATAACTATCAGTTATTTTATGTTGCAGTTGTGACTAGGATGTCAGGAAAATAACCGGGCAAAAGGTT
This sequence comes from Crypturellus tataupa, assembly GCA_034781795.1. NCBI lineage: Eukaryota > Metazoa > Chordata > Aves > Tinamiformes > Tinamidae > Crypturellus > Crypturellus tataupa. Next base: position 647,779 of record JAWLRI010000756.1, on the reverse strand, counting down.
TTTTGTCTAACTGTGGTTTCTTATCTTCCCACTACTATTTTGAACATTGGGCCAATGTTTTTAAGCTTAGACTAGAAGAGACAAAAAAGACAGGAAAGAAAGTCATTACAAGATTTATAAGTCTTCTGGAGAAAGCTCTCACCTATGCACTAGGCCAGGCTGTGGCTGAGACCCCAAGTTGGGTTCTGTCTATTCCCATGCACGGAGCACGAGAGCCAGTGTCTGCCACAGTATTAACCTCTCTCCCAGCTACTTAGCCTGGGGTCTGGGGTCAGGCTGCTCCTCTTGCATCTTATGTTGCATCAAATAAATAATTCGTTATCGCTCAGAGAGTATGCAAGATGATTTTATCACCAAATGATTAAACAAGTCATGGAAAAAGCAGGAAAGGATTGCAGTTCCCACTCCAAGAGAAGTTTACACTCTTAAATTAAGTAGTTAGTGTAACACTGGATTACAGATCTAAGTGAAAATATTAAGCCCCCAAATTATTGTCTCCTTGGCCTCCAAAATATTTGAAGTATTATCTCAATAAAGGTAGAACAAGAAGAAGAATTAGGAGCATCTCTTTTCTCCACATAAGTAAATCCCTTATACCTGAGACATAGCAGTACAAATGTCCACATGCAGCGGAAGGAATTTAACTCTGGCCTCTCACATACAAAATAATTGCCTTAATTACTGGGTTCTTGGATGAAAGAGACCACAGCTACTTCATCATTTCCTCCCCTTGGAAGTGCCATAAAACAAAGTGTTGTATCTGACACTGAGTATTTTGTCCTGCATGAGAAAATCCATTCATATTAGTGGAAATTTTGGGGGGGGGTTGGTTATTGCAGTTAAACTGCTGAATTTCTTCTCCAAATTTTCCCATTAAGTTGCCAGTTGCCAATACCATTATTAATCAATGACATGACTTCCCTGAAACCTTTTGTAAGCAAGATTAATCTGTTTGACAAGCCAACACTTCTCTGTCTTGGGCTATTAATCCCTCCTTTCTTAGGGACTTATGTTGAAAGGGGGGAATTAAAAAAAGCAACTCTTAAATGAAACTTGTCTTGTGAAGTCTCAGCTTGTAAGGAATTTTGTTTAATTAAACTGAGTATGTATGTGTATTAAGAATACGTATACATACATATAGGTACCTAGCTTGCTTTGAAAGAAGAGTTCACCTAGGAAATCACCTGCTTTCCCAGCTTCCCACAGCTGGAATCATGTTCTCAATACTGCACAGTCCTGATGCAGATCACTGGCAAGTTCTTCACCAGGACACTGGGTCAAACATCAGCAGGCTGGACTTGTACCACAGAGTGCACCAGAGCCAGGATTTTATTCATCACGCTGGAAAAAATGAAAGGTTTTATATTTTTAAGCATGTGAGAGAAAGCTATTCTCTTCACATTTTGCCTCCTATTTTTAACATCTGTATCATCTCCTCTCATCTGCTTCTTCTGTTGAGAGATCCTAAACAGTCTCAGTGATTCTCTGTTCCTCATGTATCTGTCAAGACACAGAAATACTGAGTCCCTGCTTCTAGATAGCCATTCAAGTGAATGACATGTTCAAAAAAATCCATTCTTTATAACAGGGACCAAGACTCTTGCCATAGGTTTTGACAATGTCCATGTCATGTCATCAAAGTTTTTGTACTCAGATCCTAAAATGTGCTGAAAATATTCTCAGATATTAATTCAAGCAGGAACAGGACTGATACAAGTCAGTACCAGAACAAACATGCAGGAAAACTTATTCTACACCCTCTTTTAAAGTCTTCCATCTCTTCTAGAAGGAAACAGTATCTGGAGAGTCTTGAAATACCCGTGTCTCTTCCCAGACACAAAGGAGCGAAAGAAGTCTGGTATTTGTCTCACTGTCCTTAGAGAGCTAAATCTAAGCTAAGGGAGTTTGTTATCATTTGAATAAAACAATTGGCCGTAGTTTATAAGGACTAAAAAGACTGAACTTGCTGAAAATGAAACTTTTGTTCTACTTGAAAAAGAAAATTCACTGGGTCCCTGCAAGATGGTTTGTTTCTCCCCAGGCAGCATTTTGCCACAGCAGAGAGTTAAATCTGAATATCTGGGCTGACTTCTTGAAGGACCTTTGCTTCCCAAATACCCTGTTCTGCATGCCTTCTCTACCTCACACTCTCATGTGCTATACAGGACTTAAAATAAGCTGGGTTGCTGGATGCAATTCTTCTTCTTAGTAATACCTTTTAATACTATAAAACAATACAGATGCTGTTGAAAGAGATGTAAAGTAGTTTACCAACAGAATATTTATGTACAGCAGACAAAGTTAGAAATGTTACTGCACACTAGTCAATGAAATGCATCTTTCCTGAAAAGGAAAATTGTATTTATTTGTTTAGAGACCTCAGTCCATATCTGATTCACACTGTGCTTCACATGAAGGGTACATATGTGAGTGTAAATACCTGCCTGCAGATACAGACGTGTGTGCATGCAAACAGCTGCAGGCTCTGCCCTGAAGAGCCTACATTCTTCCAATGCTTTTAACATTTTTCATCACACCTACCACATGGTTGTGGAACTTCCTCTCTTGGCATGCTGCTTGCCTCCGCAAACACACAAGAGCAACCAGCCCTGCCTCTTTACACTTGCTTGCTGATGGCTCATCCCCTTAGAGCTGCTGTAGCAGCACAAATGCAGCCTGTGTGCCATGGTCTAGGCCTTGGCAAACTCAGAGACACTCAGGAGCTTGTGGTGTTACCAGAGAGGTCTTTGAGACCTGCCATCAAGTCTGCCGAGCCACCTGGCTCCAACCACTGCTCCTCGCCACTTATGTTTATTTGCCATTTAGACCTATTCAGCAGCAGAGCTAAAATAGAGGTGGTAAATCCCACCACAACCTCCTCTATTATATGACACACTTTATTATAACAGAATAAGGGGTTCAGCTCTGCTGGACCAAATCAAGCTGGCCTGTGCGAAGTATCACATTTTAGATTCAAATCCCTGCTAAACCCTCTGCTTATGCTTGTGGTTAACATTATTTTTTATATCTGTCTTCAGAAATGACAGACAGAAGCAGCTCACACATAGCCGCAACAGCGTCAGCAGCTTTTAAAGGCTGACTCCATAGATTAAAGGGTGATGCACTGAGCACTGAAATCCCACCACCCCAGTGTCTACTGATTAGGTTGGGAGAAAGGCTGAGTGACAAACATGTTTCCAATCTGCCCAACCCATGCAGCGATATGGAGCAATCTGGTCTGAAAAGGGATTTAGACTTTTGTTGTACGCAAGGGGGGAAAAAGCTGATTTAAATCCATCAACAATGCTCTCCCTCTTGGTGATCTCAGAGATAAGGAGCAGAGTCTGGACACAGTTCATCTCCTACCTCTCACCAGGCCCCACACTTCCACTCCAAGACAAAAGCTGGCACTTGAGAGCAAATGGTGCTTTCTTGCTATCGACCAGCCTGTTCACATAAAAACACATACGATACATGGAGCCCGCCTGGGGCATGTGATCTAGCAGTCTTTAAAGCGGCAGCGAATCTACAACTTATGTCTATATATAGAGAAAAATATGGCCTTTTATTCCATCAAAACTATTAATTATGTGGCACTGTATGTGTATGAAGCACAGAGACAGAAAGGTCTTGCTCCAACTTAGTTACAGTCTAAACTCGACAGACATTTGCACACCAGAGAATAACAGTAGCCCACAGCAGGTAGAAGTGGGGCAAGCAGAGAGACACAGCAAAAACAAAAGGAAAAGGAAATAAGGTTTTGAACATACAGTCATTAGACCCCCTTACAAGGGAAGCAAATCATGTGGTTTCCCTCACTCTGGTTATTTAATATATGCCATCCTGTGCATTTCAGTGTGACTGCCATAAGGAGTGAGCCATTACATTCTCTCTTTATCTCTTGTCATAAGCACTGAGAATGAGGTGATAGCCCATTTTTCTGAAACCTTTCTCAGCCCCTTGGAAAAAAATAAACTTGGCTTGTTTCATCCCAAAGAGAGGATAAGGTTAAAAAAATAGAACACCGGTTGCCTGTAAACAAATCTGCTCTTCATTTATCTTTAATTGTGCATGTTCTTTTAAAGTAGAAACATAATAAAACATCCATGTGCACATGCATATGTAGAAAGCTAATCTGTCCAAAATGCACAGGCTTGCTTTCTTGTGGCAGAAATGTAGATGATGCCCTATGACAGTTGTGAAGAACACCAACAAAATGGTTGCTGGAAAACAGCAGCAAGAGCAGCAACGATCACCTGCATGACTCTGCGGATGCCCCTTCTGATAGGCATGAGTGCAGGGCTTTCTTGCTCACAATTATTAAAGCAGACTCCAGCAAGCCCTCATTGCTGCCATATTTGGAGAGCAGCATTCAGATGCTGATTGCCTTAAATCCCATCAACTCATTCAAGCGTTTGTATGCAAGTGTGTCTGCTTCTGCATGTCTGTATGCGTGTGTGTGTTCAGATGCATTTTTATATATATACAATTCTTACTGCGCACACACCCTCTTCCCACCCTCTTCAGAAAGAGCTAAGATTGTTGAAGATGAAAATGTGTATTTTCCAGGCTACTCTGTCAGATGTTCATGTGTGCGTCTTATAAATATTTCATACCAAATATTTAACATTATTCCTTCCCCAATCGGATCAGCTTTGAAATGCTCCTCAAAGTGAATTCTCCCCTAACAATGGCTTGACGCAAAAGCCTTTTTTCTCTCTTAAGAAGAGGAGGCTGCACATGGTCCGCTGCCATAGCAGCATGAATAGTTCTTATTTAATGGAAAATAAAAGATACTTTACATTAATTCAGTGGGGGATGGAAACCTGGGCACATGCATATCTCGTGCTTCAGACATGGAGGAGTATCATACCTTGACCTCCCCTCTTCAGGTCCCATGATTATTACCCAGCTTGCATTAGAACTGTAATGGGAAGTGACAAGTTTATGTAAATGATCCGCACAAGGATTTTGCTCTTGTAAAACAGAGCAGTTACTCTGGGCTTTCTAATTATTTCATGCCTTGTGGTTCTGTGATGGGGCAGAGATGACTATTACTTGAAAAGTATATTGTGATTGACAAGCCACTGTCCCCCTGGAACTCATTAAGGCCTATGCTTTGCAAGAGGGGTAGAAAGCCCTACGAGGCACACCACACACGCGTACACACACACATGCACACACACACACACACACCAGTGCCGGCGCTTCCTTGACATCATTTGCGGGCTTTCTCGTGATGGAAGAAATAGGGGGAATCTGCATGTATCTCAAACAAGTACAGCCCCCTGGCTACAAATCGCCCAATTATCCTCCACTTTGCCATTTTTATTTTGAAAACTGTACGATTAACAGCAATGTACCTGTCAAACAGGCAGCAGTCTTTGGATTTCCGTGCATCAGATGGAGAAAGTCAGTTGTTTCATAGTACAATATTCAACAGAATGGGGAGCAGACAGGCTTTGGGATAGGAGGAAAAAGACTACTATAAAAGCTGTCACTGGTGAATTTTTGATGCTCTGTGGTTTATGCAAGTGTATGAAGGACCAGTCTGCTGCCACTGTGTGACCTCTTTGCAGCTCTTCCTTAATAGATTTTTCTGGCCTTCAAACTTGCAAGCAAAATGACAATTTGTTTGGCAAAAGTAGAGCCCCTATCTTTTGAAACGCACATCACACTCCAATGGTGGACAGAGGAAAAGTCCTATTCAGGCAGCTGCATTAATGCGTCCCATTGTAGAAGTGTTTTTGAATTCTGCTGCTAGTTGTGGATGTAACACACTTTAGCATAAAATCAATTCATTGTTAACTCGATAGTGGTTGTATCTTATGGGTGCTGAATTCACACAGTGTTTATTACTTTTACTTGCCTTTGATTTGTGATTGAAATGAACCCGCAGAAGACACTTAAAAAGGGTACCTGGCCCACCTGAATGGAAGGAAAGCAGGAAGGCAGGAGGGGAGGAAGGTGGGAAGGGAGGGGAGAGAGGGAGGGAGGGAGGGAGGGAGGAAGGGAGGAAGGGAGGAAGGGAGGAAGGGAGGAAGGGAGGAAGGGAGGAAGGGAGGAAGGGAGGCAGGAAGGAAGGAAGGACGGAAGGAAGGACGGAAGGAAG
>JAWLRI010000756.1:578336-641567 GCA_034781795.1 Crypturellus tataupa | reverse complement strand
AGGTAGGAAGGAAGGAAGGAAGGAAGGAAGGAAGGAAGGAAGGAAGGAAGGAAGGAAGGAAGGAAGGGCGTAACCCTTTCCATTTGGCCAAGAGTGAGATACTTAATCCATGAGCTTTCCAACAACTCATGTGACCATGTGTCTGCAAGATTTCATCGAGGAGGTTTATGATTTTATTATTGTGCTCCACAATAGAAGCATATTGAAATAACAGCAACCCATCATCTCCATCTAATAATTTTGCTGTATCTAATTTATCAGCAATTTTTCCATCAAAACATCTTGGTCATAGATATTCAGCAAACAAGCTCATTATTCAAGATCTGACTCATTAAGCTTGGGCCAAAAGTTGCTCATCATACATAGGCGGTCAGCTTAAAGGAAGAAATACAGTAAGAGAGAAGTGAAATAACTGAAGTGATAGAAGCATCTCTGAAGTCAGTTACATGTGGGATCCCTGAAAAATGAATACACCAGGAACTGAGGTGGATTTCCAGGCACACTGATCATTAGTTTCATTTGTCTCCTTTGAGGTGGCTCTTATATTGTATCGCAAACACAGCCATAGGCTATTGCAAGTATTGCCAAGCTCTGCCTTTCTGAGGCCAATGCAGTTTGCAAGTCGTTCAAATGTTCTCAGGCTGCGGTTGAATTGTATGTCCAGTAACAACGCTCAGCTACTGTGTAACCCTTTGCCAGTCCAGAACTGTGGTGTATGAGGAAGTGAATTAGCAGGGACTGCAGAGGCCAGTATTGCTAAGTTTCTCTGCTGTACAGTTTTATGCCCTCCATCCCTGCTTTTGCAGAGAGAGGGCACAATCATCTCCTACTGGTGAACTGCCCCTACAACTTCCCCTGCCATGCTCCCTGAGATCCAAGTCTGATGGCTCCCAGATAACTGAGGAATTTGGCTTATGGCTAACTGGGAGAGAAGACCCCCAAGTCTTGCTTACCTTTGGTTTGGTGTGTTCACCTGATGAATATCTCAGTCGAGTCAAACTTTTTGGGAGTTAAAGAAGATCCTCATTTGATTTTGTAGAGGCAGCAGCTAGAAAATACATGTTTTTACATATGAGCTGAGCAAGTCAAACCAAAAGACCCACTTTCTGCAAAGCAGAACTGTCCACTAATCATTTAGCACAGCACAGTGCTTTTTTACTAAGCAAATTTCATGTGACAGAACTTATCTCTGCTCAAACCATTCAAGCTAACACCCTAGCAATAGCTCATACTCTTCTTGAGTGCCCTTGAGAGGCAGCCGTGGAGAGCTACTTTTTTCACTGGAACATTTTTTAGCAGATGAGAATCTATTGCTCTTGCATCTTCAACAGTAATAAATGAATGGGCTACGGGTAGATCTTTTGCTACAGTTCCCACTTCCAACTGAATCAACAGAGTGGTCTTTAAAGACCTATTCAATGACTAAAACTGAAAAAAAAGGGGAGCCCTGAAAAAAATGAAAAAAAAGGGGAGCCCTGAAAAAGCAGAGTGCTCCTTAGAACTGAATCTTTTTGGAGTTCAGACCCTTCTCGCTCCACAGATCCAGCAGAAACATTTTTCAGTCAGAAGGGTGTTATACCCTTCTATCATTGCTATAACCAATAGTCTCTGACCACACAGTGGCAGCAACAGTGACTAGTAGTTATGGATGGAGGGTTGGCAGGGGTGAAACATTTATAGGCAGGAGCTTCTAAAAAAGAAAGAGAACTTAACAAATTCTAAAAAAGAATGTTAAATCAAATTCACAAAGTGACTTAGAAAAACAGGTCATTTGACTCTGAATGGACACCCAGAAGTGAAAGTGATTGGCCAAAGTCTATTGTACATTCAGGCAGTTGCAGTGCCTTTATTTCAGCAGTGCAATTGCTCTAATGAGGCTTCACCATCTTTCTGAAGAGTGCTGGCTGTGATCATTTATATAAAAACTCAGATCCTAGGAACCCTTGATCATGAACAGCTATATCCAGCATCCGCTTCTGCTCTAGCTCTGCAGGAAACAGAGCAGAAGAGCAACAACAATTTATTCAGAAAAGTTTATGTACAGTTTGGTTAGAGACAGAGAATCAAAGAAACTGAACCACTTGCTTCAGTGGTGGTGGTAATTGGATCTATTATGTTACACAGTAGAACTGTTGTCAGTGAAAGTCATGGGATGAACGCCTACACTTTACACTTTATTGACTCCATACCATCACCTACCGCAAAAGTTAAGATGATTCAGTTCATATAAGTACATTAGTTCAAATATTTATGTAAACTGTGTTCTTAAAATCATTTCAGTTAAAATTCAAGCTAACATTCTTTTGGCATGTTTATCTAGTCTCAGTGGAAGTGTCTGACCTTTATGTTGCTTTATGTGGGTAATGCAAACTGCTGTTAATGACATATTTTAAGTTCAATTCTGCTTATTTTGGAAGCAAGTAAATCAGATGGTGGAAGTCACATACTATTTCTCCTGTCTCAGACTGGTAAAGTCCCAAATCTTACTTTTACTAGAAAAAAATGCATCATTTTACTCAGTATATGTATGTTTATGTGTATAGGTGTATATATATTCCTCTGTGTGTGTTTGCATATATATACAGATAACATATATATATATTTATTTATTTAAAATATACATATAGAAAGCTAGCATATGTAATATACATGTCTTCAAGGTCTTTAGTCCTGGCTACTTCGAGTTATGTAAATTTAATGAGTTGTGCAGCTTGGAGGTTTGGCTTTCTTTTTTGATAGGCAGCCAAGCTGAAGGAACTTCTACTACAGTGAAAACCTCATTCTCTCAGGTCTATAAAACTGGGCTGAAAGGCCCCCAAACCACCTCCACTTGCAGTCTTCCTGGTATACTTGTTCCCGTTTCTGAATTACAGAAGCAAGAAACATGGCATGTGAAATTCAGGCTAAGTGTGCAGAGGACTGTTCAGCCCTGGCATGTTAGTGTCTCCAAGCACTGCAGAGAACATGGCAGGGCTGCAAGTCTGAGGTGGTCATCACAGACTCTTCTTCATAGACTTCTTTGTCTGTGGACATAAAAACTCTCTAGAGAAAAGCTAAACTATTCAAAGAGTACCCACCATCCACACAGCACCATCAGGAGACATGGCCAGGCAGTTTTAAACTTGAACTATCCAATTAGTTTAATTATATTATAACAGCAGATGTCTTAGCTAAATACATCAAAAATCAAAATTCTACCTTCATGCAACAAGACAGATCCTGTCAAACGCAGATGCTAAAAGTATAGATGAGCAGTGTGAAACATGATCACATCCTGACAGTCTTAGTGAAAAGTACTTTCAAAATATCAATCTTAAGCATTTCGAAGTGCTGCTTTGGTCAGCCCATTTCATCACAGAACTAAAACCACAAAAGTTGCAAAACTAGCTGCAATTAAATCATTTGTGTCTAAAATCTATGACTGGCCCTTCTGTCTGAATTTCTACTTTTTACCTTACCCCTGTCCTGCTGTGAAATGTGCAATAATTGCACAGCAGATGACTTTTGTGTTTTAAGAACATAGCATGACCATTATTAATGTGGCCTGGTATTAGTCAGTTTTTCTTTTCATCTTTATCAGACATCTATATCTCTCTCAGAGGTCTTGTTTACATAAAACAGTGCACTTGGATGCATGGTGCTTAATGAGTTTCTGTATAGCCAGAATGCAGCAAGTAAAGTACACTACTCTTTCTAATTATGAATTATTTGACTGTCCTAAGAGAAAGAAAACTTCAGCAAATGGTTCCAGAAAGCTTCTCTCCCCCCCCCGCCTTTTTTTTTTTTTGTTTATTGCTATTAAGATCAGCCATAAATTATGAGTTAGGACAATGCTGCTTTGGCTCCAAGCAGAAGCACTAGGAGGGGAAACCCCCCAACTGTGCTCATATTTCATGTTCCAGGATCAGTGAGCAGTTTCTTCCAGTGAGGTTCTGCCAAGGACGGTAAAAGAAAGTTGGCTAAAGTCTGGTCTCAGGGTGGGGGGATCTATCTAAATGGGGGTCCTGAGAGCACTTTCCAGCTCCAGATTCGCACTTCCCTTGAGTGTAAATGAGCACTGGGTACACACAGACACCTCCTGCTTTTCTCCAAGAGAAACTCGGGTGAGTTGCGGTGAGCTGTGCTACAACTTGCAGCCCACTGCAGGGCCTACCTGCCTCCAAGACAGCAGCACTATCCCACTACATTGTGGACTTGAGCGTTTTATTGCAAACTCTAAAATTGGAGGGTTTGTTGTAAGAGCAAAACAAACTAATTGCATCATCCACACACTGACCAGTAGAAGGAGAGATGGCGAACACAGCAAACTGGCTCTACATCCTTGGCTTGATGTACATAGTTTCTACGAAAACCTAGGACTGAGGACAGGATTTAGCCCTTTTCTCTGAAATTTGCCAGTTTAGTTATAAATGATTGAGTGTCCTGCCCATAAATAAGGGAAACAAATGCAAGTTTTATTCCTGCCAATTCCCTGGGGTGAGCACTGCCTAACGCAACCAGAGGCTGCCTTGTGCAAGCTCCCATGAAGGCCCAGCACGAAAGCATACCAGAGGTTAGCAGGGAGAGCTGAGGGCCCACAGCATATGCTCTGCAGGGCTCTTCTGAAACATTTCACTGAGAAACAAGCAGCACATTTCCTACAAGAGCTACAAGAAGTGCAGCAGCAGCAGGGAAAGAGATGACACAAAGTCGCTTGGTGGCTGCCTCTGTCTCCCTTCTCTCCCTTTGCCTCTCCTGGCCTGTGTCCTCCAAAGGACACAGGCCCAGGACACAGCCAATGCAGTAGGAAATTCGGGAGTAAAAAATACGTCAGAAGTCAGAACAAATACGGGTCATAAAAAAAAAAGAGTTAACAGAGTTATCTGCCAGAGAGAAAAGTGGTCAGTGGTGTGGGAAGTTTCTTTGGCTTTACATATCAATGTTATTTGGCGGGGTCACTCTGGGCAGGGGATATTTCTCCTAATGATCCCTTAATTTTGTAATTATTTCTATACACATTATCTTTTTTAGACTTAAAATATACTTTATTATTATTATTAGACAACATCCATATCATTTCCCTGGCTGATGACTGATACTTTTCAAATATGCAGGATTACAAGACATGATAGGTGTCTGATAAAATAGAAACATATACATAAAAAAACTTCCAGACAGTCACAAACCAGCATTGTAACAGAACTCCCTGTGTGTGACTAAAACACTCATCCTGCCTTGTAACTAAGACTGTCAGCAAAGTGTGGATAATTCTTGGTAGTCTTATTGTGTTAGGAATAGAAAATTGGCAGTTTGCTCAAGATATAACACTTGGAGGGCTTGGAGTTTTCCAGGACAGAAATCCAAATGAATGGGAGAATGAAAGCCTATAATTACTTCAGAAAGTCTGAGTTGGTGAAGGGAATGCAGCAAAAAGAAGCTAGCACGAAGCAAAGGGTTTAGGGGAAAAAATCCCTTTGGAAGTGAGAAGATTTTCAGAAAACTGAAGTAGAAAAGTACACAAAATAAATAATAGTAAACAATAAAAATGGTCATTATTTTAACATTCAGAAAGATTTGAGTATTAGCTGATGATTACGGAGCGGGAAGAGGCAAGGTCCTTCTTTTATTTAGTTCAAAAGCAATTGAAAAAAAATGTGTTGTGTGTTTCATGTATTCATTTTTCATTCAAATGTGCATGAGCAGTGTGCTTTGTCTTTTCAGTGTAACAAAAAGAATCCCAGGCTTTCTAGTCAACTAGGATTTTTATTTCTGCAACAGGCAATCATCTTATTAGGGATCTGCTCCCACGGGCTTCATGCAACCCCTTCCTTAAGACTAACTATTTCCTATAACCCCATAATCTATGACCTTACTACACATAATAACAGGCTAATAATTTCTCTAAAAACAATCAGGAAAAATAATGTTGACATCCTGCATAGTGGCACTTCCCAAACAGTTCACAAACCTGTACAGTAGATTCCTCCTCCATTTCCTTCCTTTTTGTTATCTCCCTCAGCATCTTGTAGAGTTCAATTTAGACTGCAATGTCTTTGGACCAGAGGCCATATAAATCACCTGTGACTCCACACAAATATTAAGTAACAGCAGTATCTGATGGTGGAACCACAAAATGCTTTCCAGGCTTGAAGTCCTCAGAGAAGCCTCAAGCTTTCAGGACTCCACAGTAAATAAAGATAGTGAGAATAAATGCTGAAGGAAAAGGGAATACTTTCTGAGTCCTTCTGAACATTTTTGCCTCTGCACAACTAAGTCTTCCAATTTTAAACATACATCCTAATCACATAAGTATATATCAGTAATTCAGTTCCCAGATTTTTTGAAACTAAAACTTTAAATCTTGGCTCTGTTGAAGTCAAAGATAATTTTGTGCTATTAAACTTAATAAGTTTTGAATCTCGGTGATGTAGGACAATGAACTCTGCCATCAAAACTGGTAATGTTCACCACCTGAACTTGGTACACTTTTTCCAGTTTCCTTCCTTTATATCTTTAGGCTCTATAGGATGTCCACATTTATCTGCCAAAGTTATACATTACATTAGGAGAAGTGCTAAAAGTCCAAATCTTACCAGTGTCTTCAAAAGGCTGTGGCAATAGAAAGCAACCTGAAGCAAGAAATCTTTAATTCAAACATACAATAAAACTGTTGAGATCTTAAGAAGTAGGAGGAAATTACCTAAACCCCACTCTATCGTGTGATACCCCAGGGCCCAATCACATGAAATAAGGTACAGGTAAACAGGAAGAGAAAAAGGAGGTCATTCCATCTTGGGTGAAAGAAAAAATCATTGTGGGGCATCCAGGCATCTCTTTTAACCATAAGGCAAAAAAAGTTTTTTCTATGAGCTCCGGAGGGCATGTCAGCCATAAAAGAAACTACAGAAGCTGCTTTTCAGACAGACTTATGCTGGACTGTGTGGAAAAACTCTTCCCTTTGATCTCATCCACAAAATTGAAACAAAGATGGGATTCAGGGATGTGTCTCTTTGGTAGGCCAGTATACAATGCTTACCTGCAGTTTGGACATGAACAAAAGCCTACCGGTCCTGTTGTATCAGCTTCAATGAGTTTCCAATCAGTTTTTTGCTGTCTGTGAACAAAACATACGGATAAAGTTAGTAGTCTTGCCCCTAGTCTTTTTTGCTCTTCAGCCATAGTAAAAGAGGGAGCAACACACACCCCAAGATGAGTCACAGTACATGGATTAGCAGCTCACAACCATTGTTTTCAAACTGTCCTAGGGACTTGAATTGCAAAGCCCAGATTTGCTCTGAATTTTTTCCACCAAAATCAGAGCTATTCAGATGTGGAGTTTAGTTTGCTTTGAAGCCTACGTAAGAGAGGTCAGTTCTGGTGTACCACAAAGGCCCTGTGCCTTCCCAGGGGAGCATCCCACCCTTCAAGTTGTAATATGCAGGAAATGAAGGGAAGAGAATGGAGACATGCAAGGCCAAATCCCCCTCATTACGCCTTGGGGGGTTGTACATGCGCAAACTGTTCTATCCTCACTGCACACTGCACCACTTCAGCAAGAAGCCTAGTTTCTCATGATTTTTTACAGGCATGTTGGATACAAGCACTGAAGGCTGATTCAATTAAATGAGAATATGGTTTGGGTAATTTATGTCCTTCTGTTAGGACACAAGTGACTTCATTAATAATGTCTTCTAAGCTCAGCAATTTGTCTAGCACAATTCTGCTTTGTGCAGCCTAATTCCATGCAAAACATTTTTCATTAAAATACAGTTAGGTTTATCAGCATATGCTAGATAGATATGAATCAAAGAGTTGGCCATTGTATAATAGAGAGCCCAACTTCTACAAAGAAAAATAACAGCTCCTAAATTCCTTGCTATAAGATGGAAGTTACCTATTCACCCCAAACACATTTTATCATTCCAATATAGAAGGTATTCTTATTACTAAATGAAATGTGCAATAGTACCTCAATAACATGTTATATGCTTGGGCTCTCCCCATATGAGATAACTGACAATATGGATGCATATGTCATATTTATTCTTGCTATTTTGAAGTTCTATAGATACCTGGTTTCTATAACAATGTCCCTCAAAGACAAACATCCATCTGGATGGGGTGGGGGAGCGTGGACATAGCAGAGCTCTTACATTTAGCCCGCAACTCCAGCAAGTAACCATGATTTTGATCTGCTGTAAGAAGCTGATATGGTGCCTGGCTGTCTCTTTGTTGTAAGAGTCTGGGAATTTCCTGCAAAGCATGTAATATGCTTGAGGCATCTAGTTTGAAACATTTATTTGCCAAAAAAAGGGTGTATTATTTGGCATTTTTCCATGGTGACTTAATTCAAAGGCTATGAACAAAATGGAAATGGAAATGGAAAACACCTTTCAGTTACAAAATGCCACTTTCATACACTCTGAATCTTGATAGCTTAAGCCACAATAAGCACTGTAAGAACTAAGATAAAACCCCAAAGAAATTCACAGCAGTTAACTGTAAGCACCAATAAGCTAAATACAGTAGAGACCGCTGGTTCAGTGGCCAGTGTGAGGAATACTGGGGATAGTCCTCATGCTGGTATCCTGGAAGAATAAATAAAATTTGTTCTCTCAGCTTCTCCATCACAGGGACATAAAGCCTACCTATCCTGTGGTCAGAGGTAAGGTGAGGTGTAATACATAATACTGTGCACTCATTTTACCTTGGGTCTTGTATTTTTTCTTCTCACGGTCCTTTCTGGAGTTACAGGATTCTGTAAAAGTTTGCATTTCCTTAAAAAAGGTTTCAGTCTTTCTTCATTACAGAGTGTGATACCACAAGTCTTGAGTTTTCAGGAAGGCAACAGAGAAGTGGCTGCATTATCTATATGCTAATCTGATTTAAAAGCCTGCCTTACTTTGAACTCCAAAATTGCAATACCACATATAGGCAAAGGCTTGAGCTCCCTAAATGAAACACTACAGAACCAGGTCAAGATTTCTTTTAGTTATTTTTTATTTTATCTGTTTGTGATTTCTTTGTGCTGAACTTAAGATAACTTAAAGCTCCAAAGCTCTGTGAAGGGCAGCAACTGAGTGCTTTTTTTTTTTTTTTAATCATGCTCCCTTAAATAAGACTCCATATAAATGGAAGCATCCTCATCACTACTGATTGGAAAAAAAAAAAAAAAAAACCTTGGTCCCAATCCCAGTTCACCTTTTAACAGGCCTAAACATAGCTAATCTGAACCTTATGCTACTGGGATAACCACAACAGGACCTCCAGTTCTTTAGAGTCACTCGTCCTCAGTCAAGCCAAATACAAGAGACTATGTCCTCTAATTAGCCATTTTATTATCCTTATCTGATTTACATAAAGTAATGTGAATTTAACTAACCACTCTTATTCAGAAAAAGTTTTTGAAGCTGTCCAGTGTACGGAAAAGGGTGGTTCAATAACACTCCTTCCTTTGCAAGCCCCTGCACCTCCTGTACATCCTTGTTTCTCAGACTGGGATGTCCCACATGGAACCACGAAGCTAGAGAGCTGCTTAAGTTAACTATTTGGCCTGATGAAACTTTTGCAAATAAATTTCAGGTTTACAAGATCAAGCTATGGTCAGTGTCATGAAATACATATGAGGCGGTCAGGAGCAGGCAGTGATCAGCTTCTCTCAGAGCCAGAGCTTCTCTCAGATTTACCAAACACTTCTGCCAGCGTTTGTTGATTATGATCATTTTGCATGAATGCTGACTGCAAATTTACTTGAGGGAATGTAAGATTAAGAACTTAAATGTGGAGGTAGCTAGACTGGTTATGAGACAGCAAGCAAGGGATTGGTGTCCTCATACTTTCTACAAAATAGTGCTCTTCTGATTATGATTTATGTTAACTTCCAAGTCTTGATGTAAGATAAGCTATAGCGCCTCATCATATACACAAGCATTTCAAAGCCTAGCTCCCTACACTGTTTTGTAGCAAAATGCTACAGATTTTTAAATAAACTATTAAATTGCTGTTGTCATTGTCTTGACTTTCATTGTCTTGAATTTCATAGAGCCAGCTGATGTTCAAATGTGTTTTGTGATTTCAGTCTTCTCCCTTAGGCTTACCCACAAAACTCTACCACATACTTATTCAGCAAATTAACTAAATTATTTCCTTCCCAAAGAAAAGCTCAGATCTTCATGGGGAAGGCTGATGGGTCTTGGCAGAAAAGTCTGGAATTATGGAGCCACTGACTAACTGTAAATCAGCTCCAAGCATGGATCAATGAAGTATAGATTCAAAGAAGGCCATAGTGAGACAAATCCTGGTTTTGTTTACAGTCTCTTCAAACAGAGCTCCTTCACTGACATCAGCTGAACTACTCTGAGTTTGTGTTAGTGTAACTGAGATCAGACTCCTTTAAATTCCCAGCTGCGCTGTACATTGAATTACGTATATCCCACACAGAAAGTTTCCACCCCAGCTGACACACTAGCCCAGCTTCTTCCTTTTTATGCCGCAGAAGATCTATAGATTATAAAAAATAT
This sequence comes from Crypturellus tataupa, assembly GCA_034781795.1. Classification (NCBI taxonomy): domain Eukaryota; kingdom Metazoa; phylum Chordata; class Aves; order Tinamiformes; family Tinamidae; genus Crypturellus; species Crypturellus tataupa. The sequence continues at coordinate 631,068 of JAWLRI010000756.1, read as the reverse complement.
ATATGTTTTAAAGAAAACATATAACTTGTAACATATCATTATGGAATCTTGGGAAGTCAATTACTTACAAACCCTAAAAACGCAAACTTTTAATTCTCTCCCAGCATGACTATTTGGGGAACTATATTTAAGCAATTAGTCATCTTTAGTATGGCAGTGAGGTGCAGCACACGTGCCACAGACCACTTTGGAAACAACAAACTTCCATGTGCAGGCACAGATGTGCCAGGAAACTTTCAGGACATGACAACTTCACATTCCTCATTGCATATACACAATCCCACCATCAGCTCCACTTAACCTCATCAAGATAACCTGGTCCTAGTCCTCTAAAAATAACCATTAAGGCATACTGCCTTTGGCTCAAAAATGCAGAGCCTCCCAAGCTACAAAACCTTTTCTCCTTTAATTCCCCTTCTTTTTCTCAGCTCCATGAGGATTCTGCAGAACACAGAGGTGCCCAGCTATCCCTTCCTTTAGCTGTGGCAGGGAAGCTACCTCCTCCTCCACTGTCCATCCATCGTGCACAGGCCAGGGAAGAGGGAAAACTGATGGTCGTGCCAGGAAACAAGAAGCGCATGGGATGCCACAGCACACATCCCAGCGCTCCGTCTCAGGGACGGGGCTGCAGGCTGGTGCTTTGGCCATGCCTTTCAGCGCCCACTGTTCTCCCAGACTGCGCAACGCCTGGGTGGCCTTTCAGGCGAAGCACCGCGGTGGGGGGACCGCCCCACAAGGCAGGCTGTCTGCGCCACTGCATGGGATGATGATGGAGGGTCTTGGTTTCCTTCATTTGTAACAGAGGGATTTGAGCAGAAGCTGAATCCTGTCAAGCGCTTCCTGTCCTGTACACACCCTTGTCAAAGAGCTCTTTAGAGAATTCAGAAAGAGGATTAATGCTAATAGGTATCTGCCTGTCATTTGAAAATCTCAAGCAGTACTTGCTGGATTTTCCTCATGAATCTCTAATGCCTGGCAGTGTAAGGGCACGTTACAGGAAACTTTGCAGGGAGTACATGCAGCAAGGCACTGGGTCACATGCAAGTGACCCTGCAATGTATGGGCCAGCTCATAGCCTATATATCAAATTGCAGTAAAGCCTTTCGGAGGAGGAAGAAAAGCGTGCATTTTGCCATCAAGTGGGTTTACGCAATTCATCCCTTTCAGTCACGTGCTATAATTCATTTTGCTATGCACTTTAGAAATAGTCACTTTGAAATTGCATTTGCTTAGCATAGTTAGTAACATAACATTAACTGCTCAGTCCTTCTTATCCAGAGCAAGTTCTTAGACTTGTGACTGTGTAACAGACATTAAATTTGTTGGACTAGACTAATAGCTTCATTGGTTAAGCACTAACAAAGGATCCACTCATAATGCCAAAGGAATCTTCAACAGGAGCAATTTCTGACCCTCAGGAGCTCTGACTGTATTTTACTGCAATATATAAAATCACCAGAGCAATGGCATAGCGCTTGTAGAGGTTGCATGTAATTCTTGGAAACAAGGCAGCATAAGAAACACAAGGTGTAGAGTATTGATAAGGTGACCACGAGCTTACCGGTTGATCAGGCAGCTCTCAAAGAAGGTGATTGCCATCCAAAAGCCCTGCGGGTTACTGACATTACAGAAGGAACATCCATTTGTCATGTCTGGCAAACGTTCTCTTTACTTTGGCAAAGGGAGGAGTGCAATGAAACACACTGACCTCTCTGAAGAATGCCCTAACAACTCAGAAACACAAGCTGCCTCTGCAAATTGTACTTAGCAGTCCCTCACCCCCAATTTTCTTCCTTTTCCTGTGTCCTGCTTTAACCTTCTTTGAAAATCCCCAGCTATCCTAGAAAAGCAACCTGGCAAAATGGGAAATGAAGAGTAAATTTGGCTTCAGGCTCAGACTATGTGATCACTCTGCTGATGAACTTTACATTAGTCAGGCTGCTGGCCAAGCACTCAACATCTACTCTTACCTGAGCATGCTTCAGTGCTTCACCACTCCACATGTAATAGTAGGATTTGTATTACACCAACAGTAGTTGCACCATTTCCCATTATTTCCTTAGTGCTTTCTAATAAGATTTTTAAACCTACCAAAATGCAAAATTATAACTTTTCATTTATTTTCCCTTCTTCTTTCATATTTCCTTTTCTTTTCCTTCTTGTCCAAAAAGATGTGCTCGTTGAAAGCCACAAAAAGGGATGCAAGAGTTTAACCCATGACTGGTGAGTAAAATGTCACAGACATTTTACATCTGTTACAACAGACATTTTAATTCCTATGCAATTAAAAAGTTTTGCATTATTTGCAGATTGTGCTTTATTTGCTTGCATGTATTTCAACAAAGAAAACAGTGAATTTTTACAAAATGAGCATTTCTATAAGACTCAGCATCAACCAGAGTAGGCATCACAAAAAAGCTTACGGGTATATTTCTAAGACAATGTTGAAAATAGACACAATATAAAGTATACCAGGTGGGAAACGAGTATCTGAGCCTGAACTGTGAAAAAAAAAAGGGACTATTCCAACTGTCTCTCTGTAAAAACATATAAAAGGGCAGAGAGCAGAGAAACTGGCTGTACCAGTGCTTGTGAAGGCCAGCAATCCTCCTCAGCCCCAGGCCGGCAGCTTTTGCTCTTTAATGGCTTCATGATCTCTAATTAACATTTCCAACTCCAGTCCTTTTGAAAAATTGTTTGCATTTGTCTTGTTAATTCCCATTACTTAGTAATCAGAGGCCTCTGCAGTTACCTACACACAGCAAAGATGAACCAAAGACATGATCCTATCAGGGTTTTGACATTTAAATTGCTGATTTGCACAAACATAAAAGTAAACACCTGCAGATACAAAAAAAAAAAAAAAAAAAAGCAAAACTTAGAATGCACATTTAAACTCCAAGTCTGAAAATATAGAGATTGTGGCATTATATGCTAAGGCATGATGTGATACTCTCCTCTAGCATCTTCTTTTTCAAGAATATCCCACACAAACTTATCTTTAAAAACAGAAGAAAGAAAGTAAAAAGTCCTTCCCTCATGATGAACTCGACTTTGCCATTTGCACTCCATGCTGCTCTCCTTTGGGTCAGGCAAGTCATTAAATCTCATTTTGACTATATTTATTCAAATAAATAGAAACAACAGCACTTCAAGGTGCCATATCTGATGAAGTCCCTTAACATTTGTGAGCGAGTCCAAGCTGTGACGGACTCCAGGACTACAGAAGCACCTGGACAGCTGGATAACTATGTGAGGGTAGGAAGTCAACTGATGCAGAGGAAGAACTTCCTTCTCCCAGTCACTCAAATTTCCCACTTCCATTGCTCTTTTCTTCTCGTCAAGATCTGTCACAGCACAGACAGGGCCTCTCTGCACAACAGCAATTCAATGGCACCTGGACAGGCAAGGAAAGCCTGTGAGAGCCCATCTTAGACTCTACATCTGCTGCAGTGCCAGGTAATAAGGTTGTTGGACATTGCTCAGAGGAATCAGTTATTTAAAAGCAGATTAGAAAAGCCAACCAGGAAAAGACCCTCTTATTCTGAATATTTACCTTGAGAGACAGCACTGAAAGCTGTGCCTCTGAGAAGAAAGCACAGAATTAGGGAAAAATGTATAGAGTGTGGGGGACTCATTAATATTGATTTGTCAAATTTCTGGTTTTTAGATTCCTGTCATACTTGGAGACTGAAGAAAAAATCATTGCTGCTCCTTCCTTGGAAAAATAAATAAATAAACAGAAGAGAAAAGCAGAGGGGAGAAACAAAAGAAGCTAATGGAGATGGAAAATGTGTCATGACACTTCATGTAAGAGCTGAGGATATGGGAGCTTCGCAGAGAAATGATTTGACTTGGTTGGAGGGTTGTATTGCAGCAGGTAACTGCCAGGTCAGTTGAGGACTATCAGACAAAAGGATAGAGCAGCATGGCCAGCTGCCCTCCTGCCCAGGAACCCTAATGCGAGCATCAGTCATGCAGAACTGGGGCAGCGAGCAGCAAGGTGCTGGGCTCCTGGGAGAATGAGAATCCCACTTCTGTTCCACAGGACACACACATTTACCACAAGTCTATCACATAGGGCAAAGCTGCATTTATTTTCTTCAAAATCCTGATGCCCTTATAACTCAGCTTGTAATGGGTATTTACATTTTTCATCCCGCCCATCTTATATGCCATGTATCTGCCCATAGCAACATTTTATGGACAGATATAAAACTCAGATAATGAAGGTTTATTGTAAAAATGCTGGCACAACTGTTGCTAAGGTGGGACAAACTGGCGCCACCATAATTAAGGAGACACTTAAATGGGCAGTTGCGAGTTCAGCAGGATGACCGTTTGGGTGCAACACATCAAAGCCATTTCTCAACACCTCACGCTACCGTATTACCCAGCCAGCCAGCTTTCACCAAGTACTAACAAAGGCAGCACATGCTTTTAGCCAACACAGTAACAGGAAGGAAATACTGGGATTCTGATGCTCCCCTCACGTGCTTCAAGTCAAAAGCCCGCAGAAATTTAGTGGCCTAAAACAATGTCTTATATGACTTGAAACTTTTAAAGACTTTTGATAAAAAATTTAAGGGCAATATTTTTAAATATTCCTTGAAGAGAATAAAAATCCTTTTAGAATCAGTGTTTTATATTTGTGGGAAAAAACAACTAAACAAGACAAAAATAAAGTCCCCAGATACTAATTAGCATCACTGTTTTCCCATTTTAATACACACACTCGCACATGCATTTTACTCAGCTTTGCAGGCAACAGCATATATGTTTGCTTCCTCCAGATGATAGGAGGCCCCATTTCTTCAGACTTACCTATGCAACCTTTTACCACACGTGTTCTAGGGGTTCAAAGGAGCATCCATCTCCTCCTCTTAAGATATTTTACTTTTTAAAATGCTACTTATATGTTCACTTGTTTTTTTTGTTCTTGGTGAGCTCTCCCTCTTTCTTTTTTTGGCATTGCCCCTTATTACTCAAACTTTTTGAGAAGTAGCTTATCTTGCATCTTTCCTTTCCTGCTTATTTCCCTCCATCTGCCCTGTATTAAATTAAGCAATATCATTATACAGTAAACAGCCCAATAACCCAAGTCAGCATATGGTATTCATAAGTTATTACTGTGCAGCTCTGAATCTGTCACAGCCTCCATTAAAATACCCCAAGCTTTACAAAGGTCTGGACAATGCAGCAAATATATAAGTTTAACAGCAACAGAAAAATTATCCTGTCAGAGCTGAAGAAACTTCCACATCCTCTATTGTAGCCTTTAGTGCAATGCTACCCTGAGGCTTTCAAGCAGAAGCCCTCAGGGACAGGACAGCCAGGACAACTCATGGTCCCAAAGCCGTGAGTTGCAGGTCCCAAAACCTCCGGCTCGCAGAAGTAGGGTGTTAAGGGCCAGAAGAACTTTTCAGATACTGGCAAAGGGGAGGGCCACATTTCTTTCAGTTGGCATCACAGTGTGCTTGGCTTGATAGGTATGTGCCGCTTGCTATGTACAAACAGCTTCCTCCCTGGGAGCTTCTCCAGAAAAACACGAGGTGAGAAGAGTTATCACTACCAGAGCATTTATATAAAGTGTTCTTCATATGAATTTACTCTTGAGACCATGGAAAGCTTCTGAGAGAAGGCAAGGGCAGGTGCAGACTGCACTAGCTGCCCAGGCAGTGGTTGCTTATTCTCAAGGGAACAGTCAGAGACTTCAAATAGGGACAGCCTGTGAAGGCCATGTTCTCAAAACCTGACTGTATTGGAAAGCATCGGGCCTACCTTACACATATAAATCAAATTATACTGGGCACATGCATGGAGTCTACTCATAGAATATGGAATAAGGCTATGATGCCCCTGCCACTAGACTTGAGGTCTTCAGCCACCTAGCCAGGGGAGCTGAGTACAACTGCTCTGAAGGACAATGTACATAAAGCAGCAAAAATCCCCTGAAATAGAGCCTGCGCGTTGTGTAACATGATCATGGCAGAAAAACGTCATTTTCTGTCCTTTGCTCATCAGTAATGAAGAAGGGGAATTTATGATTCCCAGCATAAGAGTATGTAAAGCATTTTTTACTGATCATTAGATGAAGAAATCCTCTCTCTAATGTGGCCATTGTGTCCGGCAACTAATTTGGAGGCATACACACAGAAAGTGGCTCAAACAGCAAACAAGAAAAGCAAAAAGGCGCAATCCACTCCTATATTATGCTTGGTGCTACACGGGTTACACTGGGAACTATATTAGCATATGACCTACATTTTAAAATTAATTTTGTTCTCAAGTTAGGTGTTCATGGTTTTTTACTCCTGCAGGCAATTGGTGCTATTGTATGTGTATTAATATATCTGCTCCACCACGTGTTTCCCCTCCCCTCCAGTGTTTGCAAGAGAGGTTTTAAGAAGCAAGGGGAGGGTCTTCTCATAATCAAGGTCCAAGCATTGCTGACTCTCCTGTTCTGCACGCTGCAACACTCATGTCAGCAAAGCAGCGGGAACAACTGATGAGTGTTCACATGGGACCAATCTAAGCTCCAAGGACAAAGAATAATCTGTACTGGAGATGGAGAAGGAGGAAGAAACTAAATGAGAAGGCAGAGCTAGTTAAGGTTTGCAAGGAAAACTAAAAGGCTATATAAAAAAAAAAAAGTAAAAGGAGAAAAGGAAAATTAAGTTGATCTGAGCTGTAAGAGCATTGAAAGAATGAAAGGTTTCTGCAAATATTATGGAGAGATGAAGTACCAATTTTGGGAGAAAGAGGGTTCATATGAATAGCTAAAATTATTAACATAACAGATGCCTTTCTAAGTTGTCCGTCAAGAACCAGAAGCTTTGAATAAGTAAGAAGTAGTATTTGATTTCTATTATCTTATGAGTGAGGTTATACATGGAAAGGCTACAGCTTGGATAACATTTTAATAGGTTTGGGTATTATGGCATTTAGACAATTACAGAACCTCTGAAAAAAATACTTTAAAAGAGTACTTGGGAACTGGGAAAGGACCAGAAGGAAAAAACAGATATATTGCATTTCAAACAAAGAATGAGTGATCCTAGCAAGTGTCCAGCAGACCACTTAAAAATAACTTAGTAATTTCAGACACTGAGAAAATTATAGGAATCAATATCCATTCCCTTGTGCTAAAGGTGAAAGACAAATCCATGTATCAGTGCGGTGTACAGTGCAGTCTGGGACCAGCTGCCAGAGATGGCATCATTCCCACTGAATCGGTACTTCAGAGGAGGACACAACAGAGACTAAAACAAACTGAAACAGGACCCTTTCACAAGAAGTAAATCTCTCTTAGCTGAAGCAGAAACTCTCTTCTTCCCTACATGGCGAATTTTGTTCCATCTATACTGTTTCACAGCATCTTGTAGCCTTTGTACTACCTGTAACCAGTTTCAGAGACCTTAAATTTTACCTATCACTTCAGCTGCTAAACTGATGTAAAAATCTTCTTGTTTCCCTTTTAATTTGTCAGTGGTTTAGAGCAGAGGTTGTCTGGTTACTGTGCCCAACCCAGAGAACCCTAATTAAGACAACTACCTCTAGTCTCTGCCTGAACTAGCCCTTCAGTCCTGGCGAGGCGTTTGCTAGGCTGTGGGGATGGATTCTGTGATGGCATTTGCAGGTATGGTTTGCCTGGAGGCCATTCCTCTCTCCTGGGACTTGTGCAGCACCAGCTTGTGCTCCTGGCCTTCCTGCTGAAAAACCTTTAATTTCTTTGTCTTCTCTTGTGAAGTGGGCAGATATGTGCAGTTTAGTGAGCTGGGGAGGGTCCTATTTATGAAAACCTACCCAAAACAGGTAGAGATTTTGCTGCAGTTCATTTCTTGCAAACTGATTTGCAAGTATTCAGTTGGGTCCCACCCAAATCATTCCCTGGCCAGAGGCAGGATGGACTATCAATGGACAGGGCACCTGCTAAGCAGGTCAGCAGGAACAGGGGGCTGCTGCCCACTCTGGCCAGCCACATCCACCTCATACATTCTGTGCTCATTGGGATGCCCTCTCAACGTGCATAGGAGAGTTGCTTATCATGTTCATTCTTCACTTGCCCTTTTTTTATTTTTTTTTCCAAAGCACACATTTTCTTTTCTCAGATTGGATGACTCCAAGATAAATTTTAGAAGAAACTCCTTTCATAATGCCCTCAGGGTAAAAAGAAGAAAAGTGAGGTTTAAAAGTAAATGGAAGATGACAGCTAAATCTTTAAAATCATAGAAACACTAATCTCTCTCTTAACTACAGTATCTGTAAATCACATGAGTTCCCTAATCAAAGCACACTATTTGTCCTTCTAGGTACAGAGACGTATTTTGTAAAGCTCCAGCGTGAGCCAGTGGTATTGTACTGAGCGAAAGAATTAAAACGATAACACTAATCACTACCAAGTAATACAATTTAATCAAAGACAGGAATTCATTGTCAGTGTCTAACCAGAGCCCTCAGTGGATCAGATTTTCAGAAGCAATGAAATTTCAGAAGTAATAACGTGATTTGGTGCTTTTCTTCGCTAAGTTGCCAGTTCATGGGAAGGATTGACAGTATACAAACAGGTCTAGTTCCTCGGAAGGATTTTAGCATTATCAAATAGTCTTTTCTTCCAGAAATGACAGATCACACAATCTTTTTTTTTAATAAATGTATGCCCAAATCACCACTGGTTACAGAGACGTCACCTTCAGCACTACTGGAAAAGATGTGTGCTAGTAGGTCCTCCTGATGGGTGACAGGAGATTGTCCTTACCCGATAGCCACAGTCTCACAGAATTGCAAAGCTGAAGCTCAGGAATCTGTATCTGAAAACATCCCTCAAAAGGTTTGACAAAAATGTCATTCTTTGGTATTAAATGACACGCTCAGCAAGGCAAACCAAACCAAGTTACGCTTCCGGTCTCACCCATTATCATCGGCAGTGTTTGTCAAAAGATGATCAATATCATTCATATATGGGAAGCCAAATGAGCATTAAACAAATTCAAGCTCTAGGGCTCTTCTTTTGCAAGATAATATCAGATATTAGCCACTATTTCTTGCCTCATCATATGCTGATCCCCTCAGTAATCAGGATTTTAATTACACAAATCTGTCTCTGGGTATTTTCTGGAATAACTACTAAAATGCATAAGTGTACTGAACTTGTAGCTTTAATAGAGATGTGCTTTAGAGACAAAATCCAAATCTGGATAAGGATTTCACACTGCCCAAAGTTTGGGTGTGCTGAGATTTATGGTTTTATATGAGGGTGTTTAAAGTTTGGGGTTTGTGGCTTTCTTTTCACTCTAAACCTGGAAGGGGTTTTGATAATTATAGACATATGCATATCTCTGCACATGCAGACATATGCCTGCATTACATGAAAGTAGATGTTTATGCAGGAAGTTTGCGAATTGTTGGCTCTTGCCTTTGAAATCTTCTTGCAGGGAAACATGAAAGAGCATCTGAACTGTGACCTTCAACCCATGACATGGTAACCAAGCAGGTCAGAGATTTGGTCACTTCTAATAAACACCCCCTGATTGCTTAATAACCCAGACCTGGTTAAGTCTTCAGCCTGAACCAGGAAATCGATTGGGTTCAGGCCTTTACCTGTGTTTCACCATTTTCATGTTCATTTTCCCAGATCCCAAAGAACCAGAATCAGCACAACAGCCCAAAGGTAAAATACAGAGATAAATTCTGCTCAATTTCAAGGGGAGAAGAGGAAGACTTTTAATCTTGGCCCAAGCATAACGGTTTTGCAAATCTCTGTCCAGGGTCATTGGACAGAGTAGAGCATCTCTTCAGAGCAGAGCATTTTCTCAGTGACACTTCTCAGTACAGCTGCTACTGAGTTTTAGCAGGGTAGCCAAGATCAGAACTTGCCCTTGGGTATTCAGAGATGAAAATCTTTCACTGATGCTTTTTCATTCTATATGAGGAACACAAAACCACCTCCTGTTTCACACACTAGTCCCATGCTTTAACATCAATTAAAATGTTGCTACCAAAAAGAAACACCTGCCCCATTCTCTTATTTCTGTGCCACAAATGCATGCTTTACTGTTTCTCATCTCCTTTCACATTAAATATCCTGATAACTTGCCTTGATCTTTGTGCAGATGTTAGTTACTGTCCAGAGAAGTGATGCAATGTTTGCTAGGGTTGGAGACAAAATGGTTTCAGTCCCTGAGACACAGCAGCCTTCCAAGTGTTTTCACATGAGCAGCTGACAGCACCTTGTGCTAGGAAAACCCTGGAACGTATCATCCCCAGGACAAGAGTTGGACTCTGAATGACACAATATAGGAAAGCATGTGAGCAGATACAAGCCGCAAGCCCTTCCCATTTGCAGAAAAAATAGTTCACAGGTTCATGTCTTTTTTAATAGCTGCCTTTCTCTACATACTCAGAAAGAATACAGGTGACTTCTCTGGATTAAATCAAGGCCTTTAACAAGGTAGTTAAACATTGCAAGTCCTTAATTGGAATTAAGATTAAAAGATAGATTCCAGGGCTGTAAGGAGGAAAAGGCAGACGATGATGCTCAGTAGATATAAACACCTTCACGGAGGCAACTGAGGTGTAGAACCAGCCACCTCTATCTTTACTATATAACTTGATGAGTTGCGAAGACTCATCATGATACTGTGAAGATTACACTGTGTATTGTAGTACAGGGAAAACAAAAGTTTCCAAACTTCCTTGCTATTCCTGTTTTTTTTTGCACCTTATCAGCTGCTGTTATTTCTCTCTTCTTTTTAAACTGAAAACACTAGCTTTTTTGGTCATTTCTCAAGCAAGAGTTTTTCATACCTTAATCTTTCACATACTACAGACACTGCAATTTCTAACTGATAGATAAAAAAAAATGGAGAGGTATGTTTCCAGTTTAGGTACTGGAATCCTCCTCTGAGTTGCCTGCATCTGCATTCATTATAGGGAGATTAAGCTCCAAATCGAAGTACTTTAGATGCCTGAAGCCAGAGGAGGCAAAAGCTGCCTGCTCCAGCATTGCTCCTATCCGAGAGCATCCCATGCGCAGCGGTGCACACACCACTTGGAAGGTCGCAAGTGAGACCTTCAGCTCTGCTCCAAAGACACGATTTAAAGTCCCGCTGAGCACTTGCAAACTTGCATCCCTGAAGGCAACAAGGAGGGACTGCTGGAGATCATTCGCAATTATAGAAATTACAGAAAAAGCCTTTCACATAACGTGGTGCTGATGCAACTGCATCTTGCAGACAGAGTGAATGACACCTGCACATTCATATCATTACAGCTGCCTGGTGGGCAGCGCAGAAAACACATCTCCCATTAAAGCCAAGAGCGACAGCTCTTCTGCAAGACAACAGAGCTCATACAGGAGATAGCCTTGGGTTGCTTTTAATTTGTATAATATACAGCTTGCCCTAGTTTACACACACTGCAGCATTAGACAATTAGACATGCTCAAGTATCATTATTCGCCTGACTTGCAGCTGAGCATCCTATGTGCCGGCTTCCCTTCTCTCCCCACACGTGGACCACTATCCTCCTTTCTGCAATGCATGCAGAATAGCTGCCCACAGCTATTAGCCCACTATTTCTTTTTCTTTTAACAGCTATCGCTTCTAGACTAAATTCGGTATTCTTTTTTTCCATCCCCAGTCTTCAACATTTGCAAATCTTTGCCCAAGATATTTATTTCAATCAGGTTTCCTTTATTTTAACGTGTCTGTAGAGGAAGAGAACAACTTTAACTCAAGTTAAAATTGCCAAACTTAACTTCTGATCTTAGGTGCTTTGTAGGATTATGATATTATCATTTTCAAAAACTACTGATCTTTTGTAGAGAACTGATCTTTTTAAAAAAACAGTTTGGAGAAAAAGTATTTGCAGTTGTTTTCTTATAAAGCAAATCTGTCATTAGTAAGGCTTACAGCTCTTTTTGAAGACGTGTAAGCAGTGCTTCCACAGTGACCTTGACAAATATTACCCAATGGATGGAAAACCAACACTAACATATATGCAGCCAGATGCTTGTGAAATGTGTGTCTGTTGGTAAGCTTTGCCAGAGAGAAGGCACAACTAAAATGCACAATATATAACAAAATATTGTAAAATGCAGTAAAAACATGGAGGGAATAATTAAGGATGTGCACTGGAAACATTTTTAATGATATATTTTGAATAATATGGTACTTAAAGGCAAACATAGTATCCCAAACTCATGCGAACAAATCAGTTCATGTGATTATTCCTGTTTATTTACAATGCTAGATAATGCTTGAGAGACTTTTAAAATTGCTTGCTGGGACTACTTTTTTGTCTAAACCTATACTGCATTAGTTACCATTAATCCTGCTGTGTAGCTTCCAAATGGCAAGAAAAATAGCCACTTATTTTGAAAAAAAAGGCTAGAAATGACACTACTTTAACATCCATCATCTTACTTCTTTCCAGCCCTAAGGAGTTCTTGAGCAGTCCTTTGGTAAGCTTGGAATACCTCTCACTAACAATATAAAGATCCTATTTTTAGACCTACACGCTTGTGAGATATAATTCTTTAAATCTAGCTTCAATTTATCCCTAAATATTTTCCTTTCTGCACATCAGGCCTTTGTAATATTTAAAGATGCAGGGAGAGGAAAAAATACTCAGGCTACATTTTTTTATCTAGTTGCCTAAATTCTTTTCTGAAGATTTTCAAGTTCTTCACGAGACTTTATGAATGAGAGGGACAAAATTAAGTAAGTAAAAATAAAATATAAATGGAATCTATCTAATGGAATTTACTATGACAAGCGCTGGAATCTATGCTGCATTAAAATAGAGAAATAATTTAGCATATTAATTTACCTTTACCTACTTACAGAATACTAACTTGCAACTACACTCTCCTCATGTACAGGCAAGCATAACTTTGTATACGTTTTCTAAGATGATCTACAAATTAAGGCACTATCACTTCTGAGAATCACTGTTCCTAAACTAGAACTCCTCTATCTTTCCAAGTCAGTGAAAATGGAAATAGTAAAAAGTAGTTCAAGATTTCTGGTCCAGACAACTTCTCCAAGAGCTGTTCAGGATGTAGTCAGCAACGTAGGACAGGATTAATTTGTGGATCTGTTTAGATAGATAAGAGTTTTCCTGTCCAGAGTGCGACTGTATAGTCCATGCTCTATATAGCCTGAGAGAGGACACCTTTTCAGGTAAAAACTGCTCTGCTTGCTGCAGCTCTGTTGAACAGTTCAGAGCCTTCTTACCTCAGAGCCTCCTCAGGCAGGACACATTTGTACCGGCTGTTCAGATCTGCACTGGTTGCTTCTTTGCGGCGAATCACCGAGTTGCTCTGATGATCTATGTCATTTTTACTAGTACACGCTCTGTAGAGAGTCATATTTGAACACTGAAACAGAGGTATATTTTTCTCTGTATTCAAGGCAGAAGATTTTCAAGCTAGTGACTAAAATGGTCAACCTCAGAAAACTGCAGGCCTTGGATAGAAAGCAGTCAGATTGCACCGGTGTTGCAAGTGCCTGGGAGGCAGCAGGAATGGCAGGCAGTCGTTCCCTGTTTCTGCAGGTTGGACACCACACTAACACCAGCAGCGCAGCAGAGCAAGGAGGCTGAGCAGCCCTGCGCTCTGCACTGCCTCGGTGGGGCTCGCCAGACTGCAGTGCATCTGCACACTCATTAATCCTATGTGGACTTCCTGCAGCAGGAGGGAACAGGCCGTTCCTCACTGCAGTCGGTTACCATCTGTAGCTGAAGCATCAGATGACAACAATATGAGAGGGGAATTTTCAGATTCAAAGACTTTGCAATACTCATGCATACTCATTCTCAACAGGTGGAGCAGGGCACCAATGATGGCCTGTTTGACTGACACAGAACCCTAATTTGCAAAATGGCCTGCTCCTAATTAGTACGAAGAAAACAACAAAAGTAACATTTGCGGAACTGTGTTAAGCTCCAGACTTATACCAGACTGGGCAACTGGGAAGCGTATGTTACCAATGAAACTTGACACGAGAAGGACCTTTTTGAGACAAGAAGGACTTTTCTCCATACTCAATTAATTCCTTTACTTAAAAAAAAAAAAAAAAAAAAAAAAAAACCTTTTTTCTTAAACCAGTTTTATATATCTCAGGGCATGTGTATAATGCTTCTGGTATTTAATCTGGCTCATTTAGAGTTATCTCTATCATATCTATGATGTGCCACAATATGAACTAACCTGGAGATAATGGATCTTTTTCACATTCTTCAGAATGTAAAACCAAGTTGAGATCTTTTTAGGAACCCTTTTAGGAAAGCTATTCCACAAACAAACTGATTAGACTATGGGAGATCATGAGTATTGCTCTCAGTTACACCTTTTGGTTCATGTCCAGTAGTTCTTTCATACCCTTCAATGAGCTAGTAGATGTTTATCAAGCGTAAAAGGAAGAGGCATTACAATTCTGGTATAATGATTAGGATTATACATATATGCAAAACTATAGATGAATGAAATAGAAAAAATAACACTAAGCAGATACAGTATGTACAGCATCTAAAAATATCTCACTGCCAAATTGCAGTGGAGATGAATAAAGATAGAACTTTATACAGTATTTAACTATGGATAAATAATGCAATTAATCATGTGCATAGGAATTTGAGGAAGAGAGAAAGAGAATATTATTCCTTCATGTTCTGTAACGCTGGCAGCCTTAGGTTAAATATCATTTCAAAGTGTTTCTTGGCTGAGCCTAGTATTCCACTCTTTTGAGGAAAGTTGTTGGATCCCACTTAAAAGACTGATAATCCTGCAAAGAGGAAGACCACATTACCACAAGTGACTAAGAAATCCTCTGACTATCAGTTATTAGACAACATTCACCAACAGGCCTACTATGCTCTAAAATAAGTTAACATTATCTTCCAGTAATTGCAGGATATGCTGCTGTTCAAAAACACACTAAACATGAGAGATCATTTCCGAGTAACAAAAGTCTCTTAGCTGCAAACTGCAAACCCACTACTCCCCACAGTGAGAGGTTTCCTGACCAGTCCATTACATGGCAATACTGTGTCTGAAACTGCACTATGCAGAACACTGATCTTCCAGATCAGCAACAAAATGGGCAAGGAGCAGGGATGGTTATGACTGCACCATTCTCAGATTTTCATTTCTTTCCTCACAACAACCAAGAAAAAATATTTTGTTGACCACAAAAGATTTTTTTTCAATATGATGCATTCAGTTTGTGGGTGCTTAGAGGAGAAGCAGATGAAGCAAAAGGGCCAAACCCACAAAACTGCAGAAGAGAAGACCAGCAGTGGCTGCAGCTGCTGCCATATCCCACTTCTAAACAAAAGTGGTTAGAGCACTCATTTGGGATGCAGGAGACCCAGCCTCAAATCCCTTCTCTGTCTGAGGGGACATGAATACTCATCACTTGCATCTCATTATAGTGTGGTGGTAAGAGACCTTTAAGGACACGCCGGTAATATAGAAGACAGAAGCCTAAAAGATGGTCCTGGTGGCTGCTGCTCCATTTGCTGTAAGGATGGCACTATTCAGGAGGCCAAGGCCAGACCTCACAGTGCGTGTCCTGCTTACAGGTTTGCAGCATTTGGAAACAGGGTAAACACTTCTCCTGAACTGCTTCGGATGGAGCCTTCCCCGAATTACAAATCTCAGTAAAAATTACAAATCACACAGAAAGCTGTATCATGAACTCTATCTAAACACTGTAATTTGGGGAAAATACCGCCTTTTCTCTGCAATTCTCCCAGCCTCCTTCGAAGGAGAAGCAAAGTGGCTTACATTTTCGTTTCCCTCTGCAAGGATGCAGTTCGGCTGACAAAGTGTGACTAATTTGGACGCTCATTCAGCCCAGGTGACCTGCGCTGTGAGTTTGCCCTCAGGGAAGGTGCTGCCATTGCCTTCGGGAGCAAACTGGCTGAAGGCTCATCTGCTCACGCGATCCTTTCAGGCTTCCAGGGTCTTCGGCTTCCGTTCTGTCAGGAGAGCAGGGATCAACCCACTCGCGGTGCTGGGATATCAAGCCTTACGGGCAGGCTGTTACACTGCTGTGAAAACCTTCTTTCCAACTGTGCCACTCACTACACTAAAATACTCCCTTTCTGGAGTTTCAGCAAGTTTTCTGTGATCCTCATTGGCAGCTCTGTTCTCTGGTGCTCTGCCGCCACCAGATAATATGGATGTCCCTTAATGAAAACAAGCCCTTCTTTTTCCTGGCTGAGAGGCATACTCTGTGACTCAGCAGAAGCTACTGTGTGAATAAACACGGTGGGCCTTACTCTCCTTAACACTCATGATCCTTTCACACCCTTCTGGCAAGGTCAAAGCGCCCGTGATGTGATTGTGAATGTGCTTTATGTCCACTGTATGGTCTTGTTGCAGTGCCAGGAATATGTGAAGAAGCCTAGGAATAAATGAAATCAGGCCCTGCAAGGACAGAAATGCTACAATGGCATTTCTGTGGGAACTTTCCCAAAAGTCATCTCCCACTGAAACTCTACTCTAGACTGATGCTCATTCTGTTGGTCACATGTGGCTCCCAGATCTTTTTAGCTCATCAGCCTCTGAACATATGTGATGGCGTCTCTGTGTGGTAGAAAAAAAAAAAAAAGGTGGCTCCGCTTCCAATTCCACAAAGGATATGAGCAAGCTGTGTATGCTTCTGCACTCCATGTCAGTCAGTAAAATTAGATCCTTACAGCCTTCTCTCTTGAAGACTTGTAACTAGTTACACGTCAGGCTGTACAGGGCCGTAGCTGAGGCATGAGAGCAGCAGGAGAATGGGAAGAACAATCCTGCGCTGGTTTCTGGCATTGCCAGGAGCTTTCCAATAGCTTCCAGCTTCCAATAGCTGGTAATCCCAAAGAGAAAGCAGCAGTGAACAGACTGCGAGGACTATGTGGAGGTGGCACTTCTCAAACAATTACACTTTTTCATGTAATGCTTTTATTTTATTATGACTTTCTAATGACCTCATTTTAAGTAGAACAATGCAATAAAATATCTCCACATTCATAATTATGTTAAGTTATAGATTCATGGCTTTGTTTCTCTTGTTCTCTTTAGCTTGAGATGAAAATAAGCACTGCAAAATTATCCTAAAGAGAACCTAAGTATTGGAAACTCTTGTTAATTTTGCCAGTAGGGAAAAATATGTTGTTTCTCTTCAAACTTTCAAAATAATGTTTCATACTGCTATCAGTGCAAAATAACAAACTGATTGATGATTTGGGATGGAGGGTGAGGCTACCCCAGAGGTGGTCAGTACTATCCAATGTGCAATACAGTGCCTTTGAAATGCTGAACATTATACTCAGAAACCATTTGCAGCACTGCTGCTATTCCATGCAGATTCTCTCCCTAACTTGATATTAGAAATATTCACAGTGATTTTTGTAATCTCTGTCTATGTGTCCCCAGCAAGAGAGAGAGTGACTGAAAATGCAAAAAGACCAAAGAGAAATCTATGAAATTTAAGCTCCTAGGATGCCTAAAGATGTATTTGTCACTTTGGACATTTGCTGACTTTTTTCCTTTAAATTACAGAAGTCAAGAGCTTTAAAGAAAAGATAAGAAATTAGGGAAAGGATTCCCGAAAGGGTTAAACTTTTCCCCTACAGCTTCTCTGAGCGGAACTGATATTCTTAGTCTGACTTAAGGATATGGAATAGAAAGGCTGCCAACATCTGTTGTGGTCAGAGACAGATAAAAGAGACTAATTCATAGCTGGAAGAACCCATGTACAGCATTCTGTGTTGCATTACCCTTTTCACAAAAGCACGCAAAATAGCATTTGATAGTATGGAAGATAGATGCTCACCTAAAATTCTTCACTGTAGCGACCGGGGAGTTTCACATGTAACTACGTACCCTCCTCATCACACTGAGACACACAGAGAGGACTCAACATGTAGTATTTAGCTCCAAAGTGGACAATTCCAGGATTGAGAATATTTCAGAAACAGAATATATAACGACACTGAAGGATAAGAGGAATGAATGAAAGAAACAGAGAAAGGGAAGAGACAGGTGACTTGGGAGATTACAGCTAATGGGAGCAATACCGGGTTAGCTTGATGACTGTGAGAAAGTTAGCACAGAATAAATTAATATGTTAATTAATTTTGGAAGTAGATTAAATCCAAACTCCATGAAGGCACTCAGAATAGGAGTGTCCACGCAGAGACTTGGGGAAGAGCTAATGTGATTTACTTTCACACCCTAATTCAGTTGGTACAAAATACTTCATGTAGACAAGCCTTTAAATTACTGTAATCGGCAATTCCTTCCAAGGAAGTCAACTGCATTACGTCAGTGAGGAATAAGTGGACAGTCCAAATCAGGTTTGTAGAGTTCAAATTGCAAAACAATTGAGTTATTCTGTATTTACCTTTGACAAGACTGAATTCACTATGTGAAGGGAACTTTGTTATCTGAAGGAGATTTTGAACAGTCATTTTACTGCAGGAAGGGAACACTTTACAGGCAGGCAGCTTAACTGCATTACAAGCAAGACTACAAGTGACACCAAATGTGGAGTGTTTAAACGTTCTTCTGGTATGAGCTCTGCTGTTCTTATTCCAACCCAGCATCCAGGGAAGTCAATGGGAATTCTGCCTAAGAAAGGCCAGCTGACTTCCCTCTTTTGCAGTAAGGCAAGAATCACATCTTTTGAAAGCATATAGGGCACAGGCGCAAAAACTAAAATTCCCTGCCAGTAGGAACACGGTGTGCTCTGCACTCAAGGGTAGAGAAGAGAAGCCACAGAGACAGGGTCCAGCTGCCCACCTTCTCAGAGAGCAAAAGGTAGAGAAATCTCTCTTCTCTTCATTTCTTACCTGCTGACGTGCCCCTAAGAACACTAGCCTTAATTAAGGCACAGAGTTACTGGTATATACAGTAATGCCAGTAAACATTCCACCAGTTTAGAGAAATTCTCCTTTAATTACCTCCATCCATTTTAAAAATCAGCTTGCATTTCTTAGTCTTAACAGCCTGAAGAGTCTGGCTAAACATTCCTCAATTGATATAATGAAAGAAAATAAGTTTAGAAAGTGCTAGTTTGCTTCTGCACTTGATCAATAATGAGGAACTATTTAATATAAACACCATTTTCTTCTTACATGCATATAATTGTGCCTTCCATTCACAAAGCAGGTGTAAACTTAAAAGCTGGTTTTATGAACTTCTCTCATTGCCTAACTTGTAATTAAATTTGTTTTTCCCAACTCAATAGGATGCTTATGTGTTAAGTACCAAAGAATTATTAAATCATATTTATTGAGATTTTACTGCTGTTATATACATATATTTTGCAACATTAAAAGCCTCTAAATATGTTTTAAATCATTTATAAGTATTTATTTTGTCATACCGTTATGACTTGCAAATATAAATATGTTTTGAATAACTGATCTTTACATGCATGGAAATCAATTATTTAAAACATATTTTGAGGTTTAAACAACTACACCATGACTACCTCTTCAGTTATCTCAGACTACATATATCAAAATCAAGATGCGCCGTTGCCACTTATTTAAAAGAGATCTTGCTACAGCTAAATGCAGTATCTGATATAGCTCTCAGATCCCCACTCTATGTCTCCTAGTTATTACATAATATGCCTAGGAGGCTAATAGCAGTTTTTGTATAAATCTGATCCTATGGGATTCTGCCATCCAAAATCTGCTGGCCGCTAGATCTGTATTTCTATAACTGTGATACCAGCTCCCGGTAAAGAGATAGGGTTTGGGCAAGAAGTCGGAGGATTTAGTACACCACACAAGTTCTTCATGTTCTACAGTCCAAAATAGACTTATCTGGAGCCAATTTACCAAGTGTAATTTATACCAGATCCTTGCTGGAATGACTTGCACTCTTGCGGCTCTTCAGATGTATATCCAATAGGGAGCTGTCACTCTGCGTGAGTTTTAATTCAGAGGTCTCAGTACGAAATCCAGTTCCCGAGGACACCATGTGGCTTTGTAGCTCTCCATCAGAGAAGCTGAGCCAATAGCTCCGCAGCTAGTTTACACATGTCTATGGTTTTCCTACTTGTGACAGGTATAATATGGGTTATTTTCTTCTTTCAATAAATAATGGAACCCAATGATTTTAATCAGTGTTTCAGTGCGAGAAGTTTCTGGTTTTTAACTTACCTCTTTTTTCAGAAGGGTGGGGAGTGATCCTAAGAAAAAATGGGCATTGACTGCATTCACTGGAACAAATGTGTAACCCATTTGGATGTTATGGATATCGATGGATATGGAAAATAAATAAAATAAATTGTACTCACTGACAGGAGCTGTACCATCTTAGTATATGTTCCTCATCACTGATCCATCTGGCAACTAAAAAATAAGGAAACGAGAGGTAAGTTTTGATTTAAGTGGCCAACATGAAGCCAAACCTAGAGTAATTACTAAGGAATATGGGCTATATTTGAATAAGCAGTGATCCACAATAAGTGGACTTTAATGCAGGTTTTGTTGCAATTACAGTGTCTAGAAATCCTCAATTAAAAAATAAACCGATACTCTTGTCAGAAAACAAACAAACAAACAAACAAAAAAAACCTAAAGCAACACCTGGAACCCGTAAGAGGGACACTGCTCTAGTGTGAGCTTCATTTCACTGAAATTAAAAGAAGTTTTAAGTTTTGCATTGGTTAAATATCCAATGGGTTATACAGTTAACAGGGCATGGTCTCATCATTTGTTTTAACAGGTCCACTCCCCACTGGGAAAGTATTAGAAATACTTTCTGGATATTTGTGCTAAAATAGCTGAAATTGTTATAATACCAGTATTTCAGGCCCTCACATGGCAAACACTTACTCATATACACAGTTTCATCTGTCTTGATACTTATCAATGATTTAAAAAGTCCTTTCAGATTCTCTAATTTTTTAGACAAAACTTTAGGGGTAATAACCCTAAAGTTGGGGAAATGCAGTAACTGAAGAGCAGCAGACTGAAGTATAATGAGAGAAAAAAAAAAAAAGTCTAAGGCCTTTGAGGATTAATCTCAAAGACACTAAAACACCAAAATGACTTTTTCTTTTTGCTAACCTTGCGGCAGTTTCCTTAAGCGCATTTGCGCCAACACCTCACTTTTAGCACCTCGTCTGGCAAGAACAGTTCACTGAAGCTGGATCCGATTTGCATTTTCTGCAGGAAAAGTCCATCCTCCAGAGGCCGCTGAGAGGCGGCGAGGGCAGAAAAATGAGCGTCGAGTCACAAGATGTCTGCCGAACAAAATGGCTGCAGCACAAAATGGCTGCCACGTGAGACAGCTGCAGCACAAAATGGCAGCTGTGCAGAATGACTCGGAGTCGCTCCCCGCTGGTCTCACACGGTTCTGGCTGGCAGCAAGGAGTAGGAAGGAGCCCTAAAGCCACAGGCAGCGTTTTGCATTAAATAAATAGAGTAAAATTCAAGAGGCAGGCTAAGTGCGCAGCACCGTGTTTTAAAAGCCCCAGGTGAGGGTGTCTGCAGTGCAAAAGCCCATTCTCATGGGTTTTAAACCCATTCTCATGGGTTTTAAGGGAGGCGGGAGGAGCACACATTGATGTGCTCCTCCGAACAGCGACAGGACGAAAACCAGAGCGGGCCTGGAGGACGCGGGTGGATGAGGCTGGATTCGTTATTATTTTAATGGGCCGCTTTTTCAAAGTAGTCGATACTTCTGAAAGCTGTTCATGTGGTGGAGCTGTTTGCAGGCTGTTAAGTTGGTGTAAAGTATTTACTTGGAATAACATTCGGGGACTTGGCTGCCAAAGCCCCTTTATCTGTAGCAGCTCCCAGTTAGTAGGTGTCGTTTGCACGTTGCTCTGCACACACTTCAGATTTTGGGGATTAGCCGCGTGCCCCCCAGCTTTCCGGCAGCCTCCCCGCTGCCGCCTCCCAAGCCCCTTGCCAGCACGGATACGGCGGTAGGGCGCGCTGGGCGAGGATATCACCCAGTACACGGATACACACACACCTTGGCTTTATTCCTTATACCACAATGTAAATTACCAACGAGTATCACAGCGAGTCGGGAAATGCAGAGTGTTCGCCTCAGTTTTTATGGATCCACATCCACATGCCCCAATTTCCAGCCCCTTTTGTCACCTGGTGCATGACAAAACTGTGATCAATCTTCCCAAATTACGCCAAACCAGAAAATTAGCCGGTGTAGTTCATGCAGGCCTGACCATGGTCAGAAAGGGGCTCAGAGCCAGTCAGTCCTGCCACACAGCAGCAATTTTTCCTGCGAAACAGAGCTGTGGTGAGTCTTGCAGAAGGCTCAACAGAAGAGCTTAGCAAAAGCTCTTTGCAGACTTCGTGAAGGCATCTCCTTTATCTTCCTCCCTTTCCTCCATTACAAACATCTTCTCAGCTACAGGCTACTGGCCGCCAGAGTGATGCCGGTGCACTGTTAACACCGATCTTCCGTGAACAAACAAAGATCATAAAAATATTGGAGAGTCGTCAGATGATGGGGAAGCGTGAACATTTCCCCACGGCAAGAGGAAACGCAGTCACTGGTAGCCTAGAAAGAAGAGGGTAATTTCTGTTTACAGTACTGGAGCGTGAGAGCAAACTGGGCCACCCATTTAGAGCTGGATCTGCTCCTTGATTGCACAGTTATTTTTAACTTCTCTGTCTTTATAACGAGTCTGGCTGCAAACTTTGCTACAGCTCCTCATACAAAGAGAATTCAGAGACTTGCAGCAAGACTGCCTCATTTTAAGATTAGATGGCATTTTTACTTGAAAAGTGACAAGAAAAAAAAAAAAGCGGCTTCTCTTACTTGGCAGATCTGCTCCCTGTGTGTATTTCGTTATAATTTATTCATGCTGGTGATGAAATAGTTTTCACTTGCTCAGCCCCGCAGAGCTGGTAGAGCTCAGACAGAGAAGAGGAGCAACCACTTTCCAGGACTTCCCAGAACACATCCCCTGTCCGATCCAGACATTTCATCTGTGTGAAACTTGAAGCGATCGTCTGTTGTGTGTGTTCTTGTTTGTTTGTTTTAACAATGTTGTCAGGATTTCTGTAGGCAGCACAAACGCAGGTGGGGCTCACCCAGAGCCGCCCCACAGAGCTTCCCTGTGTCCCGATGTTCCTGTCACCCAGCATGTCCTAGGAGCACAGCATGTCCCAGGAGCCTGGGATGGATGGCAAGCCCTCTGCAGACCCCCGAGCAACCTCTGAGCTCCCCAGGAGGCTCCGGGCAGAGCAGTGGAGCAGGTACAGGTCCACCAGGCTGAGGGGTACAGCACTGTCCACGTGCGGCAAGGGGGATTCATCAGCCTCTCAGCCTCGTGTCCCTCAAGAGTGGGACTAATGCCCATGCGCTACAATCGCGTGCCCACTTACTGCTATCTGGGAAACCCTACACCAAAGCGTGGCAACTTGAGCACTCTGGAGCCTGTTTCTTCTCCCGCAGCAGCAGCAGAGCGAGTGCGCTGCCTCGCGGAGCAGAACTCGTGCGTCCCCATCTCCGCACCCAAAGCTGGGGACCTGGCTTCTACCAGGCGATTAAAAAAAATAATAATAATTCATGAGACATTTTGTCATTTTGGACCCTTGGGATGTATGACAGTTATCTTTCGAAGACTTTTTTTTTTCCCCTGCAAACCTGAAGGCTAGGAATTACTCATTTTTTAAGGAACACCTATCCCACTAGCAGTAGGTAAAACATGAGCTTCACCATTACGCAAAACCTATGAGATTCTCACATAAATCACATGTTTCCA
The DNA here is from genome assembly GCA_034781795.1 of Crypturellus tataupa. Classification (NCBI taxonomy): domain Eukaryota; kingdom Metazoa; phylum Chordata; class Aves; order Tinamiformes; family Tinamidae; genus Crypturellus; species Crypturellus tataupa. Next base: position 607,312 of record JAWLRI010000756.1, on the reverse strand, counting down.
GCAACTCAGGCTTCAAACAAAAGTGGTAAAATTTATGATAAAAATCGCCAGGGCTGTCAACAAGGCATATAAAAATGCCACTGAGCTTAAACAAAACTTCTACAAGTGGTGAGCCTGCAAATGTAGCCGAGGATGCATCTTGGCCGTAGTGCCACCCTGCCATCCAGGCCACAGCAGTCAGCTTCGCCGCCTCCTCCTTCTGGCCTGCACAGCCCCGTGCAAGCAGATGTGTCACAAAGTCCAAGTGTTCATCAGCTGCCAGGTATATTGCATAACCTGCCCCGCTGCCCACAGTGCAGGTCTGTTTCTCCATCTATTGCATCAGGGGAAAAGATCCACTTGAGCAAGCAAAGTCTACAACGCATTGGCAGGAAAAGCTAAGAGAGGTGGTCAGTCTGGTCCCAACTTCTAGAAGTGCATATGGACACCGAGGGAGGAAAGAGTCCCTATCCGGGGATGTGTAGGACGACCTTTTCTCAAGAGAAACAAAGACTTCTACAGCATTTGTTAAGTGTATTTGTTCGGTGGTATGGAAATGGTCTGTTCTGCAAAGGGAGCCATCGTCAGCTAAACGCCGTGGATGACAAAGCCGCAGCTGAGAAATTTACTCCTTCCTGGGGGCTCCCTCCAGAGCCTGGAGTCCAGCTTCCCCAATGTTAGTGGGCAGCTTTATTCTGAAGTGGGGGGTTGATTTTTTTCTTTCATTTCTACATAATTTTAGCAGATTCCCTAAGACAGAAAAGTTTGGAAATCAATCAGCCAAATATATAAATAAAGAGAGAGAAAAAAGAAAAAAAAATGATGTCACCCTCGAGCAGTTCCATCAAGCGATGACATTCTAAATCACATCATGTCTCACACCCATTTCTTAGTGCAAAATAAATCACTTGAACAGAGTGCAAGCCAATTTTTACTTTAAAAAATGTTGTGTCCTAAGGCTCTCTTCTTGAACTTCAAAAGCATACTTCATAATTACTCTACCTATCAAAGGAAACTCAATATTTCACCTCCAACCTCCCTCTGCTTGTGTTATAATTTTTAATTGTTAATAAATTATATTAATTTTAAACTGGTTATTCTCTCTTGAAATTACATCTTTCAAATGACTATGGAAACTTGTTTTAAATTAACATATTTACCTTAAAATTGCACTTTAGTAATTTGTTTATGACATTTCTTCTCTATTAATTCTTCTATTAGTAATTTAATCTTGGGATACCCCATTTAATTTGATTTGAGTACTACTGTCTTGATGTAAGAGTCAAAATCTATTTTACAGAGCTTGAGATTTCTAGAAAGTGAATATTTTTTTCTTTTTTTAGCACATTTTAGCATTTAGTTTGAAGGCATCATTATGCATTGCACAAGCTTTTATCATTTGCAGGATTAAAACACAGGAGAAATATCTGGAGCCCGTATTTACAATCTAAAAGCTGCCCTTGCTGGTGCCTACATGCACTGTGGAAGAATATAGCACATCAGGGTTTCTGGCAGGACTACATTACTTTCTTTAGCTAGAATGTGTATTAATTAACACTCAGTCCTTGTAAATACATTCAAGAAGGCTTCACAGCAGGCTTCACGTATTATATTTTCCGTAATGTCAGAGAGCTTCTGGAACGGGGAAGCATATTTTTGTGTTTGTGCATATTCCAGTTTGATAACTCAGGCACCGTTCCTCAGTGTCCAACATTCAGCATTTAGATTTTCTCACTGACTTTGCAAGGCCAGTCCCATGCTTAGGTTTGTAAGTGACTATTGCAAAACAGCAGAAAAAGGCTGGTGCCACCATAATATGAACCAACGCTCTAAAAACTCTTGCTTGTTGGAATCACCCTCATGGAAGAAGCAACTGAAATAGTCTGCAAGTCTTGTGCCATAGAGGGACTAGAGGGAGGAGAAATAAGTTCAGACCCAAGCAGTGCCCAGGTCGCTTCTGGGGCTCCAAGGACCAATCAAGAAATAATGGGGGAAAATGCAAAAAAGAGAGAAATGAATCCAGTTGGTAAACCCACCTACAAGACTGAGCAAACAATTCCCCCATTGAAAGAAAAATCTTCCCAGAGAAGCCTCTGGGGTTCCTGGGCTGCACACAGGAAAGAAAAACAACGCGGGGACTGTCCCTGAGAGTGTGTTGCAAACCCTCCCTTAAGCACTGTGCCTGCCAGACACTATTCAGTGCCAGGTGGATGCTCTTGTAGTCTGCAGGTTCTTAGAGAAAGGAGGCCAGCACTGTCTCAAAACCCCAGGAAATTATACACACACACACAAAATCCCTTTTTTTTCCCCCCCTCATAGTATTGGCAGACAAACTGCCCATTTTAGAAGAACTGTTTATCAAAGGTGTGAGACAAATAGCCTGTACCTCACAGCGCTATGCGCTAAACCCACCACATTTTGTCATCTTGCCTTCATTACTGCACAAGCACAACAGTCCTCTTGGATGAGACAATTCTGGGTTTTGTTCTCCTTTCAGACAGCCCCCTGCACAAAATCAAATCCACGGAGTCAACAGCTTTCTGTGAGTCCCGACAACCCACCCATGGCTGGTGGATCACAGGAAGGCTAAGTCACAGGAAGATGGAAGAAGTACAAGCACAATAAAAATGAATAGTTTCAGACCAAATTCAGAGTCTTGCATAAATCTCAGTGCACGCTCCCAGCTCCCAGCTCATCGAGATGAGAATGTCGCTCCTAATTATTACCAGATGACTCAAACAAAATGTTATGAATGAAACAGGGATCTTCTTCCCAGTCATCCCCTTGCAGCGCAACCCACCCAACTCTGGATTAACCCGCTTAATTCTGGTTTAATCCCTCCTGCTTTGTCAGTATCAGACCGGGGAACGCACCGCACTTTTCCCTGCAAACCCACCCCAGGGTGCACGACGTAGGAAGCAGAGCACGTTGGAGAACTGGATGTCAAAAGCGTCAAATGTCCCCAGTGAAAAGAGACAGGGAGAGGACACGTGAAATGGGGCAATGGATCTAGTTCGTCTCTTTTATGTCACAAGGGCTTCCAGAAGAGAAGTTTCTTCCAAACAAAAGTGAGGTGCATCAGCGTGCCGAGTGTTCTAATTTATTGCTAATAGTTGTCTTCATTTAAGGAGCAACGTGTTTTCTCTTGTGCCTGGCATAGCCACTGGCTGAAGCAACAGATGTACCACGCTGATGATACTGAAGAAGGGAAAAACATCTGTCTGCGGTAGCTCTTTTTGGACTCTGAGGACTGACTGTATAAGCCTATGGGAACTTCACAGACATTTGAAATCCTAATTTATTCGTTGTTGATTTATTTATATACCTTTATGCAAGAGCCTTGGTGATGCACAGTAATGCATATACAGAAGTTTTAGCATATAAATTAAATTTGTTCCCCATTTTAAGATATTGAGCAAAAGAAAAGAAGGCTTTCGGTGTCTGTGAAGTGGCATGTTGCTAGATATTTGCGAATTGAAGCGGGCACCAGCCGTTTTCGAGTGTACACAATGGCCACGTCTGGGAGAAGGCATGCGCTGCCAGCTGCGGGGCCGCCTCTCTCCTTCAGCACATCTGTGGTTCAATTACAAAACCCAGCGAACAATTAAAATACAGGTCAGCACACAGCAGCAACACCGTCCTTTGATGTGGGGTCAGGATTGGTCACAGTCCTGTACTCATTACACAGGTTAATCAACTTAGCGAAGTAAATATGACAGGACTGACCCAAAACCTACGTAATTGCCGTCGCTCGGAGAGCAGTGGCAGGCAGGTCTGCTTTATTTGTCGGCTACACAAGCAGTGTTTCTACTAAATAAATCACAACCAAAGATCACAGGTCTGGAGCTGTTGTTATAATCAGATTGGTACCAGTGGCCACTTCTGCCCCGGAGCATCCCCCTGACCGCATCCATTCTGCACGATTTGCGAAGCCACCAAGCTGGTCTCGCTGCAGTAATTTAGCAGGAAACGGCGCACGTGTTATTTTTCATCTCTAGAAAAGGAAGATTTTCGTGTGACACTGGCACCTAAACAGATCCGTGGTGACGTGCTGGCAGCTGCCCCAGCCCCCTTCACCCACTTGTCCAGCTCACAAAACCTCACTTTTTGTCTTTGCAAAGCCAGGGGCCACTTTGGCCCCTATGTAACTATGTAGTAGTAGTAGTAGTAACTATGAGTAAAAACAGATTGCTACACTGGGCTCTAATATTGATTTTCTTGCCTTAACGCAGATATCCCTTCATCCCTGAATAAAGTAAACTCCAACCCCGGACAGGTAAGGTTCAGTCCAGCCAAGGGGATATAATTAAGGCCAAAATGTCCAAACCCCTGCAGCAGGAGAAGGGGATTGCTGCTGGCTTTGGGGCAGGATGCACAGTGCTTGCTTCTCGGCCCAGAAAGCCAGGAGTTATCAGGCTGCTCAGCCTGGGATTTTTGCAATCAGCACCCAATTCCCCCTGAAGCGAGAGTGACAGTTCGGAGGGTTGAGCTGGGATTTTTGCAACAGTCACCAAACTCCCTGGGAAATTCAGTGAGCGCTGAGAGTTTTGATCCTTCCCATGCAAGTTGATATGGAATTAATATGCACTTCGGTGGGGGCAGCAGTCGGTCCTGGGTGCCACGCTCCTATAAAGCTATGTTGCAAATCACAGCCTTAAATGGTGATATTCTGGTATTTCGAATATGTGAGGTTAGGTAATTTTTTTCTAATTCTTAAAAATGTATTAGTTACAATTTTCTTCTGGCTTTCAGTCCTTACAAGATAAAAGGAGCCCGGCTTTACGAGCAGCAAGATTTACCAAAATAGCCTCGGAGAAATTCTAACCCATTTTCTGAAATATTTCCAAATTATTCCCTAGATTTTCCTCCCATGCAACGGCAGCAGCGCGGCACGCGAGCCCGGGCCGGTGCCGGTGTGTCCGTGGCGAGCGCTTGGTGATGCTCGCGGGGACCTTTGCGGTCACCTGGTTAGCAGCCGCCAGCCGGACAAGAGTGACGAGAAAGGAGCCGAGGGAAACCTGCCGATGGCCAGCGCGGAGCCATAACCCCACGCCAGCACGGCACGGCACGGCACGGCACGGCACAGCATGGCCCTTTAGTGGCACACTGTGTTTTCATTAGGGTGTGTCAAAATATTGAAGCGGGACAATAACGAGGACAGTGTTACTGTAGCGATGCACAGGGGCAGCCTCTTCTTAAAGCAGAGGTTTCATTGCTGCAGAGGCGAGGTCTGGGGTTTGTTATGTTTTTATCTGGTGTCTATCTCAATGGCCTCTTTATGCACTATTGGAATAGCAATAAATAACAGGAGCCTCTCAGCGTTGCCACAGTGTTAATATTTACAACGGGAAAGAGGCGTTGATGAGCAGATCTTTACTGCGCCTCGGCTGCCTGGGCCCCGCTCCCCAGCACGCGCCGCTCGCTCATTCTCCCCACCCACCCAAATTAAACTAACAAACCAGGTTTCCTCTCTGTCAGGCCCATCCATCCCCAAGCTTTGATCACCAAAGGGAACATGCCATAGCTGGCTGAAACGCGGCGCTCGCTTTCCCGGGGAAGCGCTGATAGATCAGACTTATTTTTGTTGCGTAGCCGAGTGACAGCAAGCAAGGTCGGTTGTTTCAGTTTTCCAAGAAAAGAAAAAAAATCCAACTGGGAAAGGTTATTTAAATTAACACAGCAATTTGCCTTTTTAGTTTTTTGTTTTGTTTTTAAAAATGACTTTTTAACTGTTTTCTAAAAATTATAAAACAAAACTAAGACAAAAAATAATGCTTGGAAACAAAACATCAAAGCTGCTTGCTATGGTTGCAAAAAACACAACTTATTGGCATTTTGCTATTATAGTTAAAAAGAAATTCCCTGGAATGAGCACAATCCCACTTAACGCTCATGTTCTTTATAAAAATGGCATTTTTTTGCTGGGGAAAAAAAATGTTGACTGGTCGAAGCTACCAGGCAGAAGCACAATGTCTTAGTGCTCTTCCTCACCTTGCTCCTTTACCGACAGCTATTCTGTGGACGTGAGCCGCGTCAGCCTGGGTCCTCTGGAAATCTGGGCACGGTGACTCCGCAGGATGCTCTTGAACTGAGCGAGTGGAGTAACAGTACTCCGGTACGGACTATACACCAGTATTTGCAGCACACTGGGTAGTGACGATCGGCTGAGCCTTCCCTCTCACCGCTCACGGCAGCAGAGCCAGGCCCGCCCGATGTATTTTCCTCTGTATTTTAAGAAAGTCCCTTGGTTTGTCTGCTATTCCCAAGCCTGAAAAACATGCAGTCCATGGGCAGTGCTGTGCAGGGCCAGCAGGAGGTGCTCCTATAGTGAGAAAATCTGTCCCACAAAATTGACATGAGACACCGAATTTATCTTCAAAAATAATAAAATAAATGGATGGTATACACAAAGAGAGGGTTTCACTGTAGCAGGCTAAGTGGCTTAACCTTTTGTATTTATGAAACCTAGAGAGATGCAAGATTTCTAAGCTTTTGTCATCAAGCATACTGCAAAAGAGAAAAAAATAAATGAAAATATGCTATTTGGTCCTAGTAGACTTGCAATTTGAGAATTTCTTTTACAAATGCCCATAGAATATTCCAGCTGTGTCCTCCCAAATCACTGAGAATAACACATCAAAGAGCATGTTTGCATTTCTATAATAGATAACAGCATTGACATAAGCTTCAGGGTTCATACAAACTATAAACTGAATTACCAATCTCCTATCTCACATATTTATAAACTATAAGTTGAGCCTGGAGGAAAAAAAAAAAAAAGAAAAAAGAAAAAAAATCCAACTCCAGGTGAAATAATTATTCTGGAGCTTTAGAAGAGTCACTTTTTCCCTGAGTTAAAATCCGGGCGCCAGTGGATGAGGACTCACCGCCGCGGTCCGCACCGGCCTCCGCTTGAGCAGCAGCCGTAACAGCGCAGCAGGTGACCAGGGGTCACGGCAGCGGCAACGCCGGGATCTTCACCCAAACGCCTGCTTGGACTGGGCGCATCCTGCAACCTCCTTTCACACCAAGTGTCCCACAAGCCAGGCGAGAGTCCCACAAGCAGGAGACCGAGCAGAGTGCGTCAGGCAGTCCCTGGGACCACGGGCAGCCCAGTAGTACCTCGGGCAGCCTCAAGCTGTCCTGACGTTACCCCAAGGGGCGGCCCTTGGTCCGTGAAGGCTGCCTTTCTCCAACTGCTGTGGGACTCACCCAATCCCCAGGCCAGGAGCCCCCTTCTTGGGGAAGGCACGGGCACCGGGGTGAAACACAAGGCCCAGGGCCGAGGTGAGTCACCGCAGCAGCTCTCTGCGCAACTACTTCGAGCTGTTGTTCACTGCATTGTCAAAAGGAAAAGCGAGGCCGAGAGGAAAACACTGATTAAGAGAAAGGCTATGGCACTGTCCCACACAATTACTTTAAAAGAGAAATCAAAAACCTGAAGCCAGGAACACAAACACTGGTTAAGCAATCAGTTCCCAGCCACAACTCCCTAGAACACTCTCTTCTGCCCTTGCTACCGCTTAACAGGTACAAAAATGGAAGGAGAATAGGTGCTAGAGGAAATAATACTGTGGTGTTTGAGGCAGGATGTTCTCCTGCAGGGTCTCACTACAAAGTGCAGTTGGAGCTGAGATGGACACGTGTTGCTACACCACGTGCAAGGACAGAGCGTCCAACTTTTAATTGGAACTTCTCAGTAGGACCCAAGGGTGTTGAGCGTGGAATATGGAGCAGCATTCAGGCCCTTAAGACATACAAAATAAGGCAAGATGAGGCATGATCACTACGGCTTTGTTTCCAGAATTCAGACCTGACCTCTGGAGGTCCTTAAGAAACAACTTTTCTGAAACAGCTGCTATTTTTTCACCTTAAAGACTTCATATTGTATCAGCCCCATAAAAAAAGCCTTGAAGGGTCCCCTGCCGTATGATGAGAACACCAGAAATCCATTAAATCCCATGTTATTAGCTCCTCAGGCACCAAAATAGTTCAAATCTGTTTATTTCAGCTGTCGCCGCTGTTGCTTCTGGGTCGTTTCTCGGGAAGGGAGGCCCGTTCCTGCGCCGCCAGCAGCAGAAACACGAGCGGCGGCGGCAGCGGCCAGCGGGGCGCGGGGACGGCTTCAGAGGGCCCTCTTCAACTTTCCTCGCTGGCAAACGCACGCACCGTTTTATCCTTCCCTTCGGAGACATCATCTAAGGGGATGGATACCTTAGCGAGAAGCAAGGTCAGATTGCTCAGGAATGGCAAAGCAGCCCTGAAGAGACACTCAAAAGGACAGCGAGCGATACTTGACTCTTGAATAGATTCCGTTTAAAAAAAAAAATCTGATGGTGCAAGAGGATGAGGAAAAACGGCTCCAGCAGAAGGTGCCGCGACACTTTGAAAGTTTACAAACAAGAGCCCCTTTGTGCGGCGGCACCATTTCATTTCAGGTTCGGAGGCTTTTTTGTTCACTTCTGGCTCCAATCTGCCCCGAAAGAAGCTAAAAATAGATCTTGCTCCAAGATCGTGCCAAAAATAATATTTTTAGGTTAAAACATGTCAGAAAGCACCCAAGCACGATGAGATGGATGTATCTGACCGGCCCTCCCAATGAAGGATTTCAGCGCTCGCGAGCAACCTGGCCATCCGCAAGCTTGGCGGGTGCCTGCACGCTGGGAGCAGCCGGCACCCCCGGAGCCGAGGCTGACGAGCAACGCGGCCGCGCAGCCACTGAGCGGCCCCGGCACCTGCACGCGGCCTCTTCATGCCAGCCGTCCTGTTTTTCTCTTTTTCTTTTTTTATCTCCAAATGTCTTGCCACGTTTCTGCCTGAGCTAGCTCCATAGCTGCTACTGAGCTACACCCCAGCACAGCATTAGCTCGGATTTGAGTCAGTAGTTTGGCGCCTCCCGATAGCTTCGTTTGGCTAAGGGATTTACGTCAAAAGGCCACATAGACTCAGAGAGCTGCTTTCCCCACAGTTCTTTTGGGGGGTGCAAACAAAGCACATTAATAAAATCCCAGGTTTCCGGCCAATAAAGCCTCCCTGATGCAGCCATGTCCCTGAGGGGCCAGTCCATCGCTAAGCGGACAGTGGGCTGCTTAGAGAAACCCTTCAGGATTAAGCCGGGGAGGTCAGCTGCACAGGCCGGCCACCCTGTGCAGCTGACCTCCCCGCAGCAAGTTGTTTTCATGCCCGCTCACCTGTCCAGAGGAAAAGAGAGGCGCTTCCTCCGGAGCAGAAACTGCTGCGGGCAGAGCCCCGCTCCCCGGAGGCGGCAGCATTCCCGGCTGCGCGGAGCTTCCATCCGCGGGGGCAGAGAGCAGCCCGCCCGCGCCAGGGCTGCGCTCGGGCACGAGCACGGCTCAGGGGTGCGGATGGACTCAAACCTGCTCAATGCAAACCTGTTTGCACAAAGGGACGTGTGAACCCCCCCCGCAAAAGCCACCTTGCATCTTTCCACCCGTGAAACCACCACCCAGAGATCTTTCCAAACATCCGTAACAGCTCCTGAAACATCCCCGCTTCACTCTCCATATACAAAAACTCCTAGTGCGTTGGGCTTTAGCAAGCTACCTTAAAAATGCAGCGTAAATTTAAACAATTAATGATTCACAGCTCCCAGTAGGGAATCCAGTAATTAATATACAGCTTAATCTATGACTTCTGCTATCCTTATACTGCACGAGTACTTTGGCCTGCAGCTCCTTTGTTTTAATTGCTCTTGCTAAAGATAGAGCTCGTCTAATGCAAAATAATCTGGTGAATTCTGTGCCTCTCTCAGGGCTAATGAAAGGTTCGTAAGAGGAAGGAAAGCAGCTCAACGTGCTGAGGTGCTTGCTTGCATTCAAGGGAAAACAGAGAGGTTTGCTGAGAGTCAAAATAATATATTAAAAGTGAAATTAAATCCTATGAAAAACTAATTTTTCTAGTTACTGAAGATTATTTTTCTTGAGTATTTCATGGCTGCTCCTTTGTTAACATATAATTCTGAGGCGCAACCTGTTTGCATGCCAAATGCTACCTTTCTTAAAAAGATAAAATACCATGCAACTCCTACGGTCTTTCTGGATAAAGACTACCTTTATGAAACACTATTTAGATTCTTCACAACCAGCAAATCTAAATAAGTGTTATCAAAAGCAGTTTTGACTAGGGAGAAGTCTGAAAGACTGAAATCCTTGAGGGAGAAGCAAATAAAAAGGGACAGATTTATTTATTTCATTATCAACCTAATAGTGGCATATACACATCAGCTGGTATTAATCTTATAAAGCTTTAGGCTAGTGACTGACAGCATGCTGTAAATTCAGGTTCTGAAGAGAGAAAAAAAAAAAAGGTGATCCCCTTGATTAATATATTAAATCCTACTTTAGGTTAGATTGGATTGCAGATATCCGACTTTTACATAACAGAATGCGCTCAGATTAGTTTCTGCAGTTTTCATTTTTCCACTCTGTGCTCTTCTGCCACCCTGTTTCCCCCACGTAAGGACAGGACATCCTGCAATTGCAGGCTCTGGGACTTTGCAAGCCAGAGGTGTATCCAGATCGTCATGTTTCATGATCAAAATGTTAAGATATTCCTAACTCATTTACAGTTTCAGTCTTCGTAACATCCTACAGCAGAGCACTTTGCAATGTAATTACGTGTTGTGTAAAAAGGTAATGAACTTATTGAAAGTTAACAAAGCCTTTGAGCTGTGGAGAACATTATTAGCTAGGATTCCCTCAAAAGCCGTGCTTGGTGGTGAGGAGAGGATGAGGTGGTTGTCGAACGCGTACCCGATGTGCACGTTTTGCTGTTGCTCTGGCTTTGGACTGGTGCAGCAGCGCAGACCTTTAGCTCTCTGCTCCAGTGACACTCTGGGCCCAGGCCCGCAAAGCTGGCCCGGACTTCCCAGCGCACGGTCCATCTACCTCTCTGCAAACTCAAGATGTGCCCGCTCAGCACGGAGCACTTGCACCCCTCTTTCCCCATCCCTAGTGCTGCTGAAAACCTGGATCGCAAGCCCAAACAGCGCATTTTCCCAGGACATGGCAGCAGGCAGCACTGGGCAAGGGACAACAAGATGCTCTGATTTCCTCTGCCTCTGGAGCAGGGACAGGCGAGGACAGACAACTGCAGCAGACGACAACACGGCTGCCAGGAAGATTCAGCAAGATGCATACATTGGCTCATTTCCTGTATATTTTATATATATATTTTATATCTTATAAGATATATATTTCCCGTATAAATTGGCCAAGCAATAGCCATGCCAAGGCCATCTGTGCAGAGAGGTCTTCTTTGCTCAGCACCTCAAACACCTCTGCAACTCCAAACACCAACAGAAATGCACATTTTCAGCAGGAGGTTCCAGTGGTGCAGGCATGAAGCAGCAAGGGAAAGTGGTTTTGTGCATGTTACCCAGCCACTGAGTCCCACCACCGAGAAACTCTCATGTCCCGGCTTCCCTGGGCTGCACGTACGCAGTATTTCCTCCCTAAGAGAGGGGGGAAAGTCGACGTCCAGAGACAAAACTGCTGCTCTGCGGTTAAATTGCTTTTCCTCGGCTGGAAACTCTCATAAACGCGGCGTCCGGCAAAACCGGCAACGTTTGGATTTGCAAAGGCCCCCTCGGGGATGCAGCGCTCGGATCCCTTTGAACATCTGCTCGGCGCCTGCAGAAACCCCAAATCCCTGCTGGGGGCCACGCGTTGCTGCGCTCCCGTGCAGGCCCCGTGTCCAACACGGCACCACGTGCCCGGCTTCGGGGTTTGGTCCTCGCGGCGGCCACCTTTTCCCATCTGCCTTGTCTGATCCGACCAGGCATCGGGAATACTCCCGTGGTGGGATAACTCAGTGCAGAGGGTTCGGGGGGAAGCTGCTTGCTACTCCCGCCACTTCCACCTCTAATTTAGTGTGCAGAAGGACACAGAAGGAAGCGGCCAGCCTGTTTCATCTCCAAATGAGATAACCTGAAGTGCTCAAGAGATGCAAGCCAGCAACACCTTCACTGAAACAGAAGTTCTCACTTTAGCAAGAAAAAAAAAAAACTCCTTCGAGATTTGCCCTTTCAAATCTCATAAAGCCACATTGTCACACGGGCTAAGGAAGCCCCGCTCCTTAAACAGAGTAATTCTTGCCTAAGAAATAGAGTAATTCTTGCCTAAGAACATTAGCGGCATCCCAGAATGAGGAAGCGGATGTGTAAATTAAAAGCAAAAAAAAAAAAATCACAAATCACATACACACTATTAATATCCTAATACCTATTACACACAATCTCTTTCAAAGTAGCTTTAAATGAAAAGTGCGGTTCTGCTTCGGTGCAGTTGCTAGAAACACAGAAGGCCAGAAAGCCCTCTATTACAGTTTCAAAAAAAAAAAAAAAAAGTATTTCATAAAGACCCATAGCATCAAGTTGTTAAAAACAGCACAGATCACTCCCTGTTTTTTTTTTCTTATTAAAGCAGAAATCTGGGGCACGTCTGGGCCAACATCCCCTCGACGCAGCGGCATGGCCCACGCAGGGATCTCTGGAAGAAAAGGCCATTTTGGCCAGGACAGGGTGAGCGCCCGGCCTGCCGCAGCCCCACGCGTCCCGGTGCACGGGGCAGCCCCTTTCAAAGCCGTGGGGCAGAGCAGGATGCGTCCCCCCGCCTCGGAGTCACCACCTCGAGTGGCTCTTTGCTAAAAATGTCCTTTCTGGCCTCAAAATATCCCAGGTTCCTGCGCACTGCGGCACGGGGCCTGCAGGGATCAGCCCCCGTCTCCCACAAGGGTAAAGGTGCCTCCGTTTCCTCCCCAAACCCCCAAGATTGGCCACTTCCAGCTCTCCCCCCGGCATCCACCGCAGGAGCGCGCGCTCACCCCACACGCCACCTAATGCTCCTCCTCACAGGGGAAAAAAAAACAGGCAAAAATAATAACAAATACGGGAGATTAAACAAATTACCCCCGCTTTAAAGGCAACGATGCGGTGGCTGCAGCAATAGGGCCGTGAGGATAAACTCAGACCAGGGGAAGGCGCGTGTGGGGTAAAACAACCTTAAAAAAGGCCCGTCGGGAGGTTTCCCTTCTCCGCAAGGGCCAGACCCGCAGCGGGGGGTCACCTCCGTGCGCCCCTTGCCCCTGCATCCGCCGCTATCGCTGATTGCGCCCCTCTCCCTCAGCCCGGGAAAGCTGCCCATGACGCCGGGCTGAGCCTGCTCGTCTCCACAGGCCGGTGGTTTTAAACAAAAGATATCAAAAGATATATATATATATTACCTCAAAAAAAAAAAAAAGTATATATATATATATATATATCTCTACGTATTTTTGACCGCAGAGCGAGCCAGCACCTCCTCACGGGCGCCCGTCCCTCCCCACCATGTGCGCGGCGCTGCCCTCCTCCCCCGTGTCTCCGGGCGGGACTTTTATTATTATTATCACTATTAGATTTTCTTTTTCTCCTCGCGCTTCCACCGCGCATTTCGGCTCCGGCTCCGCGAACTCTTTGATCTCTGCCGTCCCCCCCCCCGCCGCCGCCGCTGCCGTCTCCTTACCCGGAAGAGAACCCGGGCCGCTCAGCTGGGAGCGGGGCGCACACGTGGGCGCCCTGGCGCCCCTCCAGCCTCCTGCCAAATTTAGTCGCACAAAGGGGCCGGGCGGCCGCGGGGGCTGCCGCCGGGCGCCGGGTTTCCCCTGCTTCCGCCTGCGCTTCGGACGCAGAGGCCCGTGTTTTGTTTGTTTGTCGTTGTCTGACCTACGCGGATCCGGTTGGGTGGCGGCGCATGAAGCCGTGGCATCGTCAGCGTGCGGCGGTGCCTGGTTCGGCAGAGTCACGGTGATGGTGGCTCTGCTTTTAACGGGTTTTACAGCGTTTCCAGCCCTCTGGGGGCACCTTCGTGTGCACGGGTGGGACGGAGGGGCGCAGAGGGGCCCTGTCCCTATCTCCAGTCACATCACCGGCCACTCCTGTCTAAAACGCATGTGCTTCACACAAGGCTTCGGGATATTTATCCCAGTCCTGTGCCCAGGAATGCGATTCCTCACCCATAACATCCAGATTGCACGTTTGGAAACTGGTGGGGATGGAAAACTAATTTCTCAGCATACTGACAACTCCACCCTCACTCAGCAAGCTGCTCCCAAGAGCTGCCCCTTGTTTGCGCCATCGCGATGGGGAGCTGTGCCTGCGGATCTGGAGACGGCTGTGGAAAACCTGGCAAATCACACATGGCTATTAAGTTGGATATAGTCACTGATGTGACTCAGCTGGCATTAATTTTTGTGGAGCATTTAGCGTTAATCATTTCCAGTTTTAACTAACATCAGGGAGTGATTCTGTAGAGGTTACTTAAAGGGCTAATCAAATGATTGTTATTTTGTTTTTGTTTTTATTTAAAAAAAGAAACTGTCTATATTTAACCAGCTATACTGCATCTCTTTTTATTCCTCGTCTTTTAATCTTTAATATTCACTCTTCTTTCTCACCATGTGAAAGTGAGTGTGAAAGTATTTAACGAAAGGAAAAAAGTAAAATTGTGTGGTTTAAAACTCTAAATTACCAGATGATTTAAGTTTGTCTTGCTGCTCTGTTGGGCTTCTGATCCTGTGATTGTCCACTCTATGCTTCTTACTGCCCACCTGCTCTTTGTGGGTGCATTAGGATCAGGCTGCCCGAATAGCAATTTGTTGTGTGCGGTTGTTGGTTTTTTTAAGCTTTTATGGCAACCAGACCAGCTTTTGCATTCTCTGTTTCAGCTTCTCCTAATAGGTTGCGTTCTTCAATCTGTTGTTTCCATAGTACTGTCCTCTGCGAAAGCATCAGTGTCTGTGGTACTTAGTATCTCCCACCTGAGGGCCAGGCAGTGCCAAGTAAAGGAGATGAACTTACCATGTGTTTGTACTGTGGATTCCTTGCTTGTGTTTGAACATCCTTGTCTACCTCAGCAAAGCGTTTACCTTTTTTATTTACTGACCTCGAGAAGAATCCAGTTTCTCACCAGATCAGAATGCTCCTATTTTGCATGCAATCGGTGCTGTATATGATTGTATTTTCTTTTATTGTAATTTGCAGATACAAAACCTGTAGTTTCCATAAGAATTTATATGCCAGCAATTGAATATTTAATCCATTTAAGACTCTACTTCATTTCAGTATACTTGAGGTTTTGGATCCTAATGGAATATCCTTGTGTAGTGGGACTTGTGTTTCTTAGATGCCATGTGAATGTTTTCTTGATTCATGTCAGAGGTTGTTGTGGCCAGCTAATGCATCTGGTAACTGCTCTGTCAGTCTTCTTGGGCAGCCTGTGGCTCAATTCTTTCTTTGGGCAGTTTTCTTGGGTTAACATGCAGAAGGTCTACTTTTGTTGTCTGCTTATAAATACTTATAAATACCTATTATTTTCCCAAACTGTAATGGATCTTGCGTAATAAAGGAAAAAAGCACACACATCAGAAGACTTGGATGTGAAGATGGCTGGAAGGATTATTTTTAATGTTGTTGGATTTCTTGGTTTGTTTTTCTTTTTTGTTAAGATTTCTAAGGTGTGAGAAACCAAGGGAATTTAAGATAGCCCTTGTTTGTTGATGGGAGTGTTAAGAGTTGTTAATAGTGAGTGATTTCATCAGTCCAAAACATTTAATTAAGCACATCTGTAAAAGGGGTTGTTACTGCAGCATGGGACTTCAGAAACCTCTCACGGCTGTTGTGACAGACCTTATTTTTTGTTTTCCAAAGTAGATTTACTGGAAGAAGCTGATTAGCAACTACGTTTGTCACCTGTCAGGAAGGCAAAGGTCGCTACTGAGCTGCGCATGGGTGTTTTGCTAGGGATAACAGTTCTCAGTTTATAGCTGTCATAGAGATGTGGGTTTATCTTCAGGGGTGCTGTCTCGAAGAGATTTCTCTCAGTTTTGCCTGTTGCTATCTTTGGTAACTTGATAACTTCCTTCGTGAAAGATTTCTTCTTTTATGTAACTGCAATGATTAAAGTTTCAAGCATAGGCTATGGCAATCATTCACTCCTGGTCATTCTGTTTCTCACGATGTTTTTGTAGCCAAACTAGGGAAGTTTGGTAACCGTTGATACGTGGAAAGGCGAAGCTACATGAACAAGGTCAGCAGCTTCACCATATTGTCAAAGCTTCTGTAGTGAAGTTATGTGGTTGTTAAAACTGAAGAAGACTCAAAGCTCAGAGGGATTACAGACATATTTGAGTGTGTTAGTGGAAATCAGGGTGCCTTGAGCATTCAGAGATGAAGCATATGGCAGAGGAGGGAATACAAGTCAGAGGACTTCTGTGATAGATGATGCTGAAGCAGGAGTTATCAACTACCCAAATACCGAATGGAAAACAGTGTTTTGGCTGTTAAGGTTGAAGAATTTGGGAATTTGGTGAGCCTCATGTAAGTTATACTTTTCTTTGTCCATTTCAGTAAGATGTGTGAAGCAATTTTTACCCTCATTTCAGCACTTCTGAGGCCATAGATCAAATACTGTCTGGTTTCCAGGCAGTTGTAGAAGCTGGGGAAGAGTGTCAGGGAAAGTAGTGGGAAAGCTGCAGAAAGTGAGATCTTAGACCAATTGAGAAAGATTCAAATAGTAATTATATTCATTTCCAAAATGAACAGTGTGCTACTAGGTCACTTTCATGCAAAATTTGGAAACAGTGTTACAGTATTACAGTTTAACGTGCAATTTCTGGTTAAAGTGGTGTTGGAGTCCACCTCAGTGGGTCCTTTCTTTGCACAGGCGCCTTATTCTTTTCAGAAATGAAATGTTATGTAAAAGTCATTGTTGTCAAACTGCCTCAACTGCTTGGAAATTAAATGTGAAAGTAATAAATAGCAAATCTTCAGGGATGTATCACAGAATTATTGTCTAGCATGTCTTTTAGGATTTGCCAATGTTGCAAACCTGTAACCTCTTAATTAGAAATAAGGCAATTTTCACTGCTAGATCTCTCATGCACCCATGCCTGCTACACACTATCCTGAGAGATTAGTAAATGAAATGGTTTGTTTCAACAAACTTTGAAGGAATTTAAAATAAATTGAGGGAATCACTAGTGTCAGCGTTTGTTTTAAGACTGATTTTCTAGTTGAAAGTGAATGTGTTGAAAATGCAAGCAGGGGCAAAAATGTATTTCACTTGCATAAACCACCTAAAATGGCAATGTAAATGGGCAATCCAACCTGTCTGAATTGAGAACTGAACAAATTGTGTGCATAAAAAATACATGAAGTAATAGAATAAAATTATGTGTATTTTAAAACGTCAGAAACCTTATAAATAAAAATATAACAAATTGGTGAAGTCTTCTGTAATAGGTCATGCTAAGTTTATAAATGCTTTTTTGGTTATTTTTACTTACTGCCATCAGTAACTACCATTTCCTAGAAATAAAATGTGCTAATTCTTCACCTGTCCAGCATTGCTTGCTGCATTTTATCTTAGGGAGTGATCCTTGCAGCATTATACGGATCAATTTTGTCAGCTTATTTGTCTTACCAGACGTACAGATTTGGAAATTCTTTAGAATAAAAAAATCTTTACTAGTTAATTTTCTAGAAAAATATTATAGATAATAATTCACATAAATTTACTTTGTTGTTGTTGTTATGATTAAGTATTGTGAGTAACATTTTTTATTTCCCTTTTAGAGGAAAGCAGTGCAGATCTGCTGCAAGTGGCTTATTTTTGCAGGAACATTCCATGGCCAAGAGGTACAGCAGCAACTGCAGACTGGTTGTGTGTGCTGAGAAATCTGTGCGCATGTCAGAAACAGAAAAGCCAACAAGTGGTTGGATTCTTATCCTTTCTGCCGGTGTTTTTAGGATCAAATCAGTTGCTGGTGAACAGAATCAACCTCCTCGACTTCTGTGACAATTGGATGTAGCCTCTAATTTGGTCCTGCTTGATTCCTGTGTAAACTGAGTTTTGTGCAGGCCTGTTTGAAGTTGTAGGCATTCCTAACAGCCCTTAACATAGTGTCAATAAATCCAAAGGGCGAGCAAAGCAAAAATATATCCCAAAAGTACTAATAACAAATGCTGAATGGAGACCTCTGTTTCTCTGAAGAGCATAAGTAGGGTGGGAAGATGAATTAACTAACATACTGTCTCTTATTACATGAAATTTCAAATCGAGAAGTGAATCACCACTAAACTGACATACTCTATTCTTCCACTCTGTTAACTGTGATACCTAAGTAAAAAACTGTCCATTTAAAACATTTCTCAGTAGCTTTCTGGAGACAAATTTGATCTTAAACCTTTCATATCTCCTTTTCAAAATAATTGACCTCTCCTAGAATAAAAAAGGAACAGCGTAAAGTTTATTTTGAAATTTATACCAGTCTTAAAAATTATTACAGTTTTAGTCAGTGACAGAGGTTTGACTTCTGGATCTGTAATATATCAAGAGGAGTAAGAGGAGTTGTCATAGTATGTTGCATTGAAAAGACACCTTGCTGAAAATCTCATGCTTCATCTGATCAGAGTTCTTTTCAAGTGAACCAGAAAAGGCTATTAGTGTTTTCATGAAACTTCTGCTATCCATCTCTGTTTTCTGCATGAGGTTTTAATGTAGTGAAATGTCTTCTTCTCTTACAGTTCTAATTCACTTTAGCTGAGCTGCGCTGTGTGGCTGGAGTGAACATTCAATAATGAGTGGTGCAGCTTTGGGCCTTGAAATAGTATTTGTCTTTTTCCTGGCTTTATTCCTACTTCATCGATACGGAGACTTTAAGAAACAGCATAGGCTGGTGATCATAGCAACTTTGTTGGCCTGGTACCTCTGCTTCCTTATCGTGTTTATACTGCCTCTGGATGTTAGCACGGTGAGAAACTTCTAAGATTGTCTATTTAATTGAATAAATATGTAGGTGATACCTCTCGATTCACAATTTCAGGAGACAATTATACCTTAAAAATAGAAATTCTAAACAAAATAGAATTTTCAAATGTATTTGAACAAAATACTGAATTTATTGCTTTTTGTTTGACAGTTTCTCTGTTTACAACTGACTCATATTTTTTGTTGTTACTCTCATCAGATATACTAAAACTTGCTTTAAAAATTCGGATTTTTTTGTAGCATATACTTTTTAATTTGAACAATGTAAAAAGACTTTCAGTTTTCCCATTACTGGCATTGTATGTTTATTTGAAAGCTGGCTTTTTGCTAGTTTAATTGCTCTCAAGTGTAAAAATGGAATGTAAAAAGTTTCTTCTAAAAAGCAACTTTTAAAATAATTATGTGCCTTGTTCTGGTCATTAATGTAAAATTATGTGTGTTATAGACTATATATAACCGCTGCAAACTTGCTGTTAACTCCAGCCCTCCAGAAAATAATGGCTCCTACGTTACGCTTGCTCCAAGGTACGAGCTGTATGTCTTCTTCCTTAGACTGTTTTTAAATAAGTGTTCTATAAGGGAAAAGAAGGTGAGGGAAATGCATCTGTGTCTATTGCTCAGCATTTATGCATAAGAGTTGTTTTCAAACTTTCAAAAATGCTAAATATTTTTAATGATGATTCAGTTTATTCTCTTAGATGTATCTGTGATTTTTGACTACTGATTCAGTGTGTATTTTGCACTGGCCATATTCAAAGTCTTTTCTGGATAGGGGGAATTTATAGGAAAAAATTCTATACTATTGACTCTACAACTAACATTAAGCTATCTTATATTATTACAGCAAGCCAAAATGTTTCAAACCATGGAGTTACATTCCAAATGGAATTATGCCAATTTTCTGGCGTGTTGTATATTGGACATCACAGTTTTTAACGTGGTAAGTAAAGCAAAGGAATGTAACAAAGACCTTTATACCTTTATAACATCCTAACAGTCTTACTGTACTCCTTTAGTCTTAATATTATATATCGCTCCCCCACAAAGCTGTCTAACCTCATCTATTACTTCTTCCCGAAGAAAGATTTCTAATAGTGCATTCAGCTGACCTTATATTTCTTCTACACTTCTTCAAATGAAAACTATTTACCTCGATTCATTTTTGTAGTAGAAACTGGACAGTTTGCAGTCAATTTTTCATGGGGAGATGATGTGAAAAGGCTTTTTCCACTTACACAACAGTAAAATTACTTAGAAATTTCTGAGTTGCGCTACAGTTTTGTTGGACCTAGCTTTATGAAAGCTTGTTTTGATCCTATGATCTAATATGCAAAAGATTACTTCTAACAGTTCAAAAGTTTGTCTTTTTCCATTCCCAACTTCATGTTCTTTATCTATGACTTTGCTTGTGAGCATGAGACTATAAAAGTTATATTACTAACAAACAAAATATATGGACTCTCTCTCTCTAACAGGACTCTTATCTACAGGGTATTGGGTTTTTGTAGGATTTTTTTTTTTTCTCTTCTCTCCTTTTACTCTTTGTGTATAAAATGCAGGTCTATGCATGACCATTATTTTGCTAAAGCACCTCAAATATATATAAAGGATCTGAAGCCTTAGGCAAGGTCGAGCTCCTTGCTCCAATGAATAATGTGAGTACTTTTGGTATAGATCAGTGTATGGTTTCTGATTAGCTAATAATCAAATTACCAGCTTTGTAGCTCAGTCAGAAAGATCAATTATTGTTAAGTGTTTTATTTTGTTTGTTTTTTTATGGTAAAGCTAGCTGCTGTGTTTTTATCTGCAGTTTGTTTATGGCCATCAGACCAGTGGACCTAGAATAAAAACGTAGGGTAGCTTACACGTTTTGCTAGAAGCTTTGGACTTTTTAAGTTAAAGGCCTTGTCTTGATATGTTGTCACTGATACAGTTTTTGTCTTTCTGAGTTGTACTGTTCTTTTTTTTTTTTTTTTTTTTTTTTGTCTTTCTTCATAGGATTCTGTTACCCTTCATGCAGTCATATGCAAGATCAGGCGGGTTCTCCATTACTGGGAAGATTAAAACTGCATTGATTGAGAATGCAATCTATTATGGCACTTACTTGCTGATTTTTGGGGCTTTTTTAATTTATGTGGCTGTAAACCCGAACTTCAATTTGCAATGGTAAGAACAACGGTGTATTGCACTTGCTCAAAATCTTTTAAAAGCGTATCATCTCAGATACATCTTCTGTAGATGAAATGTGTTTGTTCTTTGGGTTTTCTGGTTTTGATACGCAGGTTTGAGGAAACCCTTTACCTTTGCAGTTTTTTTCCCCTTCTTCCTCCCTAACAAATGCATTTGCAAAGCTAGTGCTAAAGCTTTTCAGTGCCTTGAAAATAACACCTTTCAAAATATGTGGGCCAGCCAGTATCTCCTGTATAGCACTTCTGTCTAGTGTAGAGTCAATTCCAAGGCCTTACTGTAAATCAGAATCATTGCTGTGTGTAATATTAGTCTAAAATGTAGCATATTATTTTTACTGTAGCACACACTACTGCCTTGTTGTTTTCAACTGAAAGGGGCTGTTTCTTATAGGGAAGCTTTGTTTTAGTAAGTTTGTCACCTTCGTGTTGTTTCCTAAAGCAACAGATTCCTTTCTGTTTTCCTCCAGAGAGGGTACAAAAGAACCTCATGCCTCTTTCAGAAGAATGGGAAAAATCATAGCAGCTTTAAATGTGGCAAAGTATTACATTGTTCCTGGACAAGCAGAATTACATGATACTGAGCATGTTCCTGTGCATTTGTGCACCTTGTTCCTGCACAGATATTTCACATGTGCTCATTCTGTATAAGTTGTTTGTTTATTTATTTATGTATTTTTAGGAACCAACTTCAGACTATTGGGATAGCAGCAGCAAACACCTGGGGCCTCTTTCTTCTGGTGTTGCTTTTGGGTTATGGTTTGGTGGAAATTCCCCGTTCTCACTGGAATGGGGCCAAACGGGGTTATCTTCTCATGAAGACCTATTTCAAAGCTGCCAAACTGATGACCGAAAAAGCAGATGCAGAGGAGAATTTAGAGGATATTATGGAGGTAAGTAATGAACTTTCCCTATGAAGTATAAACAATGAAGGTTAGTCATATCTGAATTTCCTAGTGTTGGAGGGAAGGAGGGCATTTATATCAGAAAAACTTAAGTAGCACAAACATACTGTGAAATATCTCTAATTTGAGAGTATCATTATAGTTTGCCATTTAATAACAGTAGGTCATACATAAAATTCAAAGGAGAAATATTGCCTGACCTGAAGAATTTATGTCTCATGGCGACTTAAATGCCTTTTGATAAGTTGAAGGACAGTTTGTGTTTATATAGAGTCTCCTTTTGAACAAGACAAATGTGCTTCTAGTTCCATTTGCCTAATGTCTACAATTTATGTGCATTCTCTTTTAAATGAAGTTGGTAAAAATTTGGTCATGAGTACTGAATGTCTTTCAAAGGCTGGTTGTGTCTGCGTTGTCTATAGGATGAAGAACGAAATCCAGTTCTCACCATGACTGATAAAGCTGTTAAAACTAGTTTTGACAAAGCTTGTCTAGCCAGTAGGTGGCATCTGTTTATTACCAGTACAGACTAAATAACTTCTGGAAATAAACAAGAGATAAGATATAATTTAAGCAGGGTAATAGGATAGTTAGAAAGCTGCTTAAATTAATAATATTAAACTAAACCAGATAAGAAAGAAATGCCTCTTCGTTTCCTACAACTAGAACAAGAAACGGTTTTTCATTTATTTATTCATTTATTTTTTTATGCACAGGAGGTTCGTAAAGTCAATGAAAGTATCAAGTATAATCATCCTTTGAGAAAATGTATTGATACAATATTGAAAAAGGTAACTAATTCTTTATTTTCATCTTAACTTGAAATCTCTAATTTTCATTGTGACTTCTACTGACCACATTTGAGTTGAAGTTCTTTATTCAGTATACAACAGCTTACAATGTATGTTTTATCTGCTTACTCTACATGGATAGGTATATTTTTAAGAAACAGAAGTTGATCTTTCTGGAACAGGAAAACATGAATTTTTCTTCTACTAGTGGAGGACATATACTACTACCAAAACCTTTAGAAAAGGGAAAATCATTATTTAGAGTGAGCGTTTAACTTTCATGAAATGTCAAAAAATACTTGATAATGAAGAGCACTGACTCCTGCTTCTTGCTAATTCAGTTGATTTTCCTTTTCCTTCCAGTGTCCTGCAGAGTACCAGGAAAGAATGGGTAGGAACATGGATGATTATGAAGATTTTGATGAAAGACAGAACAGTTATCCGAGTGAAAAAAGTTTGGTCAAACTTCACAAGCAGGTATGTTGATAAATGAGATAATACCCTATTTATGCTAATGTAGTCAGAATAAATGGCAGTCAAATTAAGAATTTATGTGCATTTTGATGCTTGATTGGCTTAGGATAGTGCATTTTGGGATTACTACTGGAAAATTTTGGCAGTTAGAGAAACATAGTTCATTATGCCAGCTGACTTCTGGAGAGATTATGATGATAGAGCTTTACAAGTCAGGATTCTTATAGCCCGCTTAGATCTCTTTCAAGAGAATTAACTTCCTATTCCTTTGGGTTTTCAGAATAAAGCTTTGCAGTTCTATCACTTGGGATTTTTTTGAGGGATTTTACAAGACTTTCTTGGAACAAGGATGTTGTAACCGCTGTTTCTTGGGATTTATTTACTACAGGTAATTTATTCAGTACAGAGACATCGTCGCACACAGGTCCAATGGCAAATTCTTTTAGAACAAGCCTTTTACTTAGAAGACGTGGCAAAAAATGAAACCAGCGCAAGTCGACAGTTTGTTCATACTTTTCAATCCCAGGAATCAGAGAATAAGTTTTTTCAGTATTTCTACACACCAACAGTTGGTAAGTGTTATCATGCAGATTTTGGATATGTAAAGGAATACCTGGTACCTTTCTATGAGAAAATCGGGTAGTTTTACGTAAACAGTTCAATTATCTTAGAGGGCAGCAAATATACATCTTGGTGTGCTTATGTGAGGGAGTGACCATCAGCTATTGATTCATGATTTTGACCACTAACTTAAACTTTCTATAAACTTACATGTTGTAATAGCAGGAGAGAAGGTAGAAAGAAGTGTTAGGAGAAGAAGGAAAAATAGAAGCTCTCAGCTGGGGGATTGTGATTATCGTCTTATGTTTTGTGGGACACAGCCCTTCCATTAAAAAGGGAGAGAAAGGAGTCTTGTGCATCCTATACCAAATATTTGGAGATGTAATTCCTTGTGCATTTTCTAAGAAAGCACCTTGTCCTCCTTTTGCTTTAATTTTTAAGTTGTTCTGTGATAGCAATGCATCATTGCTAGGTTATGTTAATATTGTTTTATAACCTAAGCTTTCGCCTCTTGGAGTCGAGTCAAGGAACCAACAAGTGAAAACTTGGTCGCCCATCATAGCCAGGCCCAAAATGAAGGGTTCTACTCCCTATTCTCTGCAAAATGTTTGCAAAACTTGCCTCCCAAATCCTACCCTTCTTTTCCCAGTTGTCTAGCTGATTCTTTAGAGCTGAGCCAGTTCTTTAGACATCAGAAAAGCACTGAATTTAAGTGAATGACACCACAGATTCCAGCCTTAGTTGTAAGGGCAAGTGTGAAGCTTAGGACAGTTTAAGGCAGTTCCATTTTTGGTTGTGTAATTTACATTAACCAATTTGGTGTGTGTGTGTGTGTGTCTGTTTTTCCTCTCTCCAGAGTGGTATTGGGAATGTCTCCTACGACCATGGTTTTACAGGGTTCTTGCAGTTGTTTTGGCCACGTTCTCTGTGATTGTTGTGTGGTCGGAGTGCACATTTTTCAGCACAAAACCCGTTTTATCCCTATTTGCAGTTTTCATACAGCTGGCAGAAAAGACATACAATTACATATATATAGAGGTAAGTTTGAGATAATCACTCAGCAAAGATCTTTATAGTTAGATTGTGATTACAATAATAGTAGACTATTCTGTTTTTAAAATAAGTCCCTCTAAATAAACTGCCAATTTCCAGACAGCCTTTAAAATATGTAACACCAAATTTGGATTCTGCAGAAGACGTCCCTCTTCTTCAGTTCTTGCACTTCTCTATGAACAACAGGTTTTCCACCTGAGCCTAGTGGTACATAGTAGAATAATTTGTGCAATAATAGCTTGGAACCTTTAGACTTTGTGTCTGAAATGTCCTTAATGAGCCATTTATGCAGCCTTTCCTAGATATTAATTTGCTACTAACTAAAACTTCAGCCCTGAGAGGTATGAGTAGCCTAAGAGTGCTCCAATTTATCGGTAAAGAAACTGAGCTGAAAAATCCAGTACACTAACACTAAAGGCTGAATTTAAAAGGCTTGTATTACTGCTTCTTTTGGGAAGAAAATATCAAATCAATCATAGTAATTACCAAGGCAATTGTAGTAATTTAATTTGCATAAAAGGAAGAGGTGGCATACATGTTCCTTGAGTAAGTTGTATTCCTTTACATGAAGTGCAGGATGCTTTTGAATTAAACTAGTAAAACAAACCTCCTGAACTACTACTTACAGCTCATATTATTGTTCCTTCTCAGAATGAAAAATTGCACTGTGCAGTCAAACTGTTGCAAACATAGGCTATAAATGTCAAAACCCCAAGTAGAGTTCTGAATTCAGACACTGCCCCCCCCCTTTTTTTTTTTTTTTCCCTAGATGGCCTGTTTTCTCACCATCTTCTTCCTAAGTATCTGTGTTTACTCTACTGTATTCAGGATTCGTGTATTTAACTATTATTACTTAGCTTCACATCATCAAACAGATGCATACAGTCTCCTTTTCAGTGGAATGTGAGTACATAGTATAAACTGTGCTTTTCTGAACTAAATTTTCTGTTAAATAATTAAAAATATACATTAAACTTAATGTTCGTTCGTTTATGATCATGTAGATATAAATTTCATGATGCTCTTCGTCAATAATCCATGTTGTATCTAGCTACTATTTATTAATATTTTTAATGAAAGAAATGGTGTTTATGTATTCTTTCACTTTACATTTATATAGGTTATTTTGCCGTCTTACTCCACCGTTATGTTTGAATTTTTTGGGCTTGACTCATATGGATGCAACAATTTCTCATAAAAACACTCAGCCAACTGCTTACACATCAGTAAGTATAGAAAAAGGTATTTTTGAGTCTTCTGTATGATTTAGAGAAGACAAAAAAACATTTTGAGATATTTGTTAAGATTTATTAAGATTCAGATGCTTCTTCCCACCCTGCCCAGATTTTCACTAATATTAAACAGGATAGAATTACAGATCAGGAGTTTTATACTGATTGCTACCCACAGTAATTGTAAGTAGCTCCATATTTCTATTTTGGTCAGTTTATGCTGAAGGGTCCAAGCTCTAGCTTCTGCCAGCTTTAGCATATGTAGTCTCTGCGCTTTGGGAGCAAACCTAACCTGCCACCTGAAACCCATGAGATTCATTTTAACTGAACAGCTGGTTTCACAGGGTAGTCAACCACCTATGTCTTTGTTACCAAAAAATAGTTTATTGGTCTAGAGATTCTTTTTTCACCAGGTACAATCATCAACCAATTTCAAGCTGATTCTCTGTCAGGTGAAATCTAGTGTCCTAGAAACCTGCAAGTGAACATCCCTACTAGAGGTGACTTTTTTGCTTGGCACTCCAGGTCAACTGCCTAGAATAAATGTATAGTAGTAATACTTTAAATTGTTAGCTAAATAATTATTACCTACACTTCAAAAACTACAAAGTAATGTGTATTTGTCAAAAAGGAAAGATACCTTTCTGGATATGTCTAGAGTATGTAGAATTTACTCTTGTACTATTTTTTTTTCCCAGATAATGGGATCTATGAGAGTGCTGTCCTTCATTGCAGATGGATTCTATATATATTATCCAATGCTTGTTGTCATTCTCTGCATTGCCACATACTTCAGGTAAGTAAGTTGCAAACAAATGCAGAGAATCACAGTCCTGCTTTAGTAACATTGATTTCTTTGATTATGAAGAGATTCTGCTTCTAGCATTTGAGTTGTGACATACTAATAAAAGAAGAAGCTTTAGGTCATTAACTTTCTAACAGACTCATAACAAGTATCTGATCAGCTACCAGACTTTGTTTTAAAAGTATGGTGGTTTAAATTCTGGGATACTGTTTTCTTGAACCAGAGATTGTTGGATGTTGAATTGTTGGGATTTGAGGGAAATACTGTATGTTTGCCTTGTCCTTGTATTCGTCCAAAATACCTGCTCTTAACCACTGTAAGAGATGAATTATCCTTGGTTAGTCCCTATTTGGCTGTGTTTGTGTTTGCTCCTTCAAATTTGCATTGCCATTCATTGAAGGGTAATGTATAGTTGTGAATTATCTACAATGCACTTCAATACCTTGAATATCTACTCATGTCCTCTGCACATCCATAGGTAATAACAGATGATGTAGTCCTAGCTTTCCCTGTCTACCTTCAGGTTAGGTAACATACAGTGATGGGAAAGAAAAAAATCATCAGTGTGCAATATTATGGTGAAAAGGAAGGAAAGAAAATGAAGAAAAATAGGTCACTTCGCTTAAATTCTAATGCCTTCTAAGAGCTCAGATATATACAGAACTAAATGTTTAATGAAAATCTATTAAGGAAAACTATTACCTTTATAAAATCCAGAAATCTTAAAGTTCAGATAGTACAGGAATGCCTCAACATAAATATATGGCAAAGCCAAGTTTCAAAATGATATAGATGTTGCAGTTTGAGAGGAAAACAACAACAAGAAAAACACTGATTACATACTCTAGTGGGAAATTGAAAACTTAAGAAAGTGACAGATAATTCCTCCTGAATGAAAACTGAGATGAAAGTGGCTTCCCATGTTGTTGTGGTTTCAGAAAATGTAGAAATCAAAATAGTGGAATCTTCATAGGGATTTTGTTCTGACTCAGAAGAGTCAGGGAGCTAATATAGGTATAAGTTATATCTAAGAAAACTGCAAGCAGTTGTTCTATTTTAGATCATTTTCACTGCTCTCAGATCATTAAATCATTTACCCTACTACCACTCTCTTCCGTTTTTTTTATTTTTCTCAGTAAGTATAATAATCTTTTTTCTGTTGCTTGTTTCTTTAATTTGTCCATGATTTCTAAGTAAACTATTTTACATTTTGCACTAGAATATGTCCAAACTATTAACTGTGGATTAACAAAGGAATTTGCTTATTCTTCTGCTTTCACCAGTTTAGGAACCCGTTGTTTGAATCTTCTGGGATTCCAGCAGTTCATGGGGGATAGCGAAATGACATCTGATTTGATTGATGAAGGAAAAGAACTGATCAGAAGAGGTAAATTACATTCTGTATCCTATTCTGCCTACAAGAAATAATACATTGTTGCATCAAAGATGTCTAAAATGTTGCAAAAACATGTAACTTAATGTTTTGTAAATATTCTGAAACCCATTGAGACAATAGCAACCATACAGTTGTAAATCTATGTAAACTATATTGGACTTCATCCACATCCAAAATAAAATAGAAACTTCTTCTAGTGTCTAAATTTTAGGTGGAGCTTCTCTGAAGTTAGTACTGATCTAACACTGGTCTGATCTAAGGGTTTTAACATCCTGTGTAGTGATAATTAGACCCTCTGGTGTCTTTTCGATAACATAATTTTAATATTTCTTGGCAT
The DNA here is from genome assembly GCA_034781795.1 of Crypturellus tataupa. Taxonomy (NCBI): domain Eukaryota; kingdom Metazoa; phylum Chordata; class Aves; order Tinamiformes; family Tinamidae; genus Crypturellus; species Crypturellus tataupa. The sequence goes on along the minus strand of JAWLRI010000756.1, from coordinate 578,769 downwards.
AGGAATTCAGTGCAAATTCTGTCATCATCTTTAGTTCTCTTTGCTGTTTCAGCTCACTACAGTGTGTTATCACAGAAAGCAGGTAATGCTGTAGAGCTGTAATTACCTGTTGTTTTGGAGAGATTTGTAGACCCTTTTGCTAACTTGTTGGCGGCATCATTTGTTGAAAGTATCCTTTATTCTAAGCTGTTGTGGTTCTTGGGTAAAGATTTCAAAGTTAAAATATCTGGATGTATTGTAATACTGCTGTTCTTCTGTCATAGTTATTAAAACTAATGAACTAGACCTGTTTGTGCCACGGTTATTTCTTTTTCTCTTTTTCTCTTTTTCTCTTTTTCTCTTTTTCTCTTTTTCTCTTTTTCTATTTTTCTCTTTTTCTCTTTTTCTCTTTTTCTCTTTTTCTCTTTTTCTCTTTTTCTCTTTTTCTCTTTTT
>JAWLRI010000756.1:565714-578236 GCA_034781795.1 Crypturellus tataupa | reverse complement strand
GGGCGCGGGCGGCGGCGGCGGGGGGGACCCCGAGCTCTGCGCCACGGACGAGATGATCCCCTTCAAGGACGAGGGCGACCCGCAGAAGGAGAAGATCTTCGCCGAGATCAGCCACCCCGAGGAGGAGGGCGACCTGGCCGACATCAAGTCCTCCCTCGTCAACGAGTCCGAGATCGCGCCCAGCGCCGGCGGACACGAGGTGCGGGCTTGGGCAGGGGGGAGTCCGGGAGGGCTTGGGGCAGCCGCCTCTCCCCTGCCTCGCCAAGGGCGCCCCGAGGCCGCCCGACGTCCCCCGAGCGGCCCCTGTTCGTGAGGGGAGAAAGTTGCCGCGCGTCCCCGGCGGGGCAGGAGCGCGCGGGGCGCCCCCGGCCCGGGGGCTTCAGAGGGGAACTCGGCGCGGGGAGGGTCGCCCCAAACTGCCGGTTATTGCCCCAAACCGCGCTCAGAGCAACTTCGGCGCGAGCCGCCGCGCTCTCGCCTCCTCCGCTCTTTTTTTATGTTATTTCTGTTTCATTCCCCCCGTAGACCTCACGCTGCAGAGAGCCGGGCTTGCAGTATAACCCGCAGTGTTGCATGAGCAGTCAGAGTTCCTGATAGCCGAAGCTCGGAGTATCTTTTTCCCCGCCGAAACAAGTCCCTCTCGCGCAGCGCTCGCGCCAGGAAAGCTTCGCAAAGCCGCCTAGTTATCGGCGCCGGAATGAGCCGAGCGCTTGTGCCCACGTCTCCCCTGCAGCTGCCTTCGAAAAGCAAAGATGCTTATCTTTGTAGTAACTTTTCTCCCCTTCTCTGTCCTCTTCAGGAAGATCTAGTGCTGTTAACAGCAAATGAACATCCATAAAATGACTCCCTGCTTTTTTTTGTTTTAATTTATTTATTTTTATGTATTCGTGTATTTATTTTCCCTGCTTGGTTCTTAATGGTGGCTTCTCTGTGGTTAGGTTTCCAGGCAAACACAGGCGCCGGACTCCTACCATGATAAAGGCAGAGAGCATCCTGAGGAAGGTGAGAGCCCGCACCGTGCGCAGCGGGATGCGGATCCCTGTGGAAAACACAAATCCCGTCTCTTTTTCGGGAGCCGGGGGGGTGGTGGTGGAGCTGTGCGGCGCTCTCAGAGCTTGCTCTGAAAGGCGACGAGCTGCAGCACGTTTATCTTGAGCGACCAAATGGCATTTCGGTTGTTTAGAAACTGATAAGTAGGCCAAATGGATCATTTTGCGGAAGAAATAACTATTTTTAGGATATCAGCTCAAGCACATCTATCTCCTCACTTGTGCAGCGCAGCTGAGTTGTGGCATTCAGAAGCTGCGTGATGCCTTTTTCTTTCTTAATCAACGTTACGACTTCTAACTGCATCGTATCACAAATCCCGTATAAAGACAGACCCTTCCAGGGCTCTCTGGTGACTGGACTCCAAATTAGCCAGTAATCAGCCGAAAAACAGCCGTGTCCGGGTGTTTTGGCAGGTAGTGGGGTGGAGAAGGTGTCTCTCCATCCTCACACCCCTCAGAGGCTCCAGGTCATAGGAATGGGGACGCTTCCCTCCTCTCCCTGACTGTCTCTGTGCAGAAAGTGGGGCCAGATTCCTTGTTTTCCTGCAAATACCAGTGCTCCTCACATGGCTCCCCTCTCCGCTGAGGTGCCACATGTGCTCAGCAGCCTCCCCCTGCCCCGGATCACGAGGGTATCACTGCAGGCGGCCCCTGCCCGCTCGTCCTTGCCAGGGAGCGTGGCCGGAGCGGGTCCTTGGTGGCACACACTGCTCCTGCCACTTACCCTGTCCTGCCCTTCCTTACAGCGATGCCGCAGATTCATCCTGGTGGTGCTCCTGCATGCGTAAATCCAGGAGGAATATATGTAAAATGGGGGAAAGCTGCTCCAGAGAAGTGTGGTGCTGCTGCTGGAGGAGCTGCCCGCTTGAACAGCAGCTAGCAAAATAAATGGATTGCAAAGTAAATGTTTTTTTTTTTCTTTTTCTCCACACTTTTTAAGTATGAATTCTCGCTAAGCATGCTTGCTCCTTTTAAGAATTAAGTCATGTTTAAAAGAAAAAAAAAAGAAAAGAAAGTTGTTCTGTGTTGTTGCAGGCCACTTTCTGTCAGAAGCAGTTGCCCTGTACAGGGTGACGTTTGCGTGCAGCGCATCCCCACAAATACCCAGGTCCAGGGAAGTGGCTTGCAAAAATGACATTTTGCAGGGAATAATGTGACCATTGTTTCCCCTTCCCTAGGAAAGCATCCGGACAGTGGCTTATACGGCAAGGGGCCATCGTACTCTGGTTATTCTGGGTATATCATGATGCCAAATATGAACACCGACCCCTACATGCCGAACGGATCCCTGTCGCCGCCCATCCCCAGGACAGTGAGTTGCCTGCGCCTTCCTCTGCGGTGGTCGATTGTGCTTTATTATTATTGCTAATTTTTTTTGGACAGCTTCTCAGTCTTCAGAGGCTCCATCCTGCAGCGTTTCAGGGCTCCCTCTCGGAGGTGCTGGTTGTGCTGGTGGTGGAAAAGCACCTCTGAGCAGGGCCGGGGGAAAGCCCTGGTCAATGCCAAGGGATAACGTGCAGTGGGAAGATGTAAATGCCCATTTGTAGAGGCTAGGGCACACGTGAGATTTCTGGGGAGCTTTAACTCCTCTGTTTGCGGAGGGAAAAGAGAGACCTGGAAGCAGAGCTGTTTAAGTTGCTGGTTAGCAAGGTGAAAAGACTTGGGGTTTTCTCTCTTGCCTGCAGATGTGGCACTGCTCTTTGCTGCTTGTTTCTGTGGCCGGTCGCTCTACGTGAGGGCCTCGTGCACCCGCAAGCATGGCCTGGTACCGTGCTCTGCGTCGCCCCACGCCCGCCCCACACTTGCCCCACACGGCAGGTCACTGCCTGCTCCGGTTGAGCCCCTCCACGTGCCCCGGGCCGCTGCCTCTGTGTGTGCTGGAGCGCAGGCATCTCTGCCGGTGTGTTTGGGGTTTGGAGGGTCAGTCCCGCTTTGTTTCTTTGCTGTCGTACGGATAGGGTGGTGGGGAGGCACCACGGAAATTAGCCGTGGAAATTGCGTTAGTAGGACCGGAGTGAAGTGGGAAGCAAATTTGCTTGTAGGTGTCCTCTGGCAAGACGGTACCTGCCGTTGCCTATGCTGGGATATCAGGAGTTGCATGCAGGTATTTCCTAGTGATAAGCAGCTTTCCCTCTTCCTGGCTCTCAGCTTTTTTTTTTTTATCCATCAGCCTCTGTCTTTATTTTGCTCTGCTGTGTCCTTGGTTTTTCTACCAGGCTGTGGCTTTTGGCTTCAGAAACAAAAAGACAGGGCCTAATTTGTGTTGGTGATTTAATAGCAGCAAAGCAGGTTAAAATACTGGATGTTGGGATTCAGAACGATGCTACAGTCTGTTTTTCCTAGTCTGTTTTTCCTGTCTTTTTTTTTTTTTTAACATGTCATTTCAAAGCATCAAAGCCTGGTGCAGGGGGCTGCCTTCTGTGCCTCTCTCCTTAAAGGAGACCTTGTTTGTATGTGAACAGCAGCGCGGAGACCTGCGCCGTCTCAGTGTGAAATAGCGCATGTAGGAACCTCCATGCGGGGGCCAGGACCCATAGAAATCTGCCATTTTAAACACTGCTCTTCCAAAACTTTGGAGTGAGGAAAAGGACATGTCTGCTTCAGCAGCGCCGAGGATCCAATCTGCCCCTTTGCAGACAGGGAAGCTCCGTAACACCTTTTCTTTTTTGTTTTGTTTTACCCCTGCTGTTCCCCCTTACATCCCTAATAAGGATGTAAGCCTCAAGCCGGGCTCCTCGGCGCGCGGCCGGGCTCACTCACCGCTTTGCCCATCCCGCGGGATGCTCCGGCACCTCCGCGGAGCTCGGCCCGCGCAAGCAGGGAGCCGTAGCGGGGCCAGGGTCCCACCTGGAGCCCTCCTGGGGCACCCGCAGGGCTACGCGCCCAGTTATTGAGTACTTTATTTGCCCTTTCTTCCCTGTGTCGCGCGCTGTGATGTCTGCTGGGCTCATAGCTGCCAGTCGTGCTTCTTTCTCCTTCTCCTCCTTCTTCTCCTCCTCCTCCTCCTCCTTCTCCTAATCCCATGGGACGCGCAGGGTCTCGGAGGGAGCAGCGGCTGCCCCGGTACCTGCGCAATTTGCAGCACAAAGCCGCGCTGCCACCTCCTGCCTTGAGGGCTGTGTTAACGCACCATCCCGGGCACCCAGGCCTTTGCTTTCCTTTCTTTTTTCTTTTTTTTTTGTCTTTTTGTTTTTTTTTTCCTTCTCCCTTTCCTCTTCGTTTTACAACCGTGCGAAGATTGTGGGTAGGTGCGGGCAACCCCACGCCTGGTAAAATGCAGCGAAACGGAGAAATGGGCCATTCCTGACAGACACAGCTACGCCTGGCTATATGTATGTGTGTATGCATATACATAAACATATATATATAAATATATGAATGCATGTATGCATTTATATTGCAAAGATAAAGCACTGAGTTTTGTTTCTGGAGCAGGCACACAGGGCGCGATGCTGTGGCTCTCACTTTGCCTGCCTGTGGGCCACTCGTGCCACGTGCAGGCCAGTCCTCAGCTGGGGCAGGATGGGGGCAGCCGGGGCTCCCTCCAGCGTCACAGGCGCAGCCGGAGCTCGCTCAGCACAGCCTGAAATCTGGGGAATTCGCAGGCCACCCTGTGCTGATTCGGTGGGCAGAGGGACCTGGTTATATATATTATATATACATACAATATTTGTGTGAGTGTGCTTTTTGCTTTGTTTTGTTTTTGGCCATCAAAGCTGCTCTGTGCAGTCCAACACCTAGGTGAAACAAACATTTTGTCTTTTTTGTTTGTTTGTTTTAAGCGGCAAATGCTTTAAGTCCTTGCTCTGTAAAATAAATGAAAAAAGGTGTATATCTCTAGTCATCAGGCACGCTATATCTGATAAAGCCTGAAAGAAGAAAACCGAAGTGTAATTGTGGGGCAGCTCTTTTCCCCATAGCTGCTGTTGCTGCAGTGGTCTCATCCCGCTTCCCGTCTTTCTTTTTCCCCTTGGATTTTACTGGTACCTGGTTTGCCTCTTGCAAGTAGCCTCTGTGGGAGTGGGAAGGTGTCGCCTGCAGATCAAGGTGGGAGCCCCGTGCAGCCCCCGTGCTCTTCCTGGGCGGCTGCGAGGCGGCTGGCGCAGGTGGCTGCGGGAGCAGAGCCAGGCGGCAGGGCCCAGACCGCAGGGGCACCTGGCGAGCGCGGCCCGCGCGCTCCGGATACCTCTCGGCGGTTTCTCAGCACCGTGCGGGGACGGAGGAGGCGAGCAGCAGACGGCTGCTTGTTTTCTAACACGTGTGGGGTTTTCTTACTTAAAAAAAAAAAGATTTAAGTTTCCTACTCTAAACTTTCTCGTCTGTGTGGTGGGAACGTGGGGACCAGAGAAGTGACTGAAGAATCGTTTCAGTCTCTCAAATTGATCTGGAAAATTGTTTTGTCTCTGCTCCTGGCTCCTCCCAATGGATGAGACTTTCTGTTGTAGGACGTGGGATTTCTGCAACCTCCCTCTTGCCCACTCTTGTCTGCTCAGGGAGTCTGAGGTTTGTCTTAGTGGTTAAACAGTCTCTGTGGTAGCTGCTGGAGTCGTTGTTAAATAGTTTGGAGGATACAACCCTACAAACACCTTAGAGGGACTTGCATAATGCAGCGTATCCGCTTGGAAGTGGTGGGGGGCTCTGCTACAGAAATCTGAACACAAGGAAAAAATTGGTAGCAAGCAAACTGCCCCCCAGTTTTGGCTGTGAGCTTGCTTGCCTCTGCGTGGCCGTCTGCAGGGATGCAGCTCCTGTGTTGAGAGGCCAACAGCCCGGGAGCAGTTGCGTGGGTAAGATGCATGGGGGGAACGATGAGGGTAGAAATGGCAAGTGTGCGTGGACACGGTGTCCAAGCAGGGGCGGGCGGGATGTTTCCCTGGCTGCATCTTGCCACCTCTCTGCAGAAAGGCTGGTTGACTTGACTTGCTTGTGGGAGGTTTTTTGGGAGCCAGAGAGGAGCCAGGTGGGAGCATCGGTGCCCGGGCTCCTGCTCCTGGTCCTCTTTGTGCGTTGGGATCCTTGGTGCTAGTTTCTCTCTTGACATAAAAGTGAGGAAGCCCAAGGGTTGTAGGTGGCTCTGTCACACCAGCACGAGCAAATGGTCTTCTCCAGATCTTCTCCAGATCAGGTCTTCTCCTGCCCTTCTCACGGACTTCTCCTGCTGCTCGGCACAGAGGTGGGGATGACGCTGCACGTTGCAGCTTAGCTGCTGCGTAGCCAGAAACGCCCCCATGGTGAAGAGCCGCTTGGTACAGGCTCTGCTTGCTGTGGAAGATGTGGCGCTAGAGCCCCAAGCAGGTTGGGGCATCCAACGAGGAAAAGGCTTTTTCCAGCTCCGCATCGCATGGCTGGGAGGACTGGAGAGCCACTGGCCCAGTTCCTCTCTGGTGCTGTTTATCGCTGCGAAAATCCCTTGGTACGCGAAGGAAATAACCCACACCAAAAGCATTTTGCTGCTCCTCTAATATTTCTGAAGTCCTACTAGAAGCACGTGCTCTTTAGTTACTGGAGGTAAATCCTCCTCTGGCTCGTGAGCAGACACGTGTGCACGTATGCTTTAGATGCTTTAATACACCTGTGCATTGCAGCCTGTGTCCAGGCCGTCCATCGCTGCTACTCTGCTGATGGCCGGTCCCCTGGAGAGCTCTGCTTTCCTCTGGCAAGGACAGATCCCCCATCCAGCACGTCCCTGCGGCCGGTGGGAGCAAAACACATCCCACGGCCCCGTAGCCCCATCAGCTTACAGCTCGGCCGTCCTTGGAGCGTGTGTAGTGTTGATGCTCGTGGTGCTGGTCCCGTCCACAGACATGATCCCTCCTTGAGGGACCCGGTCCTGGCGGCAGGTGAGGGATGGAGCCCTTGAGTGAGAGCGTGTGCTGCCCGTCAGGGCTTGCACTGCAAGTGCAGGGGGAGCTAACGTGCCTGCAGCGGTGCTGAGCCCTCCGGACCATCCGCTCCTGCATGTTGTGAGCCGTGTCCCCGCGTCCTCTGCGCAAGAGCCTGTGTTACCTCCTGTTGAGGTGAAACTTCTCGAGTGTCTTCACCTGGTCGGGGCATGAGATCAGTAGGGCAGACCTAGTTGGCAAAAACCGTGAGTGTGAAGTTGTGAGGCCCCAGCAGTTGTGAGGGATGGTCCAACTCAGAAAGTGAGCGCGCCATTGATACCAGCTCTGGCAGCAAAGTTTAAAATAGAGAGTTTGTTTGGGCTGGGATTTGTCTGGCAAATTCGAGAGCCGCTTCTTCCCAACAGCGTCCGTCCGTGCGAGGGTCCTCCCTAGACACATCCCGACGGTTTCATTGCGGTTCCGGTCCATTCCAGGGTGTCTCCGTGGTGAGCAAAGTTGCCACCATCAGCCCATGAGACATCTGGCAGAGCGATTCCACCAAAATGTGACGCAACTTTGGGAATATCTCCTTGTGAACGCGGCTTTGGGAATTAGTGTGAAGCAGCGGGTGAGTTCGGTGCTGCACCTTGTTGCAAAGTAGCCTCCCCCGTGCGTCACTCGCCTCGATGTGAGGCTCCTCGTGGCTCCCTTCCTTCGCAGAGCCGCTTTCAGTGTCGCAGGTGGCACCTCTCTTCATGAGCTCGTCGTGTAAACCTTCCCATTCGGGCTCGTTTGGGGAAGGCAGGGCCTTCGGACGTGCCCGGCGCTGTGAGGAGGAACAGCGGAGAGGGCAAAACTCTTTGAGGAAAAGAGCCAGATACCAAATCTACTGAAAAGCATTCTGAAAAGCGTAAGCGAGTAGAACATCTTGCGCTAAAAATGTGTTTAAAGCTGTTTCTCTGACCTCCGACAGCAGAATATTGAGTTGTATTTGTGGATTTTATTTTTCCTGCCTGGTTTTCTCCTTCTCACACAAGTGTAATTTAACTTAAAGAATAAGTGTGTGTTTGGAGAACTGGCCTGAGCATGCCGGATTTGAGAATTTAGTTACTCAAAATCCTTTTTCTCTGTCACTTCATTTCATGTCTTATACACTGCCATGTGCAGGGAGAATAGAAAGCTATACTGGGCTTAAAGGAAAAGAGAAAGAAATGAGGAAAAAGAGGAGAGAAAAAAAAAAAGCTTAGCTTTTAAATGTGCGGAGTTTCCTGTTTGTGTTGTGACCTTTTTTTGTCCTCCCTCTGCTATTTTGAGAATAATTTCTAAGATAATAGTGCGGGGATCCTACTTTAGATGTAAATCTTCACAAGGAAAACTCAGAACAGGGAAATTGCAAAAAAAAATGCTAATTTTTTTAGACCACTTCAGACACTTTGACAGTGTGATTACAGGCATGCTTTTAAAACTGGCATCTCCTAAGCTCCTTATCAGAGTGACCTGTGAGAGATGACTTCATACTCTGCAATGAGGAAGTATCAAGAGCCTCTAAGAGAGCTGGTCAAAACAGTGTTTTGTTGAAAACTTTTTTTTGATTAAAGGGCCTTCCCAAAGCCACTTCTCCCTGAGTCTGATAAACTTTATTTTATTATTATTATTTTCTTTTCAGGGGGGTGCATTTGGGTGTATGTGTAGGGGAAACAGGAGTATTGGAGCCTAATGGGGCAGAGTAAGGAGTGTAATAGGATCAGCAAACGTTGCTCAACCAAAGCCATTTGAAAACCTCCTGCATCTGGGGCAGGAGGGGGCTTCTTTAAGAGAATGAGATTTCAGAGGGGTTTTGTGAAGCCCATCTAGCTCCAGGACTGTAAGTAAATATGTTCTGCTAGTTAAACAGTTACCGTCGCTGTAGGAAAAAAAAAAAAAAAAAAAAAAAGGGATTTGTTGACTGGAAAAAATTGGCTGCCCCAGCATGGGGCTGTAATTGAAGCACAAAACCAGACAAAGCTCACCTTTCCTTTGCCCAGCAGAGAATCATTTGCAATGCTTCGTGTCACCAGCTCAGGCATGGAAGAAGATGTCAGCCTCACCTTTTTTAATTAGGTGCTTAAGGCTAAAAATATTCCCCTTGTATGTGATAGAAAGACAGGATAAGGTACACATGCTGACTCCCACATGCTACAGAACTAGTAAGGCTGCATTTGAGAGAGAGCTGAAGATGGGAAAATACACTGTCAATATTCACTTCAGAGGGGAAAGCCAGAAAGAACTCTACATTTTACCTGCATATACAAAACTTCACCTCCCACACACTGAGCTCTAATAGAGGCAGCGTTTCCCAGTCCAAATGCACAGACATGCACAGGGTCATTTAGTTCCTTGAGCTCCCTCCAGCTGCAAACCACTGAGAGAGTGGAATAATGCCACAAAGGACAGAGAGCTATAGTTCTGTTAGCAAAGACATCGTGTCACCTTTTGAAACTGTACCTTCCTGTATTCTTCCTGAGAATTGCTATTCACAGGCATTTTAAGCTGGAAAATGGTATATGTATTTTGGCAAGAATTAAATTTTGTGAGAGAGATGTAGAGCACTGGGAAGCTAGCAAAAAAAAAGGAAAAAAAAAGAAAAAAAAACTCTTTCAAACTTAAATAGAAAGACCAAAATAATTGTGCCGTGAAAAGTCTTTTGGCAAGCAGCTGTTAACACTTGCTATTCTTGCTGAGTTTTGTCTATTTTAAAACCATCTCAACTACTTGGTATTGAAAAACCGTTATCATGTTAAACTTGAATGCTGCTTTATTTGCATTCTACTCAGAGGACCTAAATCAAGGGCGGAGGGAAAAATACTGGACAGAGCACAATACTTAAAAAAGAAGCTCTCTTCCTCTCATATATATTGATTCTTGCAGGAGACTTAAATAGAGCTATGAAAAATTAAATGTGTTGATGGTGATCTTTTCCTTTTCCTGACACCAGCTGTCTCATTACATCAGTGTAACTACTCTGTCAAAAGGGTGGTGAAGTATGTGATCGAAAGCTTCAGGTCAGCTTTCCAGTGGAGAAGTGATGACATTAGCTACACAGGGCTCCTATCTCTAATATAATGTATTTTATTTGCACACAAACATAAGCACTTGATGAGAGATGGTCAGGCACGATGCAAGGCAATAGTTCCCTCTAGGTATCTCTGACCAATATTGGGTTACTAAATCACAAAAATTGACTCTTTAGAGACACATGTCAAGAATAAATTCTGGTGCCTTTGCTGTATCTTTGCCACTTAAGACAATGGATGAAGCCATTTGGAAATCGGACAAATCAGACCATAAGAAAATTTCCATGTGATATCATCTCCCAGATTGAACTGTTACAGTTCAGTGTTTATAGATTGCTTTTTTCATGTGGATGACTGGGACCTTCATTCTCTGTTATATTTTATTCCTTTTCTTTAATATTGATATGAAATAATCTCCTGAGAAGAATATGCTGTTCAGTTATAAGAGGAAAAGTGAGTTTCATTTGTTTATTTGTTTTTAACTTTTGAAACTCTGAGAAAATTGGTAAGTATACAATTCTCTGGCATTGCAAAAGTTGATCAAATCTGCATACTGCCTTGCATCTGCCAAGCCCTGCGATTTGACTATTTTGAATAGTGTGCTCATTATGAAAGTAAAGGTCAGCTTCATTGGCTTTAGTAGCCTGGTCTAAATGTTAAGACTATATTTTCCAAATATTACTAAAAAAAGTTAGTAATAAACTCTATTTTCATTTGTTCGATATTGCTAGTTCAAACAAATCATGCAAAATCCTAAGTCAGATCCCCCAAACCGTATGTTTCTAACAATAAAATGTTACAGGAGACATAAAGTGAAGAGTATAGTCTCTAAAGAGTGTTTGGATCATGCCTCCCAAGTTTTTCTGGCTGAGCAGGTGGCCTAAAGGCTTATTTATTTATTTTTTTGTCATGAAAGCTAATGTTTTCATGTAGTCTCTGTCTGAGAGAAAATTGTGAAACTTGTGGTAAAGGCATAAGTAATGCATCCCTTGCCTACTTAGAATCATAGAATCCTTAAAGCTGGAAGGGACCTTTGGAGATCATCTAGCCCAAGCCCCCTGCACACACAGGGTCACCTAGAGCACGTGGTGCAGGACTGCGTCCAAGCGGGTTCTGAACATCTCCAGAGAAGGAGACTCCACAACCTCTCTGGGCAGCCTGTTCCAATTGCTGATTGTTCCTTATTGTTGATTAAAAGTCCAAATATGAGAGGTTTGTTAAATGATAAAGTATTCTACCTCGTTTAAATAAATCGTTGTTTAAAAAATATTTATGGTAGCATATTACTCTAGATGATCTCTAGAGCTTCCTTCCAACCTTAACCATTCTGTGATATTCTTCTCCAGTAATTGTTTACAAACAAACAAGCAAAAAATACTGCTGACAATACAATTAATTTAATAGCATGCAACTCAAAATTTACACTCCTAGCAGTGGTTTTAAACTTGAAATCACAGTACCTAGAAAGTTTCTGTATAAATTGCCCAGTGCATTTTGTATTTCTACCTTGAAATCTCTTTTTAAATATCAGGAAAGCAGACTGGCAGATGGAAGGAGTGTGGTACAGAAGGTTAGGTTAATCTTGTTTCTGACCTTACCTATTGTGTGATGAGAAGGACATGTTTAGAACTAGACAGGAAATGAATGGAAAAAGGCTATATGTTGATTCAATTCTAATAATGTTACTATTAATAACAAAATCAACCTTAAAACCTTTTTTTTTTAAAAGAGAAGGTACTGTCCAGAGCTCTGTTGTTTGGTAGAAGATGGGCCCGGCAATGTTTAGAGTTCAGTACAAAATAAAAAGGAAATATGATAAGAAAAGTCTCAGTGGAGGAAAATTCCTCTTTGAAGAGTTTATTTATCAGAATTTTATTTCTCTGTTTACATATACATCTTTAGAGATCTCAAAAAATATGTATCTTATGTATCTTCTCCATGTGATTAGCAGTTTGTTTGTTTTTTCCCTACACCATTACAAATACAATCTGTAATAGGTCAAATTCACAGTGCATTTAAGGTACTGAATCCACCTATATTGACAAGTTTTATAGTTGTTTTAAAGTCTTCTTTACCAAGATTGATAGTTCCATCTGCTGTTTGGAAAAGGACCATATTCTTTATTCCTCTTTTATTTTGTTTCCCTTTATTTTTTTTCTTCTTTTAAACAAATCTGTATGAATTGAGTATCGTCTATGGATATTCAATTTGCAGGCTATGAGGCTTCCTGAATAAAACATGGTATTTGAAAGCTCTGTATCTTTAGTTGATTTTGTAAAGACAGTGATGCTCACCCATATATCTGATAGCAGGATCAAGCCCTTCAAAGTGTCTGTACAAGGTTTTTTGGTTATTTATGCCTCTCAACATCCGTTTAAGTGGTAACCAGTTGCACAGTCAACATTTTTTGCTGCATCATCTGTCCTTGTGTCATGGAGTCTTTCATCCATAATAATCAAATCATTTTCTTCCTGGTGGTCTAAGTACTTGTTCTCCTTCCACTCAGACCTAAGTGATGTGATTTTCTATTTCTTTCTTTCTTTCTTTCTTTCTTTCTTTCTTTCTTTCTTTCTTTCTTTCTTTCTTTCTTTCTTTCTT
>JAWLRI010000756.1:502226-564835 GCA_034781795.1 Crypturellus tataupa | reverse complement strand
GGCGGTCCTGGGCGCGCGGGGGCCGCGGCCGGCGCGGGGGCCGCGGGGTGACAAATGCCGGTCACGCCGTCCAGCAGAGCAGAAAATGAGGTTACAATCGGCGCATCGTGTCTGCATATGTTGCTGTAACCCAAGTGCGGCGGGGAGGTCCGGCGCCTTCGGGGCCACGCGGGGAGGGGAGCTCGCGCCGCGGCCGCCGGCTCCCTGCGACGCTGCAGGGGAAATCGACGGGTCTGGGGAGAAATCCCTGCAGTCGGGCGCTCGGAGGGCAGCGCGAGCCGAGGGGAATCCTCCTGTGCCCTCCCTGCCGCCGGAGCGGTGTGGTGAGCGCGTCCCGTCCTCAGCCTTGCCCCTCGCTGGCTCTGTGGCTCAGGCCCGCAGCGGGCGCCTTCGTGGGCACAGGGGCCTCCTTGCATTAGGGACTTCTGGTCTTTTTTCTGGCCCCAGCCCCTGAGCAGTGAGCGCTAGGTTGCCATCTCTAAAAAGAGCCGGAGACCCAGCATATCTCGCACCAGCCCTGAGAATGTTTATTTAAAGTATTATTGCCTGTAAAGTCTCAAAATAGCTTTTCTCCCCGAAAGGCAAAATAAAACGCAGATGCCTGATGATAAAACAGTAACCCGGCTCGGGCCGGTACCCGGGACGAGCTTTACCTTTCATACTGCTCAGGCTCCGACATCAGAGGCGCGAGGAGCTGCTTTGAGTTACGGATCTTCAAACAATGAGTCAAAACAAAAAATCAATCCCTCCAGTCCCCGGGTGCAGTTAGCTCGAGATAAAAGAGAAAAATAAAGTTATGCTAAAACAGCACGAGGAGAGGAGCAGAGATGCCAAGGAAACGCCGAGGACAAGTGCAGAGTTGAAGCGAGCCTGGCGTGAGCCAACATCAAGGATTTTTTTAAATTTATTTATTTTTTAATCTTATCAGAAAGTTTTTCGGGTTGCCAGCTCTTTGCAAACCGGATCCACGCCGCCCCGGGGTGGCCCGAAGCGTCGTCTGCGATAAAAGCTGCTTCCCGGCACCCTCCGCCCGCCCCTTGCCCTGCAGCAGCCGCGCATCGGCTGCCGAGCGAGCGCCAGCGGCGAGCGCGGTCCCCGGCAGCAGCGCCGGCTGCCACAGCCGTGAGCCGACCGCGTTTGCTCCTTACGTGTTTGGCGAAGGGTGCGTCATCTGAAGGGCAAAGCAGAACAAAACCCGGCCTGCACGGTCCTGGTGTTCCCCCCGCTGCCTCCCAGCACGTTTAAATTGCAAAAAAAAATTTTTTTTTAATGAAGAAAAAAAAAAAAGTACAAACCAGAGGTGATCTTGTTTATCCCTCTTACTAGCTGATCGCTGCAGTTTTTAATGCCGCTTAAGTGTCCTGGTTGAGGGAGTACACGGCTTAGGCCGCGACCGCGGCGCGCGGGAGCCGGGGCCGCCCCGGCAGCGGCGCCCTGGGCTGCTGCCAGCGCCAGCAGCTCTCCGTGCGCCCACGGCTGCTGCGGCGCCGGCTCCTGCTCCCGCCGCGAGCAACGGCGTCTGGGCGAACGCGAGCATCGGCTCCGAGGTGTTCCCGGGTCTGGGGCTGAGGAGCAGGAGGGTTGACGTGCACAGGTGCTGCCGCGGGGTGCGCTGTGAGGACGGGGCCTGCAGCGTGCAAAATGCAGGCCCTCCGCCTCCCCCTCAAATAACGTGAGAGACTCTACAGGCAGCGCTGCTTGGGGAACTGCTCGGCAAGTTACGGCCTTCGAAAAAAGAACAGGGAAATAAGAAAAAGCGAAAACCTGCAGCTTGATAATTATTCCCATTCATCTCTGGCTAGATTGCATCTTAAAGAATTTTTTTAATTGCTTTAATAGTTCTCCTCGCTGTTGTCCTCTTTGAACCGGAGAGCGCTGCGGCGGGTACCTTTCCCCGGAGCCGTTTGGGTGAAGGGCTGTACGAGGCGCTGAGCTGCGGGCGCCGCGCGGCCTTCACGGTGGCACCTTTGGGTTCCCTGCACTGCCTGCGGCTGGGGGGACGACCTTGTTGTCCCTGACATCGCGTGTGTTGGAGGAGCAGCAGTGAGTCCAGGGCTTGGTATTCAAAACGCTCGGTAGGAGACACGCTTCTTTCCTCTCCAGTTTTGCTGAAGCCAGTGGGGTTGAGAAAGGAGAGCTAATGTGAAGGGAAGAAAGGTGAAATCCATGAAAAATGAGAAATTCTGTACAGAGACGGGAGGCATATGAGACATGAGAAAGATGAGGCTTCTTCTGCCTCCGTCCCGGAGGATGCCAAGCACAGGCACCAAAATCCTCTGCTTTGCATCAGGGTGAGCTAGGAGGATTCCCATGGAGCGCAGGGTTTTGGCAGCCACATGGGAAGCGCCTGGCCTGGACTTCCCGCGTGTCTTCTCGGGAACATGGGAATGGGCAAACACGAGCAGGAGCTGTCGCCAGGCCAGTCCTGTCCGTGGAGAGGAGCTAGTCCCTGCAGACGTGTTTTGGGAGGCATCGGCAGTGCTGCTGTGCTGTTTGAGGAGCGACGACCAAAGTGTTGGAGATCAACACGCTGTTGACTGGACCTTGTTCCTCTTACTCTTGATGCGAGGCACTTGTTTCTTTGCTGTTTTGTGACCGGGTCTGGCTGAGCATCCCAGAGATGCCAGCAAATGGATTTGTGCTGGCTCCCTGCGGCAAGGGCACTTGGTTGTGGCAGCTCTTCCAGGGCAGCGAGCAGGAAATAAAAAAAATAACAAACCCAGAGAGGATCGGATGGGGCTCCCAATGAAGAGACTGAGCTCGAGGAAGGCCCTGACCAGGGAGCTGTTTTGCCTCGGCTGGTGTCGCACGGGGACGAGCCGGGGCAGTGGCACAGCCGGCGGGTGCTGGAGGTGGGAGGGCAGGAGCTGCCCGGGCACGGCGGCAGGGCTGGAGCGGGTAGCACAAGCTGCTCCCCGCACGCTGGCGTGAGCACCGGTCTGCGGTGCCCTGCGGTAAGCAGCGAGCAGTGCCGTGATGCGAGGGCAGCCCTCCTGCCAGCAGGGCGCTTCGTTCAGCTCAGTGTGCTCTGACTGCGGGGCGCGTGCCATGGAAATGGGACCAGTCCTAACGTGACCGGCCGAACGCAGCGCACGTCCCCTGCGAAGAGGAGCGGTGCCCTGGTTTTCCCTGGCCACAGGGCAACGCCGGCGCCGTGCGTGCGACCTGGGCCGCCGGCACAGCGGCCCCTTCACGCGTCTGCCTCTCGGGGATGCGGGGTCTCCCCGGGGCTGCCTGCGCCCGCGGGCGCTTCCAGGCTCGCGCTGCTCTCGCCGGCCCTCCTAGGGAGCAGCGTGACCAGCCGGGCCCTGAAACGCGTTGAATTAGCTGAATTACGCTGCTGATAGGAGGTCATTACTGGTGTAAGCCGATGCAGTCCCATTATTGCTGATGGGATTGCGGCTCTTCCTGTCACAGGTGGATTGGACTCAATTAGCTGCAGCCATGGCCTTAATTAGAAACTCGTCTTTCCGCATCCCTCCCAGGCTGCGGAGCTGGGACACCCCCGGCTCCACCTGGCTGCCCCACGGCACTCGGTGCCGGTGGGCAGCGACGGCCTCCGCTCGGGGCTGCCTCGGGGTCCCCGCGGGCGCCCGCGCTGGCTCTGCTCTCCTGGCGCTCGGAAGGTGGGAAGGAGCCGTGGGCAGCGCGGAGGAGCTGCCTCCCACTCCCCAGCTGCCCCGCGCGGGGACCGGCTGTGGCGCCCGCGCGGTTGGGGCTGGGGAGCTTGGCCGCTCGCCTGGGCCGGTGCTGGCCGCGGGGCGCCACGGGCCGGGCTTGGCGAGCTAGGCGGGAGCTTGTGTGGTTTACCGAGCTGGTAGGTCTGGAGTGGCCCTTAGGAAACCGCACGGTTCCTGCGGTAACACCCGTCTCCCCCAGGTTCCCAGATGAAATGAGGTGTAAGTGCCATCCCTGTGCGCCCTGTAAGTGCCGTGCGCATGACACTCATTAACTCACTCTGTAGACAGAAAGGTCTGGACGTAGGGGTGGGAAGGACTCACCTGGAGACACATGAGGACAGCAGCACAGCCCGTTGTGAAGGCCGGGCTCGCCAGTCCCACGCACCAGCTCTGAGAGCAAACGGGCTACCCAAAGCCTTGCACGTCCTCTCTTGTGCCACCTTCTCTCCTGGCACCTTTTCGGAAGAAACCAGACATTTCCAAGCGGGTTGCACCCCCTGCCTGGCACCACGTGGTGGGTTCACTTCTCTGGGAGCCTGGTCAGGGTGTCCCGCCGGGACCTGGCACGGGGGATGTCCCAGCCCGTCTCCTCAGTGGCGGCCGACCCCCGCGCTGCTCCCCGTGCGCGCCAGCTCTTCCCAAATATAGCAGCCGCGCCGGCTCTATTTTTAGTGTCGGTTCCAAGCGGGCGTCTCGCGGGGAGCCGTGAGGATTCGCCGCGCGCGGCGCACGGCGGCGTGAGAAGCGGAGCTGCCGACCTGCCTTTCCGGCGGGTCTGTGTCCCTTCCTGGGCAGGAAGGATGTGCTGGGGACAGGCGGCGCTCGCCTGCCCGCCCGCTGCGCCCCAGGCTGCGCCGCAGCTGCTCCCCGCTCTGCCCCGCGGCAGCCGCTCGCAGGGAGCTCCTGCCTCTGCCCCATCCCCGGGCTGTCCCTACTTCTCCTTCCCTCTGAAAGATGCTTGGAAGTCGATTCTGTGGAGACTTCTGTGAGGCCAGGCTGCACCCCGACGCCTTGGAAGTGAAGGGGAGCAAGGCTGCGAGTGCAGGTGAAGCTTAGCAGAGCAGAGAACACCCCTCTGCGATGCCTCCCCTTGCAGCAGCTCGTGCGGCTGAGGTTGCAACCCGGCAAAGGTCTGTCTGGGGCCTGCCGGGTGCCCCACAGCCCCTGCTAGGGATGCGGCGAGACCTCTTGCAGGAGGTGATGTTCTGAGCTCTCGCTGTAGGTGCCAGCCCAGGCTTTTAGCGGGATTGCATCAGCCCTGTGCAAAGGTGGATGGGACTGAGGATGCACCTAGCTGCACTTGCAGGCCTGGTCCTGACCTTAATGAAGGTTTTCTCAGTTTCCCCGGTGTTTGCTGGGTTGGTGCTCAGCGCCCCGGCGTATGTGATGTGCAGGATGCACTTCTTGCTGCCTGACAGGCCCGCGCTGGCCGCCCCGTCTGCCCGTGGCTCGCGCTGGAGGGAGGAATGGGAGGAGAAGGTGCTGCTGTTTTTATTCCCGGGGTGGGCTGGGCCGCCTGCCTCGTCGCTGCAGCAGCTTGCAGTGGGTGGCATTCGCATCAGGTGCTGGCACACACCCCTGAAAAACAGAAAACAAACAAGAACAGAGATAAGTGGAACTTTAAGGGAGATCAAACTGACTCTGGGTGTTTCTCCTCCTTGGGAGGACCTGTGGCCCTAGCAGCAGATCAAACGCGGGTTTGCACGTGCACAGGCAGGGCCCTCCCTGCTGCTGCCCTTTAACAGCAGCAGGTGAGGAGCAATCCTGAGGGGAGGTGACAGGCTGAGTGTGAATCACCCGTAAACTCACAGAAACAGGTACCAGGTGCTTCCTGAACGGCTCCTTCCCTTACGGTGCCGACGTGGAGGCACCCGCCCAGGCTGCCAGGACGGGGCAGTGCAGGGCAGGAGGCCGGGGCCTGGCGCTTGCCTCAAATCCGCTCCAGCCCCTTAACAACCCTGCAGGTGCTGTTGCTTTTCGAGGCCCCTGCATTTTCACATCACTCTGGCTTTACTGCAGCAGCTCTCAGCATAACTGGTGTTTTCAGCCCTCAGATGACTCCGAACTCGGCTGTGGCGCTGCTGCAGGGGTAGGTGCAGGGGCCGGGGCGCTGCTAGCGCTTTGCAGCAGGTCGGTGCCTCCACTCGGCCCTGGTGCGAACCCCTTGCCCTGGAGGTGCCCGTACGACCAGGCTGGTTTCGTGTATTCAATTCAGGAAGCCGGTGCTGGCCGGGTGAGAGGGGCGAGCGCCGGGGCGGGCGGCCTCGCAGCTGGGCCGGAGCAGAGGGAGGCGAGGGGAGGGTATCGCTGCGCGCGCCGCGTGCCAGGGCGGCCCGTGTCCGTCTGTCCATGCGCGTTTTGGTGTCTGCTCCCTCCGCAGCCTCCCACGGGCTGCACCAGGCTGTGCTTGCGCCGGGCGCGTGGGCGGCTGCCCTCAGCTCCCACCATGCTGGCCGGGATCCTCCGGCGGGGGCAGCCGGGGCCTGCGCGAGGGGGCTGTTTGCTCCCTGCTCAGCGACGGGACGCGCAGGAGCCGGCTGCTCCGGCCGTCCCTGGGCATCACGGTGTGCTCTAATGAGAGGCCCTCCCTCCCGGCCCCCAGGCCTCGAAATTCCTCCCAACCCAATTAATGGAGAGGAGCGCGCGCCGGCGGGCGCACGTATGAAATTTCAGGAGGCTGGTAATGCCGCGAAGCCCGGCCTGGGGCGCGCGCCGCAGCGCAGCCCCGCAGGAGGCAGGCGGCAGGCCCCGCGCGGCGCTGCGTGTTGGGGGCTCTGACGCAGTTTAAAACAAAAAATCATAAATAAATAAATGAAAATCCACAAAATCATCAGTTCTTTGTGTGCGATAGAGGCTGCCCCCTCTCCTCCTGGCAGCCCCGTGGCGGCGGAGGGCCGGGGAGCGCGCGGCTGCCCTGCTGCTCCTCTCCCCACTCTCCACGCGTTTCCCGCAAGGCCCCTGACCAGCGCTCAGCCCGGGCGCCGGCAGCGCAGGTATTTTCCCTGCGAAAGCATGAGGCCTCCAAGCTGCTTTTTCTTTCTTTCTCTCTTTTTTTTTTTTTTTTCCTCTTTTTATTACCTCCGGCTTGTGCCGCGGGCTCGTTATCTGGCGCGGCGCGGCAGCATGATCAAAGCGCTGGGAAAGGTCAGGCATTCCTCCAGGAGCGGCTCCCGCGGCCCCGGCACCTCGCCGAAATCCTTTATCTCGGCAGCGCCTGAGCCCGCAGATTAGCCCGCCTGGCCCCAGCGCTGCGGAGCCTGCGAGCACCTGGTCTGGCTCTGCCACGGGGGAAGGTTTGGGGTTTTTCTCCCCTCCTTGCTCAGCGGGGGTGTTTCCTTCCTGCGCGATGCTGCGAGCAGGGCGCCGGCGAGGCCCGGGGCGAGCGCCCGCGCCAGCAGCGCCCGGGCAGCTCTCGGCAGCCTCGCTCTGCAGCCCCACGAACGCGGCTCAGGTGCAGGTAGTTGCAGCTGAGGAGCTGCAGGAGAGGGGAGATGCTTCAGGTAAGCGGGGCTGCCCCTGCCTGCAGGACGTGTTGTTGCCTCTCTGCGCTTCTCTCGCAGGCGCTTGCTCGGGTCAGCGAGTGCACACGTGGGTCCTGGCCGTGCCCCGGGGTCTGTGTGAACCTGCAGCCTCTGGGAGAAAACCTCCCTTTTTAACTGTCTCCGACAGCATTAAAGCGGAGGGTGGGATGTAGGAGAAACGCACCTGCCCTTTCTCACCAAGCAGGAACCTGTTGCACAGCGTGGGCCCTTGCTGTTAGCAAGGGGGAGCGTGAATTTTGTTGGACTGGAACACTTGTTTTCTTGTTTAAAATCTCATTTAAAGCCTCGTTTTAATCTTTGTGACCTTTATAGTCCTGTTGGAGGTAACAGGAGGGGAGGGGTGTGTGTGTCTAGCTGTTAAATGCCTTATAAAGTTGTTGTGGCATAAGCTAATTTTCTGTCTGATAAACTGTTCAGTGGTGTTTCGCAGAGCCTAATGCGCCGGCATTTCCCCCCAGCGGCGCCTTTATTGCGTAAAAATTACCCAAGTGGAACCAAGTTATGCCAAGAGGAAAAAAAAAAAAAAAAAGAAAAAAATTGTCCACCTCTTTTTCTGCCACACTTAGGGGAGAAGCTAATTGAACCGGCAGTGTTAATTGCATGAAAAATCCAAGTGTTTATAACGGCGGGGGAATGGTAAACTTCAGACGTGCCTCTGATGAAATAGAGCATAACTCACGTGTAGTGTTGGCTGAGTTTAGGAGGATTGAAGTATAATTGCAGGGCAAGCCATCGCTGTTAGCGGGGTCCTGCGTGCAGTCGTGAGACCATCTGGAAGGGTGATTTACTAAGGCTTGGGCAAGCTGGCAATTTAGACCCTTTTTTTTTTATGGTGTTTAGACTCTTACCCCTGTTGTAAAGCGCAGTCCGGAGTTTTTATGGGGATGTAGGTGCCTCCTGCACAAGATGTAGGTCGTGGGTAGTTTTTATTTTCTGATTTCTTTTTTTCTTCTCTCTTTCTTCCTTTTCTCTTTAAAGGATTATTTTAAATTTCAAAAAGGCAGCTCTTGAATTTAAAAAAAAAAAAAAAAAAAAAAAAAAAAAAAAAAGGAGAGAGAGAAAAAAAATCCAACCCATCAGCAGGCAGACAAGATCCTATGCAGAATTTAAAAGCTGTCACGTGTGTCGCGCATACCAACAACCCTTTTTTCCCTAAGCCCTGCGGCCAACGGGAGGAAGGAGCTTAGCGGCAGCAGAGCAAATTGGCAGGGGTGAGAAATGGCAGCAGGGGCCGAGCTGCGCTCGTCCTCCTGGAGCGAGGGGCGGGCGGCAGCTCTGGGTCTCCCTCTCGGCCCCAAGAAGCTGGTGGGGGCAGGTGTTGCTGCCCCTGTGGTGTCTCCTGAGGTGGCCCCTAATAGAATATGGACCAGAAAGTGCTGAGCACTGAGACTATGCCTGGAGAGCTCGGTGGTCAGTGATGTTTTTCAGTGCAAAAACCACTGAGCTGATTTGCACCAAGTTCAGCGAAACCTGTCAGCATCCATGGCGTGGGCCAAAAAAAGCCCCCTTTCTTTGAGCTTATACTACTTCCAAGTTATTCTTTGCTTGCGTTTAAATGTATACTGTGACTTTTTTTTATTATTTTTGTATTTTTTTCTAGCTACATGTAAATGTAATTTCAAGGCATGATTTGTGTATTCTTGGAGTTACGAACCCCAGTGGGACTATTCTATCAAATTAAGTTAGCAGCTTTTCAACACTCCTAGTTGTACTGAAGTCGTCTCTCACAATGTGGTGGAGGAGTAATTCCTGTTATAACCTTCTGTTGATGGTTCAAATAACCTGTCTAAGAGACATCCTGTTTCTGGAGGGCCCTATTGCTTTAATTCCTTCCAAAATTGGTTTTGCCTTCTGTGGAACAGTGCTGCAGAATTTAAGTACTTGCAAATGCGTTTTACCTCCAGATATATGTTGCAGTTTGCATTTTCAATCCTAGTGAAGCTTTAGCAGACGGCTACTTTTGGCCTAATCATTTGTACGTTTTTAGGGATTTTTTTTTCTTAGTTCAAAAATGAATATTTTATTTTAAGCCTTTGGACCATCTTGCCCACATGCCCACAGTGATGGATGTCTAATGAGATGACTTTTTACCTCCACTAAATGGTTATATTGTTTGCACTGATGTATGCTAAGACTTGATGCATTAAATCTTTGGTCATTAGCAGATGCCATTAGCAGAAAAGTCCAAATCACTTAGAGCTGTGACTTAAGACTTCTCTCTAAAACCTGAATTTGCATGTTATTGGGTAAATCTGCTAATACGGTTTAACTGGACTCAGGGAAGTTACTTGAAAACTTTTCCCACTGTATGTGCAGGTGCTCCGGCCTCTAGGCGCCCCGAGCCCCCCAAAACGGGCCCTTCTGGGGCTTCCTGTGCGCCCCATCGTACTGGGATGTGTTAGTGCCCCCGAGCCCGAGTCCTCGCGAGCCCGCGGCGCCTCCTCGCAGGGAGGCTCCCGTGCGCAGGCAGGTCCCGGCAGGTCCCCGGCCCTGCGCCGGGAGCCCATTCGGGGGTTGTAAGAGGGGAGCCGGAGCTCGCGGGGCGGCTCGTGCTCACGCCGACTGCGCTTGAATCGCGTGTTGAACGCCAGCGCTTGAGGAATCCCGCTCGGAATCCAGCGTGTTTCTGCGGGAGATGCAGGACCCGTGTTTTCAGAGTTGTCTTGAGGGAGCTCGAGTGTTTATTGCAACGTTACAGCCAAAGTCTGTGGTGAAAATTTGCACTGTTTAAAGCAAGGATTGCAAGGGGCGAGCCCCGTCCTTAAGACCATAGGCAGGCCACGAGGGTGGCATTTTCTCTCCAGTGCCACAATTACCCTGAATCCGGTTACTAACTGTAATCCAGCTAGATAGATGCTTATCCTCGTCTCTATCAAATCCCATTTACTCCTCTGTGCAAAGCTCCTCTGGCTCTTGTACTTTCTTTTATTTCTTTTTATTGTGCATCGACTCTTCGGGCTTCAAGCAGAGCAGTTGCCTCGTGCCGTTCGTGTGTCCTCCTGTGCTGCCTTCACATCCACGCTCCAAACCTGCTTTGAGCCAAATGCTGCTCTTCAGGCCCACAGATGTGATGTGTGGTCTGAATAACAAAATTCCGGTGTTGAGCAGGCCTGGGGCTGCTGGACGGCAGGTCGAGGTCCCTCAGCCCATGTCTTATCAGGGCCACCAGCGGGCTTGGGGCTCCAACCTGGTTTACAGTGAGGTCAAACGTGAGGTGGCTACAAATGTCCCCTCCTGCATCTGCTTTGTGCCGTTTTCTTAACTGCACCGTCTAACAAGTGGGGAGGATTTGAAAAACGAAGCATTTATTTATATTTGCTATAAAGAGATGAGAAGATTGGCTCTATACGTAAAACTTTGCTAAAAGTCAGTGGTTTGGGGATGGGAAGGAGCTCTCCGACGTCTGCTCTGCTGCGTCTCCACGGGGTGGCCCACGGAAGGGCCCCGCGCGGTGCCGTGAAGCTCTGTTGGTACCTCCTCTCTTTCCACCTCCAGCCCGCTGTGCTGAAGCCTCATCCATAAGGACAGGCCCTCAGGCCTGCACCTTCCTTTTCTTTTTCTTTTTTTTTTTTTAATTGCCCCAGAATTAAGTTGTTCTTGGTGCTTCCTTTTTCCTGCCACAACTGGTCTCCCAGAGCACAAATCCAGCACTAATTTGGCCATTAAAAGTCTATCACCGCTTTCAAAGGAAGACTGAAGTTGCCATCCTCTGGGCTTGCTAAGACCTCCCGCTGCAGAAGGAATTCAGGGCTGTGAAAAGTAAACAAATTAAATTACGTTAGGTAGAAAGGGATGGGGCTTTTTTTTTCCCCCCTTGTCTCTTCAAGGTGTCCTCGAATCCTGTGGCAAGTCATTGGTCCTTCTATTTCGTAATTCTGCTATAGCAATAGCAGGAGGTGTGTTTTGGTGGGGCTTGTTTGTTTGTTTTTTAGCTGCATGTCTTATTCTCATTTAAAAAGAGTGTTTTTCATCCCCACCTGCTTTGCACTATTTCTACCCCCCTGCACCAAAACATTGTCACACTGAAATATTTATGGCCCTCACGCGGCAGAGCGGGTGGTTATGTAATATTTCTATTGGAAACCTCCAGACCAACAGGGTGTCTCTGAACCCCAACACTTCTGGTTATTTATCTGCTGATTTCCAGCCCGCTGACAAGCCACTCGCTTTCCCACTTACTTTTCACACGTCCTTCATCACCAAGACCCCCACACGCCGCAAACCGCGGCCACCCGCTCGGGAGACAAGGTGCTGTAGTTTAAAAAACGGAATAAAAGCTCCAGGATGCTGCGGAGTTGGGGGAGACGTGGGCTGGCTTCCAGAAAGTACGAGCAGAGGATTTCTAAAAAGCCAGTAACCCTGATACTATGAGCACGATGCATGGTGATTATATCCAGCATAATACAGAATGTTAATTACCAAATTTTGAGAAATTAATGCTGCTTAGCAGCTATGTGTGTGACCTAAATACATCTATTGCCTGATCTTTATTCATAATATACAGTTTATTGTTGATAAAGTAATTGCTGAATGGTGGGCTGGCCCACGAGTCTTGTAGCTAAAGACTGAGGCCATATGCGTAAATCATCTGAAATTTGTTGGCTTCTATTTTTGTTGAATTTGTACAAACAGGGAAGATGAAGAGCAGCCTGAACCACCGCCTTTAGAACTCGGCTCATACATATTATTGAGAATTCATATTGCTTTTATTATTTGGTCGCAAAAATGGACCTAATGCTTGTTGGCTTTAAAACACCTACCAGGGCTGCTTTCTCTCTCCATCTTGCAAAATATAAGACAAGGCCAAAGCTTAAATTAAAATCCTCAGGTTCTTATCTCTTTCCCACAGGAAAGCAAATCTGTGTTGAAAACCGTAAAATTAAGAGGAGAGCAAGGATAGCATAATTTAGCAAAAATTCATGGTACCAGATTCTGAGCTATATGACTGGAGGGATAGGTCAGACATTAAGAAGATACTGCCTGCTAATGCAAGTTCCTTAAGGTGGTGCTCTGAAAACAAGGAAAGCAGAAACTGCAGCACCGCTTCCCATTTGCTCCCATTCCCCTTCTCCTATCAGCCTTAATAATAAATTGACTCTTCCGTTTAATAACCCTTCCAGTTCTCGATGTCGAAAGAGATCCTCGATTTGCGCTCGGAATATTGTCCTAAAATCTATTATTGTGTCAGGGTTTGAATATTGAGATTCAAAAGAAATTAATTCATTGGGCTCTTAGATTTAAAATTGCATTTTAAATGTGCCTATTATTGTGGTTATTATTATCAATGCAGAAACCTCCCCTCGCTAACGCTTGCGTTTTCTCCTTCTCTCGCAGTCGAACAAGGTGCCCGTGGTTCAGCCCTCTCATGCGGTCCACCCTCTCACCCCCCTTATCACCTACAGCGATGAGCACTTTTCCCCGGGGTCGCACCCGTCGCACATCCCCTCAGACGTCAGCTCCAAGCAAGGTGAGCCTGCAGACACACTCGGCGTGTTTTCCAGCCCTGCGTGCTCTCTTTCGGGGATACTAATCCTGCCACAATGCTGGGATTTACGTTGTCCGCTTGGATCTCTGTGCCCTTTCCTGGTGTGTTAATTCTGGCTTGTTTTGCTCGTCAGAATGTCTTAAGACCCCAGTGAACGGCAGCCCGTCCTGCCCGTGGTGCCCGCGGCTTGCGGTGGGCAGGCTGGAGATGCTGATCTCCCGCAGCCTCCCCAGCGCTCGGGAGGACACGCCGGTCCTGCTGCAATTGAAACGGAGCTCTAGTTGCACTTGTGTTTTACGTCCTTTTACCCGGGCTGTCCAGGCTGCTCCGTGTCAGCTGGCCGGGCTGAAGGGTGTCCTGGAAAGCGAGTGGGGCCACGTCAGAGTCTGCACAAGTTCAGGCCTTGCAAATGTGGCATTTTTAATGCTCTCATTCCTGCTGTTTTCCGCAGAGAGCAGAATTTTCCATGTCCAACTTGTGGGTGTCTTTTTTTTTTTTTTTTTCCTCTTTTTCCCCCTGAATTCCTTGTTTCATTCTGGCCTTGCCGTGCCAGCAGTAACTGCAGCTCGCTGGGCACCTCCTGCCGGCAGCCCCGGCGCGGGAGGGTCTCTGCGGCACCGCAGGCTGCAGGCTCCATCTCGCCCTCGCTCGGCCGGGCCCCTTGCTGCGTGCGGCCTCCTCGCGCAGCAGCGCGGCCCGGCGCTCCCGAGGGACAGCCGCTTCCCTCGCCGCCCCTGCCAGATGCCTCCCGCCACTGTTCCCCTGCGCCGCTTCCCAAAGGCGCCGTTCCCGGCCCCGAGACCGCCCTTGGCTGCCGCCACCCGCCCCAAGCCTGATTCCCCCGTGGGTGGAAAGAGGCAGCGGAGAGCCGGGTTCCCCACGGGGCTTCTGCTTTGGGGGCCGTCGAGGAGGCCTTTTGGCAGGTGGTCAATCGTTGTTTTTATTTATTTATTTATTTATTAGCACTGTTGAGTTGCTCCTGCGCATGGGCTGAGGTGCTGCGAGCCGAAGCTCCTTCCCAGAGCACAGCTCAGCAGCAGCAGCTTTCCCAGGCGTTTTCCTGAGGTACATCAGATGTCTGACCAATCCCACCAACTTTGCAAAGGGACCAAGTTTGGTATTAGAAATAACCTCTGCAGGGAGAGCAGTCTGGGGTCAGGAGTGCCAGATTTGGGGAAGAGTAGCCCCGCTCTTCATGTGGAGGTTTTGGTCCGGTAGAGGTGATATCCTGAGGCACCAGCTCGGGAGCATTGGTGCTGGACCTGTGTTTCACCCTTTCTGAGGGCTCCACAGGGATGTCCCCTCTCATTAAAAATGCTGGGATCCATAACATGTCCCCTCTCCCGTCAGGCCCCCGTTGGGGTACAGCTCTGGGAAGAACCTGCCGCAGGCCCAATCCTACGGTTGCGCTCTGGCATCTCGCAGGTTGCCTCTTCCTCAAGACCCCAGAACAGACAGAGCTAGCGGTGACACCGTCTTTTCTATCCTTTCCCGCACACAGTCCCAAAAGGTGTTTTTCAAATCTTATAATTAAATTCAGAAGTTCTAATATGAACTATGGGGAAAAAAAAATCAGTAGAGCCAGTCTGTAAAATGAAGTCTCAAGGTAACACGCACTCAATCTTGGACATGTGGAGTGCCACTACATAAATATTTAATACCCCTTTAAAGCAGCTGATTTAACATGTGAAGTAATCTTAACAATTCCTGCTGTTTCAGCCCCGTCTTCCCCAAACACATTTAAATAAACCAGTGTCTTTGTGGCCTCTGGAACCATAATCTCATGTCTCCTGGGGGCATGCATGAGTTTTAGGTGAAGAATGGAGACGATGGACCCTTCGGGGACCAGGATTAGCTTTAATCTTGAGGTGGTTCTTACAATTGTAGGACTCTGTGTTCGGGGGAATGTGAGCTGATGGATCGTTCCTGGTGGGACTTCTTATGTTTTTCCCCATGAAATACTACCAGTGCAAAACAGACTGACCTTGGAGCCCACAGGAGTCAACTTGATGAAGAGCTTAGTTGGAGCTGGAGTGACAATTGGAAGCCAAATGAATCATATCAAGTGTGACCATTACAGGCCTGAAAATGATTCTTAATTAACCACTGATCCTCTGTGGTAGCAAGTTTCCAAAATCTGTGAATCCATGAGGGAACCAGCGAAAATGTACGAGTAGCAATTTACCTAATCTAATAGCTCTGCCGGGCTGCCTGTGTGACGCTGCTTTTATTTTCCTTGTCTCATGCCACGCATTAGATGGTTCCTCGGTGTTTGGCCTGGTTTGGCAAGACCCTTCAAAGGACTGTATTGCCTACCACACTTAGCAGGAAACCTGAACTTGTGCAGTACGATCAGGCCATCTTTCCACTTTGTTCTTCCATCATTTCCTTTTGAATTGTGAAACTGTTAGAATATGCCACTTATTTGAAGGGTCCCGTGGGTAGTCCTTCGCTTTCAATGTTAACCAAACAGGCAGTTATTTCTTTTCTTATCCAGAGTGCTAATTTTGTTGTAGCGTTGGCCACGTTACTGTGAACCTTCGCTCGCTGTTGTACCGTTCTGAGGGGAAGGTCACTCATTCTTCTGTGCTCTTTAACAGGCATGTCCAGACATCCTCCAGCTCCTGATATCCCCACCTTCTATCCCTTGTCTCCAGGGGGTGTTGGACAGATAACACCACCTCTTGGCTGGTAAGAGCTTTCAGCTTCTTTTCAGAGGGGGGTGCATGTTCATACCGTCCACTGCTGCCGAATCAATGGCAGCATTTACAAAATAAGGGTGTCGCTGCAGCAAGAAATTACTATGTTATTTTAGTTTAAAAGATCAAAAAATGTTGATCTTTGAAATGAATTGAATCTGGTTTTTGAACACGTACCGAAATTGAAGTGTGAGGATTTCACTTTGAAGTCTATGTATTTCTTATGGCTCAGATTTGTGGCTCTTGGCATTTGGAAAGATAGCAAAAAACAGTTCTCAAGGAATTAAATGTAAATTTTTAATAAACAAAATTGCAATTACAGAGGGGAGGGGAGGTAAGAAGAAACTTTGAAGTGTGTGTGGGGGGAAATCTTGAAACTGCATCAAAATGGAGAGCAAACTTTTGTAGTCTACTGCTTTTCACAGTTCCAGCATGGAGGAAGACCTCAGTCAGTGGGAGACTGCAGTTCTTTTTAGTATTAGCCCTGTAGGGATCTTTCCCTGCACTCACTGTCTCTCATGGAGAGGAAGCACAACATTTTCAGAGTGATCGATTCTGCAGGCTGCTTTCTTGTGTCTGCTTGGGGCAGGTGGATGCTGACCCTCACTTCTGTAGGGACAGGGTAGGAGCAAACTCAGCAACAACTTGCTTCAGGTCTTTTTTTAAACTAATCTGTGCACTCCACAATTGAGTGATATAAATAAATATGTATATTTTTTTATTATTATTTTCCTTTATGTGCCTATGTATGCTATGAAAGTACACTCCAAATGATAAAAGAGTAGAGAAACTAGAGACCAGAGACCGTAAAATGCTCTGTTGCCAGAGAATCTTTCGGGAAGAGTCATATGCCCTTTTTGAGCAAATGATAGTGGTTATAGAGCTAAAATACGGGAGCACCTGCCTATTTTTTTTTATTATTTTATATTGTTGTTCCTTCCTTCCTGTGCATTGCTGCTAGGCTGACTCCCACCTCCACCACTACCAGGCAGCTCCTGGCACTCGTTTTCCAGATGTGGTCAGTCATTTCTTCAGATGGTTCCTTGAGGCAGCAGCGGGGAGGAGGCAGAGCTGGAGAGAGAAACAGGAGGAGAGATGCACGTGGTTTTGCAGAGTTGGGGAGCGCTCAGGGGTGCTCGCTTCCAGCTGCCCTCTGTGCTTTACTGCTGTGGCTTCCAGCTCTGCCTTGGGTGCAGCATTGTTGAGGCTTCCTCCACTTTTTTTTTTCTCTTCTATTTGAGCACTGGTCTCTTCAAATAAGGTATTCAAAGTGTGGAAATTGTATCCTAGACCTTGAAAAGGCTTGAATCCCTTTTGTTCCCCTTAGAAACACTGATCAGTCAGTCCATGGGTTCAAATAGAGCTAATACATGCCAGGTCTTTCAGAGCTGGTCCAGATATTTGGTCCAAATGTGCACATCACCATAGCATGATCCTTAAGTATGATAATTCTGGTCAGGATCTGACCAGAAGTTGGAAGTAAACAAAATGTAGTGATAATAATAAAAGCTGAATAATCCAAATTATATGTTGATGATAAAAATATTTTTATATGTGTACATGGGCCGAGGTAAGAATTGCATACAAGATTCTTCTGTTGGTTTGCAAAGTTTGCACTTTAAGTAGTTAAGATGTATGTCTTCTATGTTTTTAGTTTTTTGTTTTTTAAAAATCAGATAAGCTCTAATTTCTTAAAAATGCTGTCCACTTGTTCCTTCCCATAGGAGATGCAAATGAAGAGAGTCATAATCTTTCAAAGACTTCATAAGATTGTCCAAAAGGTTTCCAGATTGATAGTTCATAGGCCAGTATTCTTGCACAGATCTACACTGGGACTGTTTGGAATAAAATGCCCCCTCCTTTTTTTTTTTAGAGCTGATTAACTGGATCTGCTTCCAGTTAAAATTAGGAATGAGAGACAGGGTGTCCATGCGTGCACTGCTTTCCTCCCCAAGGGAAACCTAAACTGGGAATCTTCTGAAACAAGGAGAAGGTCCTAAGTGTTCAGGGATTCGTTAGCTTTGAATCTACTTATTACTATTTTTGTTTTTGTTTTTGTCTCGCTCTGAGTTCCCATCAAGTGCTTATGACTCTAGAGTAACTATTTAATACCGTTTCATGTTATTGATGGGTTCCTTTCTTCTGTGACCTCAGGCAAGGTCAGCCTGTATATCCCATCTCGAGTGGATTCAGGCAGCCCTATCCATCCTCACTCTCAGTCGACCCTTCCATGTCCAGGTAGGTGTAGGAGGTGAATGACTGACTGGGGAGTAACTGCTGGCATTACAGGGCAGGTGGCCCTCCTGCTTGCATCTTGGTCTGTCTTTGCTTGCTTTTCAGTCAGCTAAAACTTTATGCACACATTTTTATTTAACATATTTGTGTATATGCAGTTTGCCTGGATCCCACACTGGTCTCCTTCATTTTTTTTCCTGGCAGTCTCTGAAGTATTGCAATTAGGAACACTGGAGAATTGTTGGGGTTAATTGAACTGTTTTACCTGAAACGAGATCGTGAGCTCATTTCCAGATGCTACGTATCGCAGGCTTCCTTGGCTTTTATTCACACAAGCAAGAAACCAGGTGGATTATCACTGTAGTCTGGATTCTGTGGTTTTAATTTCAAAGTTGTTGGTAATGAGTCCTGAACCACTTAGGTATCAGTCCATGTGGCAACTTGCTCTCATGTGGGTATTTCATAGCCCAAAGCCGTCCCTGGGAAGGGATGCCAGCACCGTGTGTCTGCACTGGTGTGTGAATCAGGCGCTGTGTCTTTATGTGCAAGTGCCAGCAACGCTAACTGAGACTCGCCCGTGACACTGCAGGCCTCCTCTCCTGTGCTTCTGCATCCTGGCTTGGTGTGCATGAGGTTGCAATAGGCCATTCTGGGGTTTTTTTTGTGTGTGTGTGACCTGTGGAAGAAAACCTTGGGCCTGAGGAGTTAACTTAAGCCCCTTGGCAAGTCGTAGATCCTCTTGGCTTTGTTGGTGTGGTTTCCTTTGGGTTATTGCTGTCCCTTTGCTTCCCTAAGGGGGAATGAAAGGAAGAGCCAGTCAGGGAGACTGGGAAGACAGGAAGAAAAGCCATCCTTTCTCCATAACAGAATGACTCCATTGGGTCACAGATATTCTGTGCTCGCTTTGCTTTGCTGGAGTGCAGCAATGGGCAAAGGGATGGGGAAGGGAGAAGAGAGAAGGTGGGCATGACTCCTCAGTAGGCACTCGGCAGCCAATGGAGCAGGAACTTGCCTTTCACGGCACTGGGATCTTCTACCAGGTCAAAGTAACGCAGGCAACTTTTCTGCTGCACTGGGATTGCACCATGAAGCACCATGAACACGTGTCTCATCTTGGCCTTGGGGATGAAATGAGGTAGTAGGGTGGGATATTGGAGTTAGTAGTACTTCGGTTTTGTTTTCTATTTTTCTTCTGGCACAAAAGGAAGGAAGTTTCAGGCATAAGTATCACTAACTTTATATTATTTTATTTTTTCCCTTTTTCTTCTTGACTACAGGAATTTTTTATTTAAGTATTTGGAGGAAATAGTTGAGTGACATTAAAATCTTCAAGTGTTTTGAAAAGCAAGAGATTCCATGGAGAGCTATCAGGGACTTCTTAAACAGACTCTTCTTCCTTTATTATGTTGTTTTCTGCATGGCAGTTCTTCCTTTGCATTGGCTGGTGGTGGATATTTTAAGAATGCCTATATCTTGGTGTGGAACTGCGGTTTTTGGTTAAGAAATATGTGTTGTTATTGCTAGTCAGTCTAACAGTACAACCATTAAATGTTTCCTGTGTGCACTGCTAAAGCTATTTTCCTGAAAGGTAATAAAGTAACATCCTCAAAAACAAAATGTTGGCTTATATTTGTATTTCTGGAATTGACCAGTTGCAATGCACGAATCTTAGCCATATATTTTTCATGTGCTCTTAAGGAATTGTCAGCAGTCATGTGAGTGTTTGAGGGCTGTCTGCGATAGCGTTATGGACCTTTCTTCATTTTTTCTTTTAGGTTTTCACATCATATGATTCCTGGTCCTCCAGGCCCTCACACAACTGGAATCCCTCACCCAGCTATTGTAACACCTCAAGTCAAACAAGAGCATCCACACAACGACAGTGAGCTAATGCATGTGTGAGTCTGCCTTTCTGCACTAGCCCTTAATCTGCAAATGCTTGAGAACTCTATTAAAAGAAGAGTCAAGGAGGTAAAATAAAGGGAACAAGTGTCTTTCATGAGATGTTTGAATTTTAAACCTTCTCCTATAATTGCAGTGGGAGATGTGAGCTGTTTTGGGGGAAGAATAATGAGATGTGAAGCCAGTATTCCTTCCAGCCCAGCACTTCCTAGCTATCAGCCACAGTCATCTTGATTTGGACATGGACATGGAGCTGTCTTCCTGGGGATGTTGTTTGAGAATGAACTCATGATCCTCTATTGGATAAGGTCTTTAACTGCAAAATCTTTACTAAAAAGTGCAAGCAGCATTTATGCTTGGTAGTTGAAGGCAAAAGGCTTAAAAAAATAGTGGATGTCTGTAGCAATGGCCTTCTAAGTGTTATTTGCCAACCTCAAACCCTCCTTGAGTACTGAATTATTTTCTAAAGCCAGTTCCCTGAAAAGATGTAAAATGTATGGGACATGACCAGTGCAATTCACATTCTTACTAATTTTATGCTATTGCAGCCTGGAAATTTTCCATTGGGTGCTTCTTTTTATCAGGCTGAAGGTAAATAGATGCTTTTTTTTTTTTTTTTTTTTTTTTCTTCTCTCCCCTCCTTCCCCCACCACGTTTTAGGAAGCCTCAGCACGAACAGAGAAAAGAACAAGAGCCAAAAAGACCTCATATTAAGAAACCTCTGAACGCTTTCATGTTGTACATGAAAGAAATGAGAGCGAACGTTGTAGCAGAGTGTACTCTGAAAGAAAGCGCAGCCATCAACCAGATTCTTGGCAGAAGGGTACGTATAGCAGGGTGTGTGTGTGTGTGCTCACGTGTGCTGCTAATTTGTGCTTCCCCTTGGCGGGTGTGATGGCTCACTTTCTGCTTGAGGTGTTAACTAATGTGCAGCTATCAAATTAGCTAGAAGATGAAACACGCGACTAAAAATAAAAGCAGTATGCTGCTTTTTCTTTTTTCAGTGTTACCCACATCATCAGGCTGGCGTGTCTGGTCCATTCATGTCACCCTGTCTGCACCTCGCGCGTTAAATATTCCTGTTCGCACATGGAAGGATCCCTGCCTTGGTCCTCCTACAAGGTGGCATTCATGAGAGCAGGAGAGGCTCATTTATAGGTAGCAACACTCAATGCTAATGGAGATAGATCTCAGCAGGGAGTATCAGTATGATGAAGGTCTGAACACAAAAACATGTAGGTTGGAAGGGACCTCCTGAGGTCATCAAGTCCAGCCCCAGCCAGAGCAGGCCCAGTTACATGGGGTTGTTCTGGGGGTTGTCCAGACAGGTTTTGCCCATCTCGGAAGTCACCAGCCTGTGCTGATCATCCTAGGGCGCATTCCAGAGCCCTGCTGACAGCATCTGCCTTGTGGCATCCCAGGCAAGTTTTGTTTTTTTCTGGGAAAAAAATGCAGGCCAACCCACAGCTGCAAACTGTGTGTGCTTTCAGGGTTGCTCCTCTGAAAGGAAAGAACCAAAGATAAGTGTCCCTGGTCATCTCTGATTTATTTGTCCTAGAAGTTAGACTGATGACTTTCATAGCAATTTGAGTTTGAGAATAGATGCTCTGACCCCCTCTCTCTGAGGAGTGCCTCAGCAAGAGGCACTGCAGCTCTCTGGGGGGAAAAACAGTGTGCTTTGCAGTAGGAAGCCATTAACTGCTGCTTTTCTGTTAGCTTCTGAAGACTTGTTTTTCCTCAACTGGGTTTGAAATCTTTCATTTCTTGTCTTGGTTCTTGCAAACCTCTTTTTGACACTCTTGTTACTTCTTCTTAAAGGACTTCTTGGTGCTTGCATTTGCTGTTCTCTCCTACAAGTCTTACTCCCACAATAGCTGGTCTTAGCTTCTCAGAATGTCGGTCTCATTTTCCTGGCCAGAATGATGGCAGTGGCTTTTTTATCACCACTCCAGCAGTGAATCAGACCTCAGCACTCTGTAGTCTGTTTTTTTCCACAGTTTTGACTCCTCTTTCCCAATTACTCTTCACTGTGAAAATACCGCAAGTTCCACTTGCCCAGTGGTACAAACAATGCATGAGTTATCAAATATAATTGCCTGGAGATTAATTATTATCAAATGTTTTGTGCTCAGCTACCCTGGCTGCTGTTTACTATGTGCTGTGCCACCCCTGCCCTCCAGAGCTTACGCTTGGCGTGGTGCTGGACTTCCTAATGCTCTTTCTTCTCCTTCCCCTCATACTTCTGTGTGCTCTAGATCTTAAATCAGCAGTTCTTCACAGCAATAAACAAGTGTTGAAGGATAAAAAAAACTACTCTCCCTGAAAAGGCAGCTTTACGGACCAGTTGGGTTTGCAGCAGGGAAGGGCGCCAACCTCTAAGGGATGTGGTGTAGAAAAGGCTTTTCTCTGTATGTTTTGAATTTTGTTTTGAATGTTGTTGCTAGCCCAGGAGTTTTTAAGGGTGGATACTGAAGCTATCGAGAAGTGCAAGTCCGGCAGCGTTGCCACGCAGGAACAGTTGTACAACTTGCAGGAAAGAGGGATGCTAGAAAACGAAGTGGAACGTGCCTAACAGTAGAACTGCTTCGTGAAGTTACAGGAAAACATCACGTAACTGTAAAAACTTCTAGCAGTGTTTTGAGTGGAAAAATAAGTTTCCATTCTTAGATGTTTTACCTTCATCTTTCTGGTAAGGCAGCTACTTTCAGTATACCCTCTTGCTATCAGCAAACCATCTCTGCAGAAGAAGGGGCTGTCTCCTTATCTTATTCTTAGGCTTGTTTCCCTTCAGTTGTAGCGAACCAGAAATGTGTCCCCTGGCAGCAGGCTGAGGCAGTCTGAGCCTTGTCGTCCAGCCACTTTCTGTCCTGGAGTTCGGCTGCCTCGGTCCTCTCCTCGTCCGCGCTGCTCTTGGGGTAGAATTTGTTCCGCGGTCGGAACTTTGCATTTTCCGAACCTCCTGACATGGATTCCTTAGGTGCAAAGGAAACATGCTAGTTCCTCAAGTGTTTGCCACCTTGCAGCCTCGCAGCGCCGTGTGTGGAATATCGGAGTTGCAGATCGGCTGCTTTCAGTAACACATCCAACTTGCCAAATCTGGACAGACAAGCCTTTTTGTTCACATCTTCTGACATGTAACAAAGCGACGTATTAAATCCTACAAATATGATCTGACCTG
The DNA here is from genome assembly GCA_034781795.1 of Crypturellus tataupa. NCBI lineage: Eukaryota > Metazoa > Chordata > Aves > Tinamiformes > Tinamidae > Crypturellus > Crypturellus tataupa. The sequence goes on along the minus strand of JAWLRI010000756.1, from coordinate 542,114 downwards.
AAATCCTGGTTCTATAAATTATTCTTGCTTGAGTGTCTCACTGATTTCATGTCTGTCTTTTCATTAATATCTTCTCTCTTTCTGCTCGCCTTTCCACTCTGTGTGTTGTCAAGGTCAAATATGAAAATAAGGCTAATGCTGCAGTGGAAGCTGATTCAAAAAAAGATCTTTTTCCTCTTTTTTTGCTTTAGATTGTAGGTGTTTCAGCAAGAACATAATGAATAGATACAGATACAGTTGGAGCCTTTACAACCTTGCAGATTTTGTTTCTTCAAGGTAGATAAAGCAGGAAATCTGTCCTTCCTTGGCCATACAGCTCAACTCCTGCACTTTCGAAAACAACAGTTCAGTGGCTTGGGGATCCTGGACACTTTTCGCAGTTGCCATTTTCTTTTCTTCTGTGGCTACAAGGAGAAATCAAAATGCAAATACCTTGAAGCTCAGCGCCTCGAAGGTGATCTTGGAAAAGGAGCCTGCTGGTGCCCTGCACCTGTGTTACTCCTTTGACATTGGAGCTGAAAACCAGTGTGAAGACACATCTTAAAAACAAGAGAGCAAAGGCTCTGCTAGGGGAGAATGCAAGCGCCCTTACAAGCTGCACAAACACTGTCTGTTTTGGCATGACCTAGAATATTTTTACGTAGTGTGGGTCTGTAGTAGATTATTTGGCGAGACCCACGTTCCATAAATGATTTTTGTCTTGCTTAAGGCACTTGACAGTGGTAGAGTTGACAAGTGCCTGAATGTTGGTCAGTAAACAGGGGTGCTTCTAGTTGCTAATGAATTTCGTCTTTGCAGGAGGAAAGCACAAAGTCACAAAAACACTTGCTAATGTCATCTGTTGCCCAACTATGAGTTATTTCTCCCTCTAATACTGTGTTTATTTTATTTGCAGTGGCATGCTCTCTCCCGTGAAGAACAAGCGAAATATTATGAACTAGCTCGTAAAGAAAGGCAGCTACACATGCAGCTTTATCCAGGCTGGTCTGCAAGAGACAACTATGTAAGTCACTCACTGGGAGTTTCTTTGAAAATTAATCTCCTTTACCTAATGTGCGTGGGGTTGGGCTGTGTGTGTGTAGGTGGAAAAAAACTGTGGAAAGCTCTGGAAGGAGAAATGGTGAAGAAACACGCGTGAGCCTTATATTTAGCTGTGCTTCAGGCATGCAGAATACTTTGGATTTTGTGGTTGATAGTGCAGTGTATCTTATGAAGGCCACAATTTTTAAGGGAAAAAACAGCTTTTTGATTTTTTTTTTTTTCCCTCTAGGACAATCATCACTATAGGCTGCTTATATTGTACTGTACAGCTGTGAACTTTTCCATAATTTTCTAACTGATAACTTGCCATCCAAAAATCCTCTTTAAACTTCAGCAGAGCCCAGGTGTCTTGATGCAAGCTAAACTTTAGTTGAACGTAATTCAGGATGGTTTTATCTGAAAGGAAGTGCACAAAATTTGTGTAGTGACCTTTATGATAGATTCTGCTTTCATAGAATTTAGCAAAGATAGGAAATTTTCTTAAAATAACCAATACCAGATGAAAGTTAATACCAACAGTGCAGGCATTAATAACATTGTCAGCATTTAAATGACTCTTTTGCTAAAACTGTAGAGAGGCAAGATCTTTTTGCTGTGGGAAACAGGATGTAAGATCTTCACATTGGTTGCGGCAGTTGGAAACTGCCTTGCAGTTTAGTTGCATGACTTAGGGGTGACTCCTCTTCTTGTCTGATATGGCTGGATTTCATAAAACAGGGTGATTTAAAAAACATAAAATTTGCTACTTAGTTTTGATTCTTCTGTTTTGGTTTGTCTGGTTGTTCAGGCTGTCGGCAGCCTTAGGAGAACACTAAGCATTGCTGTTCATCTGCTGACAATAGCTGGATACTTCTCATTACAAGGTTTTGTTACCAACACCCAAAGCATTCATGCAAAGCTGTGCGATAGCCGTTAGGAGGAACGGTGTCTTCACAATGTAGTATTGTCAGGGTGTGCTGAAGTAGTCAGAAATTGCTGCAGTTGGGACTGCTAACAGCTGGTTTTCAGCCTAGCCTTTTCCTTCTAATTTTCTGATTTTGATATTGCCTAGGATCTCAAACTGGCACTCAGTAGGTTTTAGAACTTGAAGTCAGACTGCTCCAAGGAATAAAATGGACTAGTGCTCACATGATTTTTTTTCCCTGTTAATAGCTGCAGTAATGCAGTGTCTCTAAAGCAGCCTGGTCTTGGTGCCTCAGTGATAAAGCTCACTGCTGTGAACGTCCCAGAGCCCTGGAAGTCTCCTTTCTTGTTCCTGATCTTGCTCCTGTCTTCGGGAGCTCACTCACAAAACGTTGCCTGGCCCTGTTGCCAGCCTCAGGAGAAGTAAGGGCAGAGCTTAAGAATTGTGCACGCTGGGACTGGCACACCAGGCTGGAAACCACCTAAACTTCTCTGCCAGTAGCTTCTCACAAGCCAGTGGTTGGGCCCGTGATTCACTGTCCATTGCTGACTGCTGCAACAGTTTGAGGTGGTTTTGCACATCCCCTGCTCTCTGTCCCACCGCTCTCTCCTTTCAATGGCTCCAGTTGCAGTTGGACACAAGCACAAGTCCTCCCCGCTTGGCACAGTCTGCGCTGGAGTGTCCAGCTGCAAAGTTGCTGGCTTGCACCCTGGGGCAAGCCATGGTCATCTTGGGTGCTTTCAACACCCTGTCTGCTGCTGCCATGTGCACCAGTATTAGTATCTGAATGTGTGAACGGTTTCTGTAGGAGCTGTAAATTATGATATCAACATAAGTGTCATCGGTTTATTAAGCATGAGAAGTTCTCTTGATGCTTGCAGTTGCCAGCGTTAGCTGAAAAAGAGCCAGAAATAGTAATTTCATGCAGACAGAAAAATGTGTAATGTCTGTGTATATATATATTCCTCCATAGATGCAGAGAGCAAAACTTGCTCCCATTGAAACAGTTGGAATTGGGTTAGAAAATGATTTAGCTATTCTGATTTTTTTTTTCCTTAACCACTTTTTTCACAGTAATCTTGATGTGGATTTTGCCAGCTGGCTTTGTGTGTGTGTGTGTTGTAAGGTAGCAGGGAGAGACAAATATAGTTGGCTGTGCATAATGATTTGGTAAAATTGCTTCTTTTGCAGGGGAAGAAAAAGAAGAGGAAGAGAGAGAAGTTACAGGAATCAGCATCAGGTAGGCTGTGTGACTGAATCTTTCCTACCATTCCCTTTAGGTATATTTTAGAAACCGGGGCTGGTGCTATTTATTTTTTACATGCTTCTCTCTGACACCTGCTTCTTACTGATGTCGTTGTCTTAAGATAACTCGCTTAAATGCAAGCTTGTATGAATGCACACAATGCGGGTTTCCTTTCCCTGACACCTATCCCCTATAGATGTCGCGACTCCTCAACATCTCTGGTCGAGCTTATGCATTGCTGTCATCGCTGTCTTGCTTTACCTTTTGCTTTTTCTCCTCATTCAGTATTCTGTTATCCTTAGACTTAACCATATGTGTCAAATGGTATGGGGGATTACTGGATGCTGGAAACTTTTCTGTAGCTACGGTAGTTTTTCTCACTGTATTTTGCATTTCTGTGTACACTAACAGCTGCCTAGTAGGTTGGCTCAAAGCATCAGTGAGGTCTCTGCTTTTTAAAATATATATATATTTATATATATATAAAAAAAATCTTCTCTTTTTTTCCCAAAAAAAATGGCTGGTATAAGAACAATAAAAAAAAAAAAAAAAAAAAAAAACACACACACACACACAAAAATCCATGTAATATTATAGCATACAGACTTATTTGGAATGTGCAAAAACTCTGTAATGGAAATTTGTTAAAGGAAAACCATCTTCTACAGGTACAGGCCCCAGAATGACTGCTGCCTACATCTGAAGCATGGTAAGAACATCTCTAAAGTTTCCTGCTACAACTGAATTGTAAAATAAATTTTCTTATAAATTTTACTCAATAATATGAACTTAGCAAAAATTGCAGAAGTTTCATGGTTTTTATACCGGCTATCTATTAGGTGTTTACCATTTTACTTTCTTACCTTGACATTTTCGAACTGACCGTACCTCACTGACTCGCTGCAAGTCTGCCTGTGAAGCACAAGGTGGTTTTATCCAGCAATGTTAACCCTCCCAGCCAGCAGTGTCACAGCTCACACAGAGCACGTTACAAGTTGGCTTTGCAGTACAGTTCATGTGCTGATGTCTTCAAGGTGCTGGCTGGCCGGGTACCCTGATTTATCTGTATACTAACAACGTATCAGCTAAGAAAGTAGGACTGTTTCAGTTATATGAAGAATTCTCCCGTGATGGTACAGTGGTATTTTGTGTGTGGTATGGATTTTTTTAGTAGTTCCAGTGTGTGCTCTCCATCCTGCAGATTTTTCTCCTTTCGTGTCATCTTTGCGGACGGTGGAATGACTAGTTATTACACCTATCCAGTAACAGCATCTAGTATGATTGTCAGTGCACGCTGTACCACAGGGAGGTTCTCATTTCTTTGTGTTTATGTTGGAAGACTGTTGGTCCCTCCCTTCTTCCCCCACAGTGTGATACGTTTTGTAGTAGGAATGGAGTTCATTTGCAGTAATAGTGCCTTAGTGCAATAAAATTAACCCAGACTGTACTTAAGAGATCCTTGTGAATTCCAGGAACTATGCAAAAGTAAGTCTCTAAATTTAACTTGGCCTGACAGTAGACATTCTCCCCTTTCCCTCTAACTTGTTTAGCCACATGATCCCCTTGCCACTCAAAACAGCCAGCAGAGCAGCCTCCTGTTGGCTTTTTTTCTGCATGGACTTTCAGCCAGAGAAATCCAAGTTAACTTTTCTGCACAGCGTTGTCAGTCATCAGCCAGTCAGCATGATTCAGGGTTCTGTAGTTACGCCATGTGTTGGTTAGTCTAAACTTGCTTGGGTTTAAGAGTTTATTGGAAAATACTGAAATAAAGTGAAAAGATACAAAAAGCACACTGCTTAGCAGGAAAGGTTCAGGCAAGCTGAGGGTCTTGTCCACTACAATATGCTTGTTTTTGCTTGCTGATTTAGGTGTGGATTGCAGCATTTGGGTTCTACAGCCTCTACTACAGATGGTTCTGTGAAATGTTATTAGTTACTACCCTAGGTAGTATACCCCCAAAACAACAACAAAAAAGTGTTTTAACCTTGAGTTTTATAATTAATATTTCAGGTTAGTGCCCAAGTACAAGTTCATGTTGTGAATGTTTTTTTCTTTTGGTGTGAGGACAATACCAATAAGTAAGTGAAACATTGAATCTTATCTGAGTGCTAGGATCAGAAACAACCAGTGTTCATGTGACAGTTAAGCACTGGAGAATATTTGGTTTCTCAGCCACTGTACAATCTAAGGATGGCTGTCTTGCTTACATTGACCTACTTTTGTGAGAGTTTCTCTCTGTTTTCACTCTCAGTAGCTGAGAATGAGCTGAAATAGAAGAGGATGAATGTTATATGTGTTTTCTTTCTTTATGTTTTACACTCCTCCCCTTCTGCTCTGTGACAGTACGGAAGCTGTTGTTTGTGTTACCTGTCTCTGTCCACGTGCAACTTATACCAAGGAGTATCGGAGCGATAGGAACATTACCTCCACTGAAGGAGAGCGTGCTCTCGACTCCATGTGCCCACGTAGGCAGCTTCACTAAATGTTGCGTGCCCAGCGAACACTCTCTGCTGCAGGCATACGGGTGTACTCTGGCTGCAAGTAAAATGCACACAGTGATTTAGAGAACCTGAACCAACCACACTTCAAAGAAAGCTTCCTAAAGTTAAGAGTCTTGCCCTTTGCAAGCCTAATCCAAGGAATGTTTTACCCACAACTGTAATATATTTTACCAGGTCCACAGCAGAGCTGTTGTAGCCTTGACTGAATGGAGTTCAGAAGCTGGGAATGCAGCAAAGAACCCTTGGAAAGCTGATGTTTGCCTCCTTTCTATCCATATGGCGGGTGCATGAGAGAGCAGTATGGAAGAGGGGGAAGGAGGGTGGGAGGTCTGGGAAGGAGACAAATGCTTGGTTATCTGAGAGGAATCCGAAATGTGTAGGTGGCAAGACCAAAGAAAGAATCTCTAGATCAGCACAAAGGCGATCAGCCAGAGTTGTAATTACGGTGACGTAAGTGAGAAGGATGAAGCAGGGGGAGGCTTGCGTGGTGGGATGTTCAGAGGAAAGTAACGGAAGAGACGTGAGACAGAAGTGATTCAAGAGAGGGTGAAAGTTTTTGTCTGAATGTTGTTGCGGCACATAACTGATCTTTAAGATGGGGCTCTGACCTGCATTTGGGCCACTTCATCCTTTGAGCAGTGAAATCAAGCTGCTAGGTGTCAGAAGTGAAGACGTCTGATTTCCTTTATGATTTGACTTCTGAAAGGAAATAAGAAAAGATGATCGATTTTATGCCTATTTTTAATTAACTGAAGAAATATAAAGGTGCTCACAAAATCTCCTGGAGTGTTCAGCAACATAGAAATAGTTAACTTTTTATAACTTGCTGACTGCAGTAATTCCAAAAGGCACATTGGTTGACGTATGGCAGGATGAAACTGGGAGCTCCTCCTAAGTTATATAATTTAAAACTCTGTTCTGGAGTCTCTTCAAGGGAAAAGACTTCTCTATCACTCAAGAAGAGTATAAAACTTCTCTATCACTCAAGAAGAGTGATAGAGAAGTTTTATAGGCATTTGAAAAACCTATGTGAAAAAGCATGTATGTGGCTTATGAAATTCCATGACATTTAGCTTAGCATTTTTTTTTTCTTCAAATGAGAAGAAAAACTTGACTAATGCTGATTTATAATCAGAAGGGCTTAAAAGGATCAGATTAAGACTGTTTAAACAATGACTAATTATTACATTTCAAATCCCTTACATGGATATCAGAGCCAAAATTCTGTGCAGAAGTGATTTTTACATAGTGTGTAACAATCCAGAGTGGCTTATTTTTGTCTCACTAGTAAGATGGAGTGGCGTTATGAAAGCAGACAATCCAAGTGGACCAGTCTGCAGTCAGAAGACTGTGGAAAAGCACTGTGTGATGACTGCGGTCATATCTGACCGCTGGTTTCTGGCCAGCATCCTAGAAAAGGGGGTGTGATGTGTTGCCTTCTGAAGGCAATGATTTGTGACATGGCTTGTCCGGGGCTCTCAAAATTGCTGCTAAAGTAGTTTAAAACAAAAGAAATGCCCTGTCCATGCCCTTGGCTGTTCAGAGCTTTCAAATATAGCCTGGAGGATTGGTGCAGAAGTTGGTGTGTGAGCAGCTGTGTGATGGTGGTGCAGAGGCATGTCCTCATTCACTTTAAAACTTGTGCAGCTTCTGTGTGAGCTGCACTTCGCCCAGTAAGGAGGGCACTTATTGCAGGCCAGGCAGGTGAAGAGGAAGGCTTACAGCACCATCAGCACCCTCGGCCCTGTGGGAGAAGAGCAGATGGGGGAGCCCAACAGTTGGGCTTTTCTTTATCCCAAACAAGACTGAGAAGTAGTACAAGCAATGAGTTTGCTGCTCTCCCCATGCAAGTGCCATCTTTGAATATTAAAAGCAGTCAGGACAGGAAAGTACAGGGCCTCTTCTGAGGGTTTAATGCTGCATAAAAGTGTACCTTATAAAAGACCAATAAAGAAAGTGAAAAATGAACAGAATAAAATTTGTTAGATCGAAACACTTTGTTATATTATCAAAACGGATGTTCAAAGTTCTTCAGTGTTTCTTTTTCCAGTTAGGCATAGAAATTGCCCAGGACAAGGCCACAAAGCTCACATAGAGCCCCTACTGCAAGAAGAGTCTGTGCCTGGCCTTGCTCATCCTTGCAGGCTGAAAGAAAACTTCTTTTCAGGCTCTTGAACACCAAGGGAAGAAGCACCGAGGAGCAGGCAGGCAGTGGCTGGCAGGTACAGGAGCACTGACACCTGCTGGGAGGGATGCAGTAGAGCACACGCGAGCTCCGCACTTGGCGCGGGGCGCAGGAGAGGTGTGCGAGGGGAGCTGGCATCTCGTGTTTTAGATGGAAAAAGAGCAGAAGGAGTTAAATTCTAGTAGCAGTTGGCTGGTGAGCTTGTTTTTGGTAGCAGTGCTTCCGAGCTGCGGGTCCTGCTGAGCAGGTAGGGATGCTTAGCTAGAGCTTGAGCAGCAGCATTTGCAGGAAATGGAATAAATAGTTACAGCCTCACTTCTAAGGTGCAGCAAGTAGGAGGCTTGGGAGAGAGGGAATAGTGGGAAAACTATTGTTCTAGCGCCCTTCCTGTGGGACAGGGTGGGGACAGGGAGTGAACTGGTGGTATTGTGTTCTGTTCTTGTTGAAAAATGTGTATTTTAGCAAATTTAGTAAACTTCACCACCAGATTGAGAATTGTGAAGCCATGAAAAAAACTCTGGGGAAACAAACTGTTTCATAAAAAGACTGTTAAGTTTTTGAAATGTGTTTCTGTTCCAAATTGGATCAAAACGTGAGTGTTTCAGTATCTTTATCACTGTAACTCACTTAGTCTCACATTTTCATTTGGTAGTGTACTTGTATGAAAAACTTCAAAATGAGAAACTGTTACTGTATTCTAGAACAGCTAAAAAGCAAGTTGTTATGACATTGCCAGAGTCTTTCTCTCACGTTTCTGGAGATGAAATTCTGGTGAATTTAGTCCTCTCCTCTAATATCACCAGAACTGCATTCAGATGTAGTCCTGCCAAGGCTTTTCCAGCACTTTTTCATGCCTGAGACTGCCTGAGGTAAAACATTATGGCCAAAATAACTGCATAGAATTAGTTTTACTGAGCTTGCATTGCTTGAAATTAGGTAAGACTTTTGAATAGCTGTGTTTCTTCCCCTGCATGTATTTTGAGCTAAAGAATAGGAGGAGACTTGTGTGTGTTGGACCACTAGAAACTCTCTGCTGTGAAATGACTGAATTGCAGCACAGTGAAGTTGATGTGTCCGAGCTTTGTAGTGATTTCTGTGCATTGCTGTCTTTACAATGGTGAAATGTATGAATGCCTGAATGTAGAAGTGTTGATGAAGCTCTAAAGTTACTCAGGTTACAGTTGAGTATTTAAATTATTTTATATATAAGCAGCTTTAAATGTTGAGACTGTTTCAAAGTAGAGCATAAATACTAAGCTAGATTTAATTTTGACAGCAAAGATGATCTATAAAGGATATTTTACATATGCTTTCTTTTTGTCTTTTGGGTGAGTTTTTACTTAAGATTTCTAATACTTTTCCAGTACCTCATCTTGGCTGTTCCGACATAAAAGAACTGAAGTAGGTATTTCAGTGCCTGTAGAACAGATGCATCTCTCTTCCCAACTCTTAATCTATAAAGTAAATAAAGTTTGGAGTTAACAAAAGCAGTCATAGTCCTTGACTAAAGGCCTTTCCCCTTTCTTAGTGCTTTAACACTTACAATTTTACCATAACCTCAGAAACAAATGACACCCAAAGGGTTCATTTCTTTCAGAAAGCAAACATGAAACTATCTTAAATAGTCTTTTAAATATTTAATATATATCACAAAGATACAAAAGAGTCACAAGTTTTTTTCTCCACTCCTCCTCTTGCAGAACATTTCTAGTATATTATTCTCTAAGAAACTAGTGAGGCAGCTGTCTAGAGTTAACCTGTTTATTATTATAAGCATAGAGCCTCCCCATCCTCCCAACAGGAAAAACACGTCACAGATCTTCCAGTATAATCTTTTTAAAGACTGAAGCTCAGATATAGATCTAGCCTCCAGTTTCATACTGCCTACGCTGGGGTCCCTTTGATAAGGGGTGATGCCTGTGTTGGCATCACTGATTTCAGCTGCACAAAGCACCAGCCTTAAAATACCTGGTGTTTCCAGCACTGATACCAACCTGCCCTGAAATAGGTCGCTGACTCGGAGGAGGGAAGCAGTTATTAGTGCTACTTACTTCATATGCCTAGCTTAGGCCAAGCTAAGAAGACAGAAGTTGGGATACTAGGCTCCACCTCTAGTCAGTGCAGAAGGTATTTTCAGGGGGAGCTCTTTCAAGGCATCTTCAATTCAGGTAGATATTTTGGCATGGCAGACTCTTTCCACAGTTAGCAGTGGGCTGAGGATAAGAGTAGCAAGGAAGAATAAAACAAGAAAAGCTTACCACGACTGCCTTAGCTTCAGCACGGCAGTGTCTGTTAGAGTTTTAGGGTATAATTTTATGTAGTTTCTTTGGCAACAAAGGCGGCTTTCCTTGCTGCCTGCTTGTATCCAGCTCTTGCAGAGAGAACCTGTTCCCGTCTCTCCATCCATGCGCTGTAACAGCTTGTGGGTCCCTGCAGCAAATCGGATTACTGAAAAGACTGGGGTTTAGCTGGGAGGTGCTTTTTTTGTTTAAAAACAACAAACGTTGTGGAGTGTTTGTTTTTGTTTGCCCAGAACATTTCAGGGATCTGGTTTAGGCTAGCCCCACAAACCATGGCACAGCTGGGCAGGAAGAGGAGCAGACTGCAGTGCCTGCATCTGTCTTCTTGTGCCTGAATCTCTTTACAGCTCTGCTGCTTAAGAAAACAAAGGAGCTTCACACGCAGAGGGAACTGCTGCTAAATAAGGGCCTGGCTTGCACAGCCTGGTTTCTGCAGTACTGGCTAAATGCTGGCACCAAGCTGAACATGTTTGTTTTGGACTTCAAAAGAAAATGATGCAGTTTCAGTTGTTAGAGCTCCGAGTTTGCCATGTTGTGTGAAGTACTGGACTAAAAGGCAGGTTTAGTCACTTTTTTTCTATATATAAAAAACGTATACACACAACTTCTGTCTTCCTGTCTCTCCTTAACGACTGTATGAAAACTACTTATAGTAGGGGAAAGGTACAGAAAAAGGGCCAGATTTAGGTTGTCTTGCCTTCTAAGAAGGTTAGCCTTCTCTCTTACTCTGTACTTGCTCCTACACCTACCCATCACTTCAAATTTCTTTCCTACCTCTTCTCATTAGCATGACCTGGATGAAACTGCATAATGCTCCCTCACTTGCTCCAGCAAAAGGGAGGTGAGATACAGACAGGGGAGAGGAGAGGAGGAGCGTAAGGCCTTTGTGGACCCACCCTTCAATGCATCTCATTTCAAAGAGCAGGGAGGTATTTTGATCCTTCTAATGCTCGCCCTCAGCTATTGAGCCATGCCTTGTTAGGAGGCTTTATTCTTAATGCACTGATTCCTGAAATCCAGTTTATCATTTGAGTAGTAAGGCTTTTCTTCTTACATCGAATTATTGTTGAATTTTATTTCTGTTTCTTATTCGAGTTTTTTTTTTTCCCCTCCTTTCCCTCCTGCAGTCAGCTGTACACTGCAAATGGCACAGACAGTGCCTCCTATTGTGGCTCGGGCTCAAGACTTCACATATGTAAAATGTGACTTGCAGCACTTTCTTTGAAGCCTAACCACAGCCAGGGAGCTGTAATTGCAGTCTTTGATTGCGCCGACTTCACTTGTGGATTGGGCTTTGCTAGGGCATGCCTTGCTTGGCGAGACTTCAGCTGCAGCCCCCCAGTGAAGCCTTAGATGTGGGAAGTCTCCAGTCTCCTTAGCACATGCCTGTGGTTTCTTGAAAAGAATCCTGATTTGACCTGTTTTCTATCTGTAAGGCAACACCATCGTAGTTATTAGTTTTCAGGCATGATTTGGTTTATCATCAGCAGAAGCAATTTCCAGTGTGTAGCCTTAGTGTGCAGCTGGGAAAAGGCTGCATTCTAGATGCTGTTTCCAGGCTAGCTACTGTGCAGTTTTCTGCATGGCAGTGTTTTGGAATTAAAAATACACAAGGAAATTTGTCCTTTCTAACAATATTTGTAATTTCTCTTTATTAGTGAGGTGGGTAATTACAGGTAGAGAGTGGTTTTGAAAATGAAACAGAAGCTACTGAAGCTGCATTTGGATGGAGAGAGAAGTGATGGTCCCTGTTTGAAAATGCTGAGGGCCAGAGCAAGGCCGTGGTCGTTATTTTAACCTCCTGACTTCAAAGACAGCTTGCTGGTAAGAGAAGGGGGGGAGGCAGGGAATCATCTCAACAGAAGAGCATTTCATTTCCTTCAGTGAAGTAGACATTCCTGGCTGCTAATGGGGAGTAGCTCTGAATCACAGCACTTGTATCAGGCTGCTGTGAACTACTGGCCTGGCGCCTCAAGGCCATTCCTCAACAGGAAGCTGAATGTTTTCATGTAAGACTGAGAGGAAAACCTTCCCAGGAAGAGCAACCTGGACCAAACCTTTGAAAATCTGGGATGAAAAGGCACAAAATAAATATAAAGCTGCAGGGTGCTCTCCCCAGTGTTCCTCTGCTGTTTGCTTGGCCTCTATTTCGTGCTCCTTGGAAAGGTAGAGCCCTTCGTAGCTCTTTGATCCCCATGTGTTACAGAGCACTGTGCTACTCTTTTTTTTTTTAAAAAAGGCAGGAAGCTAAGAATGCTTTTTTTAGTTGGGACTTGGGCTGGTTTTTATGAGGAAATAGGAACTGAATTAGTCAATACAGACCACCTCTGTTGAACCACTGGTTTTCTAGTGGACATTTTGGCTGTGCTGTTTTAAAAGGCCACAGTGGCTTTAAATGTCCTTTTGTGGCTATCAGCAGCAGGTGAAAATTACTCATTATGTATGAAGGGCTGGTGATATTTGGGGGAGAGGGTCCCATCAAGCTAAAGCAATGCAGTATAACTTAGCATGAACTTGTGCTTGCTCTTTCAACCTTAGGCTGCAGCTGAGCTTCTTGAGTGTCCTCAATTTTCCCAACTTTCCCTTCTGCTAAAAGACTGGTCTTGAGGGTGGCCTAAAATAGGGATTCAACTTGACGGAAAAAAAATGGGACCTGATCTTGCTCTCACCAAAATTAAAGTGTCGATTTTGGAGTCTTTCTACCCTGGAGTACATTAGCTTGTATAACTTCTTATTCAAGAGCAGGACTCAACCAGCATGGGCAAAGTGCTTTGTATTGTAATGAATTAAATTGAAACTGCATGAAAGTGGAAGGGGGGCAAGAGTGAAGAATGTAGGATAAAATGGCCCTTCATTAAATACTGCTGCTGTATTATTTGCTGCTTATTTCTTTTTGTGGCTGTTAGTCTCAAGGAATCAGTCTGTTATGATTAGTCTAACAGGATGCAGGCAGCTGGCACATTCTGGTAACAGAAGCTGGAATAGTGGTTCAAACAGATTTGTTTCTGTATGAAAGACTTGTTCTATCTTGCCACGCGTGATTAGAGGTGTTAACAGTTTATCTTTCTTGTTTGAATCAGTACTTGGTGCGTTGTTCTGATGAAACTTCACTTACCTTCTCCACTCAACTGCATTCCTGGTGCTAATTTGGGTTGTTCTTTAAAGCCCTATTCATTGAACCCTTGACATGTTTGGCAGTTGGATAGTGTTTGGAAGCCTAGAGGTTAGAGTCCTTTTTTGAGATACCAATAATTCTGAGACTGTTACTGGAAAGCGTGTGTCTGTCTGGGAATAATGCCTGACTCATCACACTAGTCCCTGGGTGGAGTCCCAGTTACAGTCCCCTTGTCTGGTTCAGAAGGGCAGGGGTGACTCAAATCAGCTGTTGCGTGAGGCCCACGTAACCCTGATGTTCAAGAACTGCCCTACCCTGTAGAGAGCAGGGACTACTACCTCTAGGCTCACACTGCTCACGTGCTGTAAGAGCATAAATCCTCCCAACAGTGCTAGGCATCTCAGCTGCCAGGTAAGTGTCTCCCATGGCTCTTATCCAACTTGAACATGTTGCCTACCTCGTGGAAAGGTAGAACGAATCCTCTTCAGCGGTATGGATGTGATATGCAGCAGTGTCAGCATTCACAGAAGCCTGCCTCTCTGTCACCCATGAGGCTCCAGCTGCTCCGCAGCTGCTTCCCGAAGAGAACATTCCTTTGTTCCTGCAGAGAGCAGGGCTTGGGGCTCTGTGATGGAGGTTTAATTGACCTCAACTGCCATCGTATCAAAGCCTGAGGATGTCTAAACCTGTAACAGATGTCTGGGTCAAGTGGTTTAGATAAATGGAATGCACTGTAAATAGAAATTACTTCTGTAACATGTTTAATGTTTAAGGCTTTCTTAGAGGGGAAAAAAATAACTCTAGTGAGTGGACATCTATTTACAATCCAGTGTACTCTCTTGAATGAAACAAAGCCGTGAATACTCTTATAAACTTTAAGCATGAGCAAGTAGCGACACTTTGCGCTTAATTTTGGCATTGCAAAAGCAAGTTCCACTAATACAGTTGTACCACAGAGTTGCAGTGACCCCTCGCCATGATTTTCTGTATGGACAGTTTCTTTGAAGGGGCTTGTTTGAAAACAAACAAAAAGTGCTTCATGTAAACGTTACCACTCTCCCTTCTTTCTCTGTAGGTGGGAAAAGAAACACTTTCTCGACTTGCAAAGCAAAGGCGGCGACACCAGGACCCCTTCTGGAGATGGAAGCTTGTTAAACCCTAGGTGTGTTCTTCATCCACGCAGACCACCCCGACGAGTCTGCCCAGGATGCCATTCACCCTGATGTCACTGCTAGAGACACTGAATCATAAAGACAATCACTGCCAAAATCCTTCACTCTCGCAAGGTCCAGCCCTGGTATAAAAAGAGCAAACGAGCTCCTGGGTCAGGAAAGCAGCCTTCGTCTTCATCTCTGCCTTGCACTCTTAATGCCCCTGTCCCAGCCGTGTCCATACTGAGTCAGCAGCCCCATAGCACGGCTGGCAGCTTCAGCCACCCCAGTGATGCGACCACAGCTGCCCCCTCGAGCACGCTGAGGAACGGAATGCGCCCGGACGAGGAAGACACACTCTAACTTCTTTTTATTTAATGGTGCGACAGGATCAATTTTGGTTTTAGCTTTTTTAAGAAACTTGAATGCTTTTATATTTTAACTTTTAGTTTTTAATTTCCTTGGTGTATATTTTACTAGGTATGAGCTTCTAAACAAGTGTCAAAAATCTGAAAAACTTTTTAAATAAAGGGTGTTTTTTTGTTGTTTTTTTTTTTTTTTTTCTGCCAGAGGAAAAGCCCATATGGATTAAAGTGGCTTTTTTTTGTTGTTGTTAAACTATTTGTAACAAATAGTGGCCTCTAAGTCTATATAATACAGTGTCCTATAGAACTAAATAAATATAACAACAGTCAGCTGGTCAGTAGACATGTCAGTCTTGCATCATCTACTCTGTAAACATAAGCAATACATCCAGCAAATCTGACTGCAGTGAGTTCTCCTTCTCACCCATCCCCTTTTCCTTGTAAAAAGCCCAGCACTTGAATTATTACTTCAATTGTTCTGTATTTGTATCTGTTTTTGTTAGCCTGTTAGTGGGATTTTATGCCAGTTGTTGAAATGAGCATTGATGTACCCATTTTTTTTAAATAGTAAGGCACAGCCTTTGCCAAAAATACTGTCAACTGATTTTTTTTTTTTTTTTTGGGTCATTCCAATTTGAGTTAATGTGCTGAGCATTTGTTTTTTAATAAAAGCTTTGTAATAAAACTAAAGTCACTTGTCTGGCTTTAAAAAGTAAGCATGGCTTGCATTGAAGAGGCAGAACCCTGGAAGTCAGGAATAAGTCCCCCAAGGCATGGTCATTTGTAAGGCTACACCCTTTGGTGTGCGTGCAAAGTGTCCGGCTGTTTGCTTACCTGAAGTGATTATAGCCCTTTTTGAAAGGAGTGTAATTTTTTGTTTCCCAAAGTAAGCAGAACTCTGATGTTTTCATCATGGGAACAAGGAAGGGGAAGGCTGAGACTTCCCTCATGTTTCCACGTTACATTTGGGCTAACTGGAACTATCAGGCTCTCCAATCTCTAAATGCAGTTTTATACCAGAGTCTGAGTGGCAAACAGGGCCACACAGCATTCCCGCGCTCTTCAAACATGAAACTGCAGATGTGTGACCCTCTCCTGCCCCAAACACCACCAGAAACTTCTCTGATCCATTTCCCCATTTGTTCAGGGACTGCTATTTCACAGCTTCCAAACACACAGAGATGTCGGACTTTGACTAAAGGACTGCAGTAGGAAAAACAAGACAAGGCAAAACACTAGTTACAGGCAAACTGTTCCAACTGTTTGAGGGCACCACTGCAAGAAAAAAACACTATGAACTGTAAATTGAACCAACCTATGTTGTATTCTAGCTCCTGAATCTTGTTTGGTGTGAGTTTGGAATGAGGGAAGTACAAAAACTACAAAACTCACATAGGTGAGTGGCTTAATTGCCTAAGGAGGTTTTGTGATTAGATTGGTTATAAGTGACCTTTAAACTCTGCTGCATAAGAAGAAATTTTATAATTTAAAATGTTCTATAACAGCTTCCTTTTAAATCAGACAAGGCAATTACAACAAAATCCTCTGTAAAATAAGAAAAGCAATATATTTCAGAACTTAATGGTTATAAGGCACATATTTGGAGAAGCAATGCTTTGAATTTGGACTGACAGCCAAGAAAAATGACTAACAAACCCTGAGAGACGCTGCTTAGGCAGGGGTAGGGTCACAGAATAAGCAAGTCATGGAAATAGGGACTCAGCTCTTAACCTAAATAAGGTTAGTTTTTATTAGAACCTGCAGTGAAGATGAAGTGCTGGGTAAATACAACAGGAGACAACGCAGAACACGATAGTGATACGTCACTTAACCGAGAAAAAGTTTCAGAGTCCGGGGCAGGCAAGATTCTTAAAATCTAGTTGCTCCTTTTGCTACCCTGAGAGGGGATCCCTTCTTACTATCCTCCTGTGACATCTGTTTTGTCACAGCTAACACTATCTCTACCTCTCCCCCTCAGTCCTAAATTAGAAGGGCACTAATCATATCTGGGAAAACAAAAACAAACCCATGTCTGAGGAACCACAGGAGAACGGCCATTGCTTTTTTCAGGCCTGTAAGAACCTGCTAGCTCAAACTCTACACAACTGCTTACTAAAAATGTCCTGAAAGAATTCACAATCAAAACATCTTAATCTAAGGTCCCTTCAAAAATTTATAAACAGGAATTTTGGCCACTGTTTGAAAGTTCAGATTTTGATGTATGGTCTAACAGTTTCCATTAGCTTGATTTTGGTGTAACTGCATAACTCAAAACCACTCCGTTAACCACTAAGCAGACTAGGTCTGCCCATCCTGGCATTCTCCACACCTTTTCTTTTTTTTTCCTCCTTACAGTGGTGTCCCTTTCCAAGACAGGACAGCAAACAAATATTTCAATATCCAAACAGATTACTCCCTTTTCCCTCTGCTCCATTCCACTTCATACCTGCTCTAGGGTTTCTCTCCTCACACTTTTCTCTTGTATTTCACTGACCCTTCCACTCTTGCTCCATCCTCATGGGTAGCGGGTTCTCTGCTGCTTTCCCACAGAGCGCACTCAGTCAGGGACCAGCAATGCCAAATGCCCCTTGCACTGCAAAGCAGCCTCCTCTTTCCAGTGACCTGGTGCTATTTCCTATGAACATAAAAAGACGGTATTTAAGGCTAGATAATCAAAGAAAGAAACCCTCTGAATTTTCCTGCATATCTGTTTCCCCAGTTCACTCTTCGGATGGTATTATTTTAGCTCACATACACATTTTTTTGTTTTCTTCTTTTGTTCTTCACAGCCTGTAAGTGGTGTACAGGCCAGGAAGAATTAAGGGAGTATCACAAATGAGATGTGTGCAACCTAACAACAGATTTAGGCATTAAATCTGCTACAACACAGTTACATAAACATGGAATATACTATAATAATCTTCCCACATTAGAAGGGTTCTTCAGGTCACCTTAGTCCAACAGTTGTCTCACCAGCATAACCCATTATCATTTTTTCTTTGGGAGTTAACCTCACTTCTAGATGCAATGATAACAACTCCAGGAATAGTAATGCAGGAGAGTCAGATGCTGGCAATAGATTTAAATATTTCACCTGACCTGTTCTCTATAATGAATTATTATAGCATTATCGGCTCTTGCCCTTAAAATTAAGGGTTGTAACTAACAGCTTACAGAAAAGACAAGGAACATAAGGCTGTATAACACCAGCATCCCATGCCTCTCATTCCTGAACCATCTATTCCCTAAAAACACAATACATTGGATTTTTCAGAAGGGTAATGTTTACTAGAAACAGTTTCCTACTTATAGTGTTAGCTGCCACTGTCGAAAAGCTCTGTCCTTTGCCAAAAGCAGTTAGCCGGTGTGGTAAAGATCATGGTTGCTGTATGATCATTTGATATATTACTCTCCCATTCCATCTACAGGCTACCTTAAATGCCACCTGCCAATAAGCTAAAAGCTTTCAGATGTAAATCTCTGCAAATGATCTTTCAGAGTTTAACTCTGGCCTAGACACAAACTAAATCCCAATAGTTATTCTAAGACAAATGAATGTCCGTACAAATTTAGATCCAAGTAACAATGCTGGCTTCAGTTCACAGATTTGCCAGTTTACTGTCAACTTCGGCAACATCAGCCTTTGTTTAGCTAAAAATGAAAGAAAATGCCAAGTCTCTATGAAAGAGAAACAATTCTTCCTCTGTTCCAATTAATGCTTTTGTTAAAGGGAAGGGAAAAAAAAAAAAGGCAGAGATGGTGGTACCAGGAAACCCACTTATGAATTTAGAAGCATCTCTTTCTCCTTTTCATACTTCCTCTTTTTAGAAGGAAAATTTACCACTTTCAAAATCTCATCTAATACTAAAGCAAATGAGGTTCTATAACTTTGTCTCCTCCCTTAAAGCAAGTATTTCCATAGGTCTTGCCCAACCCAAATACTAAAAGTATCCTTAACAGGTCTTAAAATCCACAGCCTCAGTCATATCTGCTATCTCCGGATATTTTCCTGTAGCCTCACTCATCCACGCTCCCTCCTCAAACAATACTGCAAAAATTTCTTCAGACACTTAAACCCTGCTTGGGTACTTAGCTTTTGCTGCTCTCTCTGACACTAATTTCATGATAGTACCCAGAAATTAATCTGTAAGCAGCTGCTAAAACCCCTTGGGTCAACAGAAAGTGAAAGCAGAGAAACCAGGAGGCAGCATTTTTCTGCCCTCAGAAGGAAATTGTCATTGCTACTTTCTGAAATGACTAATCAGCAGCACTAAACAGGGCTTCATTCTTTCAGTTGATTCTGTCCAAAAAACTAAATAAACAGCAAATAGAACCAGAAAGCTCCCATTTCCCTTCACATTCTCTCAATATTTGTACATGGGGGACTTGTCACAAAAAATACATGCTAGCTCTCTTCTAACAGTCCCCGTTCTTCTGAGGATTAAGCTCAAGATTTAAAGAAAACTGAGGCCCTGAAAATTACACTCTTAAATAAATCCTCCTTTAAATTCTGATAGGCATTTCACTGTCCAAAAAGTCACTGGAAGCTGCAGGCCACACCTGCTTAAGACATCCTGGAAAAAAAGCACTGGGCCTCCAACTAAAATGAAAGACTTTAGAAATCTTGCCCTAAATTGTAAAGGAGGAAAGAGCTGTAAATTGTAAAGGAGGAAAGAGTTGTAACATCAACCAGAAGAAAACTGTCAGTCCTCCTGTCATATTCAGAGAACTGAAGACTTCAAGTCGATGTCAGAAATATCTTACCTTTTACAACACCTTTCAGTGTCTATGAAGCACAATTACAGCATCTTACACCTGTTCATGCTGGCAGCTTTGCACTGTTCAAAAGGCTGGTCTAAAGCAGCTGAGAACTTACCAAGCAGGGCTCCCAACGGCCGGTGTGCCTCCATCCAGCTCCGGACACACCGCCTGCTGAGGAGGAGGAGGCAGGGAACAGAGTCGTCCCTTCATCACATCACAGACCATTACATTACCTACATGGGTCCCGTCACCAGCAGAGCAGCTGAATCTCAGTGTGTGCACAAATTGCAAATGTGCAGTTTAACCAATTTCTATTGCACAAACATTTAATAGATCCATTTGAGAATGAAAGGATAATTAAGCAAAAAAGGGGGATTTTATTTGGTGCTAATTCACCACATGCAAGTTCCAGCTGTTTACTGTAGACCTACCGCCAAGCGTACACTTCTTCCCACAGCTCATCAGAAAGCCTTACTGGGGAAAGTGGTTAATCCACAAGATTTTTGTTGCTGAAGCCAAGACTCCAAATGGGGGGTTTAGGTTACTAATGACAAAAATTTCGCATTCTTTATCCAGCAAATACTGTAAGGGTTTGTCCATTTACAGAAAACCACCCTAGAAGTGGTTACTGGCAGAAAAACAGGACCAGAATAGCAGAGGCTGTTACTAGGCAGGACAGAGATGCACCAACAAAGCAGCACTAAACAACAGGCTGGGAAAAAATCCTGTTATCTGGCAGCCTAAAACAGCCAAAGTAAGCGACAAGTTCCTTAGTGCCCGCCAAGTAAAACCCTTGTGCTAAAATATCCTCCTGTGCCCTCGCCAGCCAGCAGCATCTGACCCAAAGCTGGAAACTAAACCTGGCCTCGTGCCTCATTTTGATGCCTTATGCCACCACATGGCAAAAGAAATGGCTCCTTTAATAACTAGGTTTGGCATTTTGCATTATTCCTGCTCCAGTATTAGCAACCAAAGAACCCAGCCAGGGTTACAGCTTATGGTGCTGCTTTCTGTGAAAAGCATTCACTGCTGTAAGTTATTTGCAATATAGAGAAAATAAAATTAAAAAAAAAAAACACTAAGGGAATGAGAAGAGGGAATTTAACATGTACAAAGCTGCTCTATGGGCATGCAGTCCTAAATCTGATTAATATAATATCAGTAACAACCCTGGACCTCATTACATACATTTTAAGAGACTCTATAAAGCATTGCCTTTATAAAAGCCTAAGTATACTGAATAGGGAATAGTACATAAAAAGGGATTTAAGTTTTAACATGAACTTTGAGAAGATCATCAAATTCTAGACAGATCTTTCTACAAAACATCCTAAAAATCACCAACTGCTACAGAGAGCAAGCACAGAGTGTGCCTGTGCTTAACCCTTCTTAACAGAATTCAGCAGAAGGCAAAATGCCACTTCTTCACGCTACAAAAAGGAAAAGCTACTGAAGGAACATACAACATGAGAAGATCGAGCTCTCCAAAGTGATCACAGTATCCGTTTCAGCTGCTGTTCTTAGCTCTTCTGAACAGCACAGAACAATAGGCATCATTCAGGTCCATTTTATAGTTGTTCACAGGGTTGTAAACTGCTATGAATAAAAACACTGAAACATGGCTCACACTCTGCTGTGACACTAGTCAGAAGGGAAGGGTGTAGCATGACAGCTACAGGCACAAGATGACTATGTCAAGCTGCCTCACTTGAAACACAGGCTCCAAAACCATAAGCAGGATTTTTTTTTTTTAAGGAAAGTTGGCCACTACAAACCACAAAGATAACTTCTAGTTTACCAATATCCTTAAAGTCACTTCCTTACTGGCAAATCAAATTTTGGTAACTACACATTGATTTCTTTTAGTTCCGTCTTTCTCACATTTGCAATAACCATCAGTTAGTGTAGCTATGAAAATGGATATAGGCTTGAAGAGCAATACAGAGACACAGAAAACATGTTCTAGGTCATGATGCTACACAACACGCAGAGGATACTTACACAAAAAGTTCATTAGAGAACAGCAAACATCTGTCATGTCAAATTCGCTTATCTGTCTGCAAGGAGAAGAATTATTCATCAAATGTACGTTAGCAGCGCTTTGGCAAAACAGTGGCAGAAACCAAAAGGTACTCTCCCCATAACTCGGTATCCTCTTATTTTCTTCCCAAGGAACAAAGCAATCCCCATCACTCATATGCAGCTACGCCGCACACATGTAAAGGTCACTGTGCCCAGAGACTCCAGATCTCAATACTGCACTGCAGTTCAGAAGGAACAGAGTAACACTACAACAAGCAGGTGCTAGAGAATGTAGGTGCTAGCAGATTTCACCTCACATTCTGTGCCACATATTTTTCTGCCAACAGGAATGTGTTTATATAGGGCTAGCTCAAGCCTTACTCAATTGCAGACTTTATTGACCCTAGTATGGCAGAAACCCAAGAACACACAAGACCTTCCCACCACAGGGGGTTGGTTTTGCTGAGTATGCTGAAAACATGTGTTTTCCAGTTCTCTTCTCTAAACTAAACTAAAATCTTACCAAAGTGATGTTCTGCAAGTTCCCACATTGAAAAAATGACATAACACAAAGGCCACTTTCTATACCCATTCCAGATTCAAATTCATGTTGCAAGCTGGTATCTGTATCTAAGAAAACTAATCTGCTAGAGTAATAAACTTGAAAAGCTTGATTACTTTTGCAAACACACTCACATTTATTACTTCAGGATATCTGCACTCAGCAAACAAGCAGCTCTTATTACTGACCCAAACACAAGCACTATTCTGGTAAGTGGCATCAGTGGAGAGTGTTTCATTAGACAGAACGAAGCCACATTTTAATTTCTACACCAGACTTATCTCCTCTTTGGATCAAATCTGATTGCTATCTCTCGCACTTTGTACTCCACAAGCCGCTTGTGCACAGCATTGTCCTCCAATCCAAGTAAGACTTTACTTTCAATTCCCCTGGGAAGTTTGCTGCGCTCCTGCTTTTTCCCCCACCCACATCATGGAGCATACATGGAGCACATTTGGCAGCTGAAATGACCCAGATGCTGAATCTGGAGCCATCTTCCCAGCTGCAGGAGCTGGGCGCATATCCGACTGCTCAGCTGTTGACTGTCAAGCTGCCTCCGAGCTGTGCCAAGCCTACGTCTCAGAGCTTTGATGGAAGCGGGGCAAATGCTCTAAAGCTGGGAGGTCTGCTGACAAAAAGGATAAGGAAGACTAAAGATTTTTAAAGCAGGCAGTGATGGAAACCAAGCACTCTTGCTTCCTTCTTTTCTATTCCTCATGTTTTCACAATCTGTTTTCCCCTGTACAATACAATCCAGGAAGACCAGTGTGTCCACAGCAATATTCCCATTCATAGCGACCAGCTGGAAGGTTCCTACTTGTTAGTCAATGCAACACGCAGTTCTTCTGGGCTCTGGAAGCCAGTCACAGGCACAACTAGGGGCTCAGAAGTCATCTTTACTGGGGAAAATGGAGGCAGACAATTCTTCTGTTTATTTCATTATCCATTCCTTAAGCTTTCTAGCATTACATCTGAACTACTGCTGTACAAGTTGCAGAAATTCTTCTACAAATGAGGAGTGGCTATTTAATTTTCTATTTCTGACCAACTGGAGTGTTCATTGTGATCTTGAACCCAACAAGAGACTTCTGACATATTTCATGCCTCCTCACTGGAAGTAAAAGCAAAAACTTACCTTCGTTCAGTGGTTCAGTGGCACAGTTCTCCGCATGCTGACAGAATAACCCACCCATGCCCACCAGTAAAGTACCTCCACGTGCCCCATTTGCTACAGAGAAAAAAAAGTTCTTCTGAAACAGCAAGCCAAACTTACAAATGCCTCTCAGTTTTCTTGTATATACTGCACACATACATACTGTACCTGTTAGACCTCCAGAAAGAGAAATGCTCTTCTAGAGAAAGTTTATTTTTCTGAAATAATTTTGACTAATGTAAATGTGATATTTTGCACATTTATTATTAAACAGCTCATGCTGTGCTTTAAACCTGAGCCTTTTCAAATTAAAAGGAAAGATGATCTTTTGAGTAAAAGAATTCTTACCAATGTTATTTTTTTTAAAAAAACGAGTATTGTTAAGGTACAAGAGTAATATAAGTTTTCCCCTTCTTAATTAATAATGAAAACAGCAGCTCTGAAGTTAATTGCCCCTGCAACCCTTAAAATTTCCTAAATTGAGAGGTACTAAGAACCTTCAAGTGAAATGGACTTTAGGTGAAAGAAGTAGACTTTAGTTTAGAAAAAACAACTACATTAGCAATATCATAAAAGGAAAGAGACTGCAGTATGAATTCTTTCCTTTGCCACTCTTTCATGACAAGCAACTGAAAAGCAGAAAATATGGAATGAGGATCCAGGATACAATGAAACAACAATCTTCATTCCCCTCTCAGTAACTTCCTGTGTGATTATGTGCAACCAAATTAGCTCACTTTCTTTACAGATAATCTGTGTCAGGTGTTAGAATAGGGAGGAAGAGGCATGTGAGAGTTAACTATTTATCCATCATTTCTTTAATTAAATATATATATATATAAGCACTCAGTTTACAGATCCAAAACATATATAATAAAAGCAAGCTACTACTCAATTAAACTGGAGCCCCAATGCTCACACTCATCTGCTCTCCAATAGCTGGGGAAGAGGCAGTCTTGCAGCACTCCCATCAAGAACAAATCCAGACTCTGCTAAGCCCCAAGCTGCAAAGTTGCAAAGCACAAAACGCCTCACACTGCTAGTCACACCTATTTACACAGCGTGGACTCCTGTTTCAATCCCCTGAAGTACTTGGCTGCAATAGTAGAGTAGTGCTGTAGCAAAAAATTTCACTTAGAATGAAGTGCCACTAAATAAGGCCAATTTATAGATCTCAAAAAATATACAGAAGCCTTTATAAGCTTCCTAGTCTAGTTATTAAAAAAAAAAAATCTATGTACTAAATTTGTCAAATTAGGAACACCTTCATTATGTTTCTACAGCAACTAGCAAAAGGTGGCCCTAGACCTGCAACTAAAAAAGCCTAGAAATACAAATAGAAATGCATAGTTTTCTTTTAAAGGCAGTATTGGGACTCTTCTTGCAAATGACAGCCTGTCTCTGCAGTTTTTTTTTTGTTTTTAATATTACACTCAAAAGCATAAGCTTGTTCAAGACTGGTGCAAAATGGTGCAAGCACAAATGTATAAAATGTTTTCCTGTGACTCTGTGACAATGTAATTTACACCTACAGATTAGCACTGCGATTAAGAAAAATCCTAACACAACAACATACTGCCTTTCCACCTCTGCATCTGCCAGTGCGCAAAAAGACTGCCACCCAGTGGACTACCAGCAAGTACATCAATTGAAGTCATGGCATTCAGTATAGAATTGTTGAAAAATTTATTTTCATGAAAATGTACTTTTTGTTTAGATTTTTCCCCTGTTAATAAAACAACATGTACAAATACATAAATTCACTTGCCAGCCTGTCCTGCACTTGGAGGGGAGGAATCAATACTGGCATGAAGGCACTGTACATGTAAAGCTTTTCAGAATTACAAGACAAATTAATCTACCAAAAAAAGCTTTTGGCACAGAAATTGTTACGTAGAGCAGTCAATTCAGAGGTGGATTATGCTCTAAATGCAGCTAATGCCATCCTTGGGAGGGCACAAACAGAATTCACCTGTAGTCTGGGAATGCTGAATAGCATACACAGATGGTTTACCAGCTCCCAAATTTTGGAGTTCATTTGTATTTGTAAAATCCTTCTCCAGTCTTCTTACCCAGCTTCTTCTCTTCTACCAGTTTATTCAGCAGAGGGCTGGGAGCAAAAAGAGGATTGTTGGGTTCTAACGCATGCCATCCTGTGGAAGAAAGGTGGATGGATTATTAACAGTCCTGTTTATATGGAAAGACAGAGATTTTCATCTCCTTGGAAAAAAATCTTCAAAGTTTAGCAAACTGAAAGAAGTTTGAAATTTATTCTAGACTCTCTCAAAACTTCATAAAGCTTCTGTGCTTCATGAGCACAGCTCACTCTTCATTACCAGTCTACTTGGAAGACTTTATTCTTGTAAGCTGTGTAACTGGGGATTTTTAATACTTTAAAAAAAAAGTGAGAATCCTTAAAATAAAAGAAAGCAAAAGACTAAGAAAAAAGAAATAAAAGAAAGGGTCAACTAAAAAGAGATTCAAGTGAAAGGAACTTCAACTTGAGCTTCTATCTGTGAAAGACATGGTCAGTTAGAGAACATAACCCTGCTCCACAACACTGGCTGAAAATCATACATTGCTTTACTGTCTCTGACTAACGAATGTCTGCTTTCAAAATGTGCTACACCCTGCTACCATGTTTGTCATATCTCGAAGCCAGCGCTATATTAGACATACACTTTTATGCTGTTCCATAAACACTTCTGATCATCTTGTCATTAAAAAGTGGTCAACTTGATTTTTACACAATATGCAAACTCATTTTCTAATTCACGTTTGATATGAAAGAGAGTACCTACATTCACTTTAAGGAGGTAAATTTTCCAAAAAGATAACTAAATAATACAGCAAGACATCTCCACATAAAGCACAGAAACTGCTTGGGTAAAGAGTTTTATCTTTCCTCAGATCAGGTACATGACCATATGCACAGGTCTTCAAAGAAATTTAAGGTGGCACAAAAATCAAAGCTGAAAATAACAGCAAGGGTACCCATTAAGGTACATGAGGCACATGCCTTCTCTCCCTAAAAGGGAGAGAAAAGGGAAGATTTGTCCATTTGGGCTGTTTCACTTCAGTATTATTTTTTATTATTATTTTAAGACAGTCTCTAGTCCAGTTTCCGCTTAGAAAACAGGAATCTATATTTCAGCAACAGCTTATGATTTTTCAGTTGCTGTGGCAGTAGCCATGACAAGGATCAGCAAAGTAGATGGGACCACAACTGAGGTCGACTACTCCATGTGGTTGAATTCCTGTTCCTTTCTCCTCAACGGTTAAAAGGCTGCACCATAAACATTGTATTCAAACTAGTGAGGGGTCAGATTACAACACTCATGTACAATTTAGCTAAAAAAGAGAGAAAATAAAAGAAAATAAGAAAACAGTACCATCTATAATGTATTTAGTAGTATCCAGTCCAACATAATCCAGCAGCTCAAATGGACCCATGGGATAGCCAGCCCCAAGCTTCATAGCAACATCAATATCTTCCTTTGATGCATCTCCTAGAGAAAAGATTGACAGTTTGATGAACAGAGAGGATTCTGCATCTCCTTGCCACCACTTATAAATAATTAATAGGGTGCTATTTCATACTAGTGAGCTCTTCACTGAAATCTGGGCACGTTTCAGAACCACAAAAACTGGAGTCAGCACACACAAAAATGTGCACTGGAGTACAAAGCTGAATCTCTCTCACCAAAAAACTGCAGGCCTGCTTCCCCACTTCCTACTTTCCTCTTGTATCTTTATGTACCAGGCTCAGCCTACCCGAAAGACTGGAGGAAGCATCCATCACTATAAAGAATCAAGGGTTTATAGCAGAGGCAAAAAAATGGCACCATCTGCTTCAGTTAGTGCCTATGCAGTATACAAATCCTGCACTGACTGCATTCATCACAGACAACTTTCCTTTCTTTGGCTGGGAATATGATTTATATTGCTGTGAGGCAGGCACATCTCTACTGTTTATTTCTACTAGATATTTTGATACAGACAGTGCACTTCTTTGGAGATCCAATGAAAATCGATAAAGCTATGCAAACGCCAGAGATACCTGTTAAGCACAAGCTTAGCAGGCAAAGCCTGTACAATATATGCACCTAAATCAGAGTAACTCAGAAATACATTTTCAAAATCTCCTGTCAGTACAAAAACATCACTGATAACTTTGTATTAAATAATACTGATTTTAATATATCTCCCTTTATTCTTTACTGTTGTCTTTTTTAACGGTTTTATTTCTGAGAAAGGAGGAAAACTTAGCCTCTAAATTTCACTTAATTCAAGCATAATTAAGTTCCCTGAGGTCAAATATATGTAAACACTCAACATATTTAAGGTTAACAGAGTCACATTTACCTCTATCAATTAAATTGGCACACTTGGTGTGTTAGAAATGGCACTTTGCCACCTTACAGCTAATGGTAATTCACAAATATGAACTGTCTGCAGGAAATTAGCAGCATTACAACACAATTAAAAAGGGTAAAGAGGAAAACAAGGGCTGTATCCTAGCTCATACTTAGATCTACTAGGATATAGGAAACTTCCACAGAAACTGGACTGACTTTGCTTTTTAGGTTTTTCATTAAAGAGTGAAAACAGACTATTACACATCAATATTTATAATATGTCCCCTGTTTAAGTCTCTGTTAATCTGCTAAGTGTATTTTGCCTATGCAAAAGCATGCAAATCTTTAACCATTTAAAGCATGCAGATTTTGCATAAATAAAGACTCAAGAAAAAAATGGTATTTCGGTGTTCAATATTGTCAGGAAAGAAACCCAAATTCCTTATTAATGTACACGACAATCTGACTCAAGTGTCTACTCTAAAAAATAATGCAAACGAGGTGATAAAAATTTAAACTGATTCAACAGAAAATACGAATCAGATTGTTTTAAGAAGCCACCGCTTCTTAACCGCTTCGAAATATCCCTCTGTTGAAAAAACTACAAGCAGAATAAAGATGAAATCAAAATATTGGATTGCCTGGGCAGGTAACAGTCAATTCTAATAATATAAACTCAGTGACTGCTTTTCTCTACATTTTTCTTCTTTTGTCTCCTGGAATATGCATAGTGATACAAGCCACTTAAAGGCAATTCTTCTACATACAGTAAAAGAAACCCACACACTATTCAGAATTGTGATTTTTTTCTAAAAGAGTAATGCCCCCTCACATCCATGCCTTCCTTTCAAGTCACTAAGATTTGCTCTTCCCCCCTTTGAAATGTAATTAGGTACATTTGTTGATGGATAAACAAGTAGTGTTGGGTTTATATTTATTCCTAGAGATCAAACCATCCCTCCCATGTGCTATAAAAGACACTTTAATATTTAAAGCATATTTGGAGGAATTCAGATAATGAAGAGCTTTCATCTGTAAGAAAGTGGTGTTTTCAAAAACAAAACGTTTCAAATAATATTCTTAGTAGCATGAAGCTATGAATAGACCACTTTTCTGCCAAACTTTGTAATTTCCTCTCCATTCACATTATAAGCTTGTTTTGTTTTCAAAATAATTATTTACGCATTGTAAATTAATTCTTCGGAGATTTGTGATTATTTCTACCTATGCTCGTTATTAATGTGAAAACAACCAGCACTTAAATGGAATTTCCTAAAGAATACAGGTCTAAAAAAAACACAGAAGAGGAACAAGAGGTTTTCAAGGGCAACAGGATTCAACTGAGTTCAGGGGCAACTCAGATTACCTGTATTTCAATACTACTACTGGGTGATAAAGAATTTTATACTCCTTATCTGAATATTGTGTGTGAATTGGTGACCCTGGGAGAGCTTTCCTAATGGTCCCTTGACATAATTTCCAGACACTTTCATAATGCCTTCTTGGTGGAGGGAGAAGGGATTTCCTAAGCAATTGGCTGAGAGTATTTTTCCAATGGCATTGTACTTGCCTCCAATCTCCAAACCAGAAACATTTTCCAGCACCAGAAGTTTGCCACACAGGGAATTAGTCACTTCTGCCTCCGCATAGAGCGGCATTTCAAAATGAAGACAAGATCCTTTCAGCTCCTCACAGTGGCCGATTATTTAAAGCACACTACCTCCAATTCTCATTTCCACCCTCTGAGGTGTGGAAGTTGCAATGGAATCCCAACACTTTTTCTGAAGATATTATTTAGCAGAGTAATATGCCAACTTCTCCTGAAGTAAATACCACTAAGTACCTCTCTCAAAGAGTCGAACAGCTTCCAGCATATATGGCACCAAGAGACGGTTAACAATAAACCCTGGAGTATCCTACAAAAAGAAAAAAAGGATTCTAGATAAACATTCTTCACCAGTACTATACTCAAACACGATATGACAAACTGAACAAGGGCAAGATGACATTTTTTTGAATCATCAAGTGTTGGTATGCTCTAAACTATATTTTTCATCTGATTAAATCTGCTTGCTATTAAGCAACAAAGCATGAATTTCACAAAGAACAGTATGTAAAGATTCATGACCACAAGTCCAACTCAGTAAACCTTAAAACAACATAGTACAGTAAGTTAGTAAAAATCTTCTCTTTAGCAAAGTTATGCTGATAATGTATCTGCTATATCTGAAGGTTAAAAAAGAGAGTATTTTTTCCACATGGCTTTTTGTGTGCTTGTATTGCAAGAAGTATTCCCGCTAAGCAGCATACTTCTACCCCACTGCTCACTAATAAACCACATTTCTGAAAGTTAAGATCCCTTCAGCACTGAACACCAGTGTTTCCATGAAAACAGATTTGCTGTCAGATGAAGTTAATACCTAACTGATACAGAATGCCTAGACTAGAGTCACTCTGCTTGGAGGATTCAGGGGTAAAAGTGGGGACGTTCTTTACCAAATATTTTTAACGGAGAAAAGGTGATCTAGACTAAAAGCAGCCTGAACATTATTGATGAGCTCTTATAATTTAACGGAAACTACCACCTTAAACCAAACAGTTTTAAAACAGAATAGATGTCCTCAACAATGCACACCCTCTCCCATAATCCAAAGGTATTCACCTTACAACTGACAGGACTCTTTCCTACTGCTTTGCTGAAATCCACAAGCGATTCAAAAGTCTTTTGGCTGGTCATTGGTGTCTTGATAACCTAGACAGGGGAAGGAAGCAAGAACAAATACGTTTTTAAGCAGAATCTTTCTTACTTCATGGTATGAAAACAAACCACAGTTCAGAACTCTATTACAAAAATTCACAAAATGTGTGTTGCAAAAAACAAATCTGATGATTGTATATGTAGCAGGCAGAAAGCTATTTTAAAAAAGACAGCCAAATATTTTTCATATTTTGAAATTGTTTGTTTGGAAAACTTCCCCATTTACCTGGTATTAATGGTAAAAACAACATCTTTTCAGAATCCCATTTAGAGATTATATTGTAACAGAACAACTTCATAATCACATAGTCTGTGCTGTCTCGAGAACACCTTGACATAACTCTAGAGAAAAATATTTACACACACCACTCTTTATGTAAAGGATACAACATTACTTGCCCAAACAAATCATGACCACAGGCAATTTTAAAGAAAAATGAAAATCTACTTTTCAAATTTGGAACAGCCTGCTAGCTGTCAAGTAGTACCTTCCCATCTGATTTTCTTCTCAACTGAGTCTTTTCCTTTTGCCATGTGCAGTTTTTTTTAGAACATTTACTAGTGTGTGGACGCATTAAGTTATGTATTACACCCCCAGCAGAAAAAAAATGATTTACAGAAGCTAAACTGGTTGTGATATCTGTGCTGAAACTCAACCTGCACGTGCAGTAACTGTCAAGCAAATTACTATATGTAAGCATTATGGTTGAACTACAGGTTGGAAATTCTTCTAAGTTGCTTAAGAATTATCTTTCAGTCATTCCATGGCTAATGATGAGGTCAATACAAATCAACGGTAGGGGGAACTGTTTCTCAGGAGAACGGAGATAGTGGTAGTTTTAAGAAGCTTTAAGTTATATAAAAATATCTGAGTCACATTTATATAAGATTGAAATGGTTTGTAATAGATATTTCAGTATTTTTAAACCTTATTACATTATTATTAGACAGTTACCTCCACAAGCTTCATCATAGGCACAGGATTGAAGAAATGGAGACCACCAAATCGGTCCTGTCTGGTGGTTGAGTTGGCCAACTGGGTGATTTGCAAGGATGAAGTGTTGCTTGCAAATATTGTATGTCTGGAGAGAGAGGGAAAAAAAGTACATGTGTATATATATATATATATATATATATACACAACATATATAAATAAAATTGACATCTATGTTTCTGATAGTGGAACATCCGTGTACTATACATAAATAGACATCCATAGGCTTCTTAGTTATATTCCTGTAGATCAAACTCATCTTTTTGATGAAGTATAAATACAGCAATGAGAAGGGAAAAAAAAAAAAAAGAACACCACTGGCAAATACAAGTGCTGTGTGGGATTACAACTCCAGATCAAGCACGTTGAACACATCATTAGATCAAGAAAATGGATTTTTAAGTTAAAAAAACCATCACTGACAACCTACTCCAAACCTACTCCAGAAAATTTCTTCAGTAATCATGGAAACCTAAAGGAATTTGTGATTTAAAATAATTTAGACATCTAGAGAAATCAAACCTTTTGACATCTCAAATACATATTTTAAAATCTAAAAATATTTGGAATATTTTTAATAATCATCAATGGGAGACCTCATAAGTAAGATTACTACCAAAGAAAAGAGCCAATGAAAAGGCAGAACAAAAAAAAGCTACAAGGAATACAAAAACAAATTTAAAAACCACTTTAAAACATTTATACATATGAAGTTCTTTTCACAGGCATGTACCCAACTTATTATTTGTATAATGCTTTATTTTAGAAATATTGCTGTGCCTCCACATCCCTGTCAAAATCACAGGAAACTCGTATGAACGACATTTTCAGAAAACTCACATGAGTTGCAAAAATCAGCAGCTAAATTAGACATGAAACCATACCTTCCATTTTGGACTATATCCTATCCTATAGGATATATATATACACACAACTATACATATATATATATACACACACACACACACACATATATATATATATATATACACACACACACACACACTATACCTTCCAAAAGGTTATCCTACTGGACTGGTCAAATGTCAATCTGTACTAGTAATGCATTTACATTTTACCAAGATGTAAATTAGCTTCACAACAGAGCTTTCACAGTTATGTGCAAGTCATGGGGACATCACATAGGGCCATTAAAAGACAGCATTTTAGGATAAAAAAAAACATGCTCTGACTTCCATTTTATTATTTATGCTTTTTTACCTTTTGAGAATTGCTTTAGGAGATGGAAATAAAAAATTCTGAGACTTTCTATTCATAGTTCTTACAAAAGTACTTTTGTTATTTCCCCACCATAAAGCAGGCCTTACATACAAGGTAACAGAAAGAATATTCTGTATTCCACAGTTTCGACCTCCCATCTGAAAGATGCTTATCTTTACCAAAAATTTGTCACTACACAAAGAACAAAAATATTCATATAAAAATATTTTCTGTCCAAATCTAAACCTAGCAGAGATTACATCAGACAAAATGATGCACTTAAAACAAAAGATTTTACTCTAGTATCATATTTGACACACAATGTCATACGAAAAAAGTGTAATTAAGTTTGTACTGTACTCAAGGGTGTTTTATTTACATTCTCTGTTCTGATCAACCAATTGATTTAAACCGAGTTTACAACGGAAGAAAAATGCTTCCATGACTTAGGCACACAATCTAATCTTTAAGTGACAACTGAGTTGGAAGGTTTTTGAAACCAGCAATATCAGCAAAGCTCTAAAACAGCTTTTCCAGGCATCAACGTGCTTTCCTTTGGTGCCATCTAGTGGGTCATAGGACAAAATGAAAACCAGAATCAAACTCAAGAGAACACCTATTTGATAAAACTTACAGTTCATCTCTTTTTTTACAGTGAATTTGAAGAACACTTCTTCATATCCAGTTTTAAAGCATATTGAAAAATCCAGAAACACTAGCTGGTTTCTAGATGAGTTTCCACATCTGAAGATAAACCCTAGACCAAGAAACGCTGCCCTTCATTCACACCAGCCAGAGATTACCAGGAAGCAAGAAGGCAAAAGCTTAGGAAAGCAGATACTCCAAAATTCAGAAGTATATATTCATGATGCTCCTCTTTGCAAAGGTACTGCAGTGTTTAAATGTCTGAAAAAATAGGAAGATTTATCTTTGTTGCAAAGGTCACTATAAATCAAATATAGGTAATAAACATATAGCTGTTGCATCTAAAGAAGCAAGTGGGACACAAGTGGAATACACTACAGAGGAAGAAAAGCACAAGGTTTCACATGCTTTAATTTCCATAATTCTTCATGTTATATTGAAAGTTAATACACAGGCACATAAGTTCCCATCAGCTACTCCTCTGGTAAGCCCGAAGATTTGAATTGATACATGCCCTCATACCTCTAGAGGACAATCTTTCATAATCTCTGCCTATAACGTACAGTTCACAGTGTCATCAATCAATGTCTAAAGCATCACAGAAACAAAAATCCTCCCAGGACTCAATTAAAATCATCTTTAAATAAATTTTAAGACATCAATCAACCTCAAGTCTACTGCCCCTACTACACTGATGCATTAGTCAACTGATTTAAATAATAATTTTGAAGTTGATGTTGAAATCTTAGCAAAGGCTGTATGACAACAGCACTGACACCTCTTGCTTTATATTACATCAGGTTGTCAAATACAGTAAATAAAGCCAATTGCATGAATATAAGCATGGGGAAATACTGACTGAACATTTCTTCTTCTCCCCCATGTTATTCACAAGAAGCTCAACTCCCTGTATTTCTCTCGTAACTACAAATTTCCATTTGTATCCCCTAGCTAGTATTTTAAACACTTGGCTACTATGTTTCACAGCTTTACTGGCATTTCTTTATTTCAGATATGCTGTTATCCTGCAGTTTAGATTCACCATTTACTTCCATTTTCTTCATCTTGTGATGGAATCTCCATTTTTTCATTACTTTCAATTCTCCTCTTGAAAAAGAAGGCTTATGTCTAACATCACTTTTCCCAGCTCTGCAAAACAATGCCTTTGTAGCATCCAGGAGCATACCTGAGAAACTCCAAATATCTGTGAATATTCTGCAGTTTTTAATGTCATGTTTCAAGACAGCTATGCATACGAACAGTTCTTAGGAAAAACTTGCAAACATGCAAGTTACTAAACAACAGTCCACCTGAGTCCCTGTGCCTGTCCTTCCTTCCTGTCCGATCCTGGGCCCTTTGCAATTTAGTACTCTACAATTTGCACATTAGCTTTCTCTTGAAAATGCACAGACTTAGGTGACCAGTGGTCTGTTTTCATGTGATAAGCACAATTTGTTGTGACAAGGCATTCTGGTAACTGCCAGGAGCAGTTACGAAAGCCTTTTGTGATCAACTATTGTTTTCAGAAGTTACAAGCAGTTTTGGTCACTAACCATATCAGATAGCCTGAAAATCTTCCCAGGCTGAAGTCAACTAATGATAACTTTTTTTTTCTCTTGACATTGTATTCAAGTCAGAGCTTGTTAAGCTCCTTAGCTAAATCAGACAGTCCAGAATAACAGTTAGGCAATACCCCTAGATTTACTCATACTAGTTAGAACTAGTCAATCTGCCAGCAGTCAAGGTCTTGTGATTCCAGATCATCAATTATAAGGATCAAATTCCTGCTATTACATACTCAGCTTACCAGCATCTTTGTTTTGGATAACTTTAGAAAGTTACTGTTGAATTTTACCAAATACAACTCAAGGAAAATTTCAGGGACTGTAAGTACCTGAGCTAGTGCATGCTAAGAAATGATTTACACTTTTAACTCACACACAGTAATTGATAATGAGCCATTTCCAAATCCTCATAGTACAAACTTAACTTTTGTTGGCTTAAACCACTGTTATTGCTTACTCTAAGAGGCTTCTTATACTTGCTGAGGTTAAGACATGCCATCAATAATTATTTCATCATCTCATTTCCCAATTTAAGTATGGGAACCTGTATATTAAGCACACCCCATCAACAGTAGCACTAGTTTACTCTACTGTTGTGCATTTGCATTTGGTTTGGAGCTCGGCTAGAAATTTCTATAACAGTTGTCTGAGCAGACAACTCCAGATGAGTAACTGATACTGATACCAACTCTAGATATGTTACAAGCCACTCAGCATGTCAGAGCATGCAGATTTCCCAGCTGCAATGCTGACAGTTGCTAATCCTTTACCAACCTGAAATTCTGCAGCTGTTTCACAAAAGGGAACAGCAAAAGAATTCTAGAGTCATGATTCTTACTCCTGTAACCATCTGAACTACATATAAGCCTAACCAATTATTATTAAGATTTTTCATCTTAAAATAGAACCATTCAGATTTTCATTTCTAAGGCAGCAGCAAAGATCAAACCTCTTTAGTGTGAACAGGTTGGAGCAGAGGAGTAGGATTATAGCTAAAAAATTGTAGACGTTCACAAAAGTATCTTTTCAAACTGCTCACAGCAAGGCTCAAAAGCTGTTCTTCCTTTCATTCACATATCTACCCCTGTAATTTCTGCTTCAAATGCTGCTGGCTCTCAGGGAGTGAAAAATATGAATATGGTTCAACTCATCACAGTAACTTAAGTGTGATTCAATAAGGGAAAAAAATGTAACCAACTTTCAGATCAACTGCAGGACTGAATCTTAAGTACACAGAATTTGCATGAAAAGGAGTAGCTAGTTCACTTCATGCTGCTATAAAACTATCATCGTGAAATATCCCAAGTGCAACAGATGCAAAATATTAAGCATAAATAAGCTGCACGAAAACATTTCCTATTTAGCAATATGACATGTTCATGCTAATTAAAGTTAAACTACTGCTGCAGAAAATTTTAGTCTTCTTCATGTTTTTCTTCAATATGAAAAGCTTGCTGGTAGCTGAAAGGAGCAATTAGAATAATTTTGAAAAGAAGACTTTGAATCTTTTGAGTAGATGAAACCTATCACAGACCTGTTTATATTCAAACATACCATGAAACTCCCTACACGAAGCAATACAAGAAATAAATAAATCCAATCTATGCATCTGAAAATGCCTGGAACGCCTGCACCTGTCAAATATTCCCTATTACATTCCCCATTAGTCTGAGAGAAAAGAAATATGATTTTAAGAAAATGTAGAAGTAACAGAAAAATATACTCACTCTGGAGCAAACTTATCCAGCGTCTTGAAGAGCTCTTTTTTGGTTTCCTGGTTCTCCACAATGGCTTCTATCACCAGATCTGTACTGTGGACCACTGCTACTGCATCTGTGCTTGTTGTCAGGTTCTTCAAGGTCTTCTCAATGAACTCGGTGCCAGCCTGAAAGATTTCAACAAGTTCCAAAATCTATTTACAATGATTTCATTTATTTCTATACAGAAACCCCATAGAGATCCTCTGAAGTGTATTTAAGCCGTCAAAACTTAGAGCATTCTGCTACATTTCAAAATCAATGAGAAAGTTCCTAGCGTATTTTAGGAAGGCTAATCAATCCATTCTCTAGTTCAATCTTCAGCACAAAAGCACAACCTTCACCCTAGTTTTTGCTAGGAATGAGGGGAAAAAAATCTCTATCTTCTGACTAGCAAAACTGCCAATCACTGTCTCTGTCTGTGAAGACAAAAATCAAACAAAAATGAAAGACTTTCAAAAAAGAGAAAATAGAAACTTAACACAAGTACAAACATACCTGCATACTAAAAATAAAATGTCATATCTGAATTATAACCATCATGTGCACAACTTTTGGATTAAAAGCAGTTGCAAAGCAGAATCTGGAATCTCCATAATTAGGTGTAGGCAATTATATTGCTCTAGCTGTACTGGTATTATTACAGGTTTTCATCTGTACTGCCTCAGGCAAACAAGTCCTTTTTCATTTCCTTTCTGTGCTGCACCATTCCTGCTGATAATCATCAATACTAGCATATACTATCTACAGAAATAAGTATAAAAATACAAGTTGCATCTGCTGTAAAGTGCAATGTTATACTTCCTCCTCTCCTTCCGAGCAGCTGAAGAAATTTAGAGAAACAGGCAGAGCAGCAAATAACTTTTAGGATATAAATTTAAACACGTAACTGCTGCACAGTAACTGGTTGTATGTAAGTCTTAATGCAAACACTAAGAATCTTGCATCTCTAGTTCAGGTGAAGAGTAGTTAAACTTGCAATTTCATTTCCTTTGCAGTAATTGGTTTTTGTGCTGAAGCTTTTAATCAACAAAAGACTCCTTACATAGGTACTATGACAAATTATGTAATGATTATTTTTTATGGATAAAATGGATGAATTCCCAGTTAATTGCTTAAAAATACTTGTGATTAAATTAGGATGAACAATTTATCAGCAAGTTTAGCATTTGTTTTAATAAAACCTTTATCTTGAAGTTAAAGTCTAGAAGGGAAAGAAATAAGAGAAGACTTCTCTCAACCTTTCTGAGTCAAAAAAAAAAAATCCAAGAAAATTAAAGCTCTTCCAGCATATGGGAAGAGGTTTACTTTTCAAGCCAGTATATTAACCAGATCTATAATACTGTAACTGCCAGCAATCAGAAGTTCAAAATGTGAGTTTTGTATTGTCCAAGTTTCCCTAAAAGTGTAAACACAAAGATGTCAACCTCAGGCTTATCTGCAAATTTCTTCTTGATCACTCTTTTCAAGCTCTCTTCAATTCCTTTTGTAGACTTTTTAAGGATTTCTTCCGACTGGTCTACTAACACCACAGTGTGTCCTGCAGCTGCTGCAACCTGGAAAATAAAATAAATAAATAAATAAAGATTTGATATCAAGATAATAAAACTTAAATTAATTGCATTAATTTCTGTTGGGGCAGACAACTCGCTAGAAGCAAACAGAAAAGAACTGAAGGATATTAGATTGATGTAAAAATTAGACACTCCAAATAATGTTTCCACTATTTTAAACTGCACACCTTAGGGACTTACGTTCCGCAAACTTTCACTTTACATCTAACTTGCACCTAGGAACTAAAAATTTCTGGTGTCTACAGGTCCAACTGCAAAAAAAAAAGTTAGCTGAGATTAAATCAGAATGGAAAACTGCCCTCTGAAGACAACCTGTCACAGTTCTTGCCCAAGCTTCCCCACCCGGTGTTACAAGCACCACAGGTTTGAAATGATTTTATATGGACAAATCTGAGGTAGAGGTCAGCAAATCAAACCTCTCTGCTCTGCAGTGGTAGAAGACTGCAAACCCAGTTCAGATAATGCTAAATATCACTTCTACTTTTTGTCAAGCTGCTCTCTAAAAGAAAAACAAAAGCAAAAAATCCCAACAACAACAACAACAAAGGGCAATCTAACAGACTGTGCAACTTAACTGCAGATTTTCCCTACAGAGTTACAACCTTTAAACAGCGCCTAGGCTTCTTCAACATGACAGCAACAACCTTTGGTAGCAAGGCTGAATCTCAAGGTTCCTTTAGTGGAAATCTCAAGTTCTAGTGTCAAGGTAGAGAGAAGTGTTTTTATCTGACAAGTTAATAAACAACTAACTAACTCCATAAGGAAAGAAAAAAAAATCCACTCCCAGAGACTTGCCAGAAACACGAAAAATCTTCATTTCTGAGAAGGAAAGCCATTAACTCGCTCATTAAAACAGGACGGTACTATTTATGAACTCGAGGTTCTTCTGGTTTCAGACCACCAGACCTCGTGGTCTGACGCGCACTCCTGCAGGCCCACCGCTCCAGAGGGTTGCCGAACAGGACTGTTGGTGACAGTGCTGAACTCCCCTCCTCCAGGGCAAGAGCCGCCATTAACACAAGTACATCCTGGAAACATGCGCTATCCACAAGGTTTTCAAAGTAATTTTGGGCTGCTTTCCTGCCATTAGCTCTAAGAGAGCAAACTTGAGCAGCTTGTTTCCTAACGCTTGTTTTATCTGCAACAGGTGCTCCCTCAGTTTGCCTCTGCTGATCAGCAGCACCAAGAGGCAGCGCTTCGAGGGCTGGAAGAACAGGACTGGTATGCAGGGGCAAGGCCAAGGCAGCAGCTCGCACGCAGCACGTGACGCTTTGCAACACATCCCAGGCACAGAGCTGCTGCTCCTCTTTTATGACCCCTTTCTCATACTTGTGCAGACGGGCCTCAAGTCTTAAAACCCGTATGGATTTAGCATTAACTGGAAAAGACACAGGGGAGAGAAAAAAAAGACGAGAACTATGTGAGAAAATGCTGACAGCGGCAGCAGGTTCTTGTGCTGCCCCAAGAGGACGTGAAAACTTTGCTGATCGAGTCTTACGCGTGTGAACTACAGCCCAATTCCGCACATGTGCAAAGCCCCCAAAGTCGCGACAGATCTGGACAAGCAAGAGCCAGTAAAGGCAGGCGGTTAGCGTGCAACTGCCCAGCCCACGCACCGCGACCCGCGGCCAAGCGGCAACGCAGAGAAACCTGCCCCCACCACGGCCCCACTACGGCAGCCACCACTAAAAACACTGAAAGGAGAGAGGA